>PTEX01000052.1:854703-903487 GCA_003342815.1 Eudromia elegans | reverse complement strand
CGCCTCTCCGCTCGGCCCGCGGCCGCCGCCCGCGCGCGTGCCGCGCCTCGAGCGCTCCGGGTACTCGTCAGCACGGGTGCACTTTAATGATAATAAAGCTGGAGGTGCCTGCCTTTGTGACCACCACTTATTCTGCGATTTGATGTTTTTTTAGGTTCTATCTGAAAACAAAAGGCCTCAGAGGAGGAAGCAAAGAGTTTTAAAGGTAACCACCAATTGCTTTGATATTTATCCCTTCCCGTTTTCAGCAATGTTTTCTTGTCCTCTAGAATAGGCAAGCAAAGGGTTAACTTCTGGGAAGCAGTGTTTTCCAGCTCCTCAGGAGATTAGCTAATTTTAAAAGCACAGAACATTTTCTTTTTTTCCCTTCTCTCTCCAGTATGTTGTATACATATTTGAATCTTTGTGCAGGAGTCTGCAGACTAAAAAGTTTGCTTTCCATTGTATTCAAGATCCACGTTAGCTTCTTTGTGCCTAATTTATTCTTTCCAAACTTAATAGTTTTTTTTTTCTTTCTATTACACAAATTTTATGGCAACTGAAATTAAGTAGATGCCAATGTTAAAACATATACGAAGTTAATGACATTGGAAATTTCCTGCCTGAGTTAYTATAGTCACAATTCCTCCCTCCCCTTTTTTTTTTCTTTAAGCTTTGCAACACCTCAAGTGATTCTGAAAAATTCAGAAACTTACCATTAGTCTTTGGTTTCACAAGGCAGTCACTACCTTCCTTTGAGATTGGCTATATTTCATGATAACAAGATGACAAAAGATAACAAGTTACAATGTTATTACACTTATGGCTTATTTTAGAGAAGAATCAGGCAGTACATAGATATTGCATTTTGAGTTCGTCATTAGGATATTTTGAGTAGAAGTCATGATTTCTTTCAAAACTAAAATATTGCAGGGTGGATGGTGCAAACTTACTGTAAGGTGAAGCTAGAGGAAATGAGAAAAATGTTACATTTAAACTCTTGCTTTGCAGAATTATTATTCTTATAGTGAGCCCAACTCAATTATTTCAGATATTTTAGCATTGTTTGAGTACATTACAGTCTAAAAAGTTACTTGATGTGGTAGATCTGATAAATATATGCCTGTAGCTTAGTTTATTTCAAAAACATTCCGGTTCTTAACAGTTTTCACCATTGTACATTATAAAACTTTATTTAAAGGATTTATAACTTAAGTGTTAGGACAAAATCAAGTTAAATATTAAGATTAACAAAGGAACAAGTAAGTGTTTTGGAGATGAGATGAGTCTCAGGAGCCTCTGCCTCTCTTCTAATGTGGGAGTTGTGCAAACCACCTCTTTGTATGCTAACAGCAACTGTGGTAATACAACACCAACTTTTTCATCAAATAAATTCATKAAAAATTAATATGTTTCATTGTAATGGACATGCTTTTTTAATATTTTCATTATTGCTGCTTTTATAGCACAGCACATAAGCACAGTTAAAACTTTATCATTTGTTTGTATATTTTGTGTGGCTAAGTAGGGACTAGTGTGCAAAATAAGGTCTTTTTGTAAGTGAGTGATTCAGTTTTGTTATGTGTGATTGATGATGTTGAGGTGGGATTATATATATATATTTATTTTTCCTAAGAAGATATGTCATAGTGGGGGTCATGATGTCTCCCAGCTTGTCTTGAGGTCATTTGACCACTTTCTGACTTGATGGCAGAGCAGGTTGCTCTGTAATATGATGTTATTTTCTTCTTTTCCCAAATGCTTCTTGAACAGTTTGTTGTTGTTGTTGTTTTTTGATTCTTAGATGGAAAAGCTTGTTTGGTTTTATGTGTATGCCTAGTATCATGTGTTAGTCATTAGACTACTTTTGTTTTCATTTTGACTTTCCCTTTGAGTTGATTGTACAGTGTTTCATATTTGGATTTAGATACTGTAGTTTGTGTCTTCTAGTCTTTGCTTTGTGGTGCTGAATTGTATTGAGTTCTTCACTTGCATTCTCCTAGAAAGGAGTCATATTCCTGAAGGAATTTGATTGAAGMGTGTGGAATGGGATTTTGTGTTGTTCTGGGGGAAGTTTGGTCATTTTAAATTCAGCTATGTCTCTCAACTGAATTAAAATTATAAAAAGCTATATAGCTTACAGACGTCTTCACGAGGGCATTTTGGTAATATGACACTGGTGTATTTCTAACCTTTGTTCTTTTATGGGTGTGATTGGTATGTAAACTAGTACTGTAATAATTCCTATTGAATTGCAACTCCAGCCTCTGATGATCAGTAGTGGTTGAGTGAGTCTGACAGTGCTGAAACATTAAACAGCATTTCCATTTTTTTACTGTATTGTGTCTCCAGCATTGTTATGAACTTTGTTAAAGGAGGATTTGTAGAAGTCTATTCCAATATTAAGTGTAGGTAGCATTTCTCTAATTGTCCTGTGTTTTTGTAGGTGTGTATTCATTTACATGGATAGTTAGGATATCTTTCAGGTTGTGCTTATTAGGACCAACATGTTTACATGTCTTCTGTACAGTATGGAAATTAAAAATGCTGACCAGCCCATAAAAAAGCATTAGACAGATTAAAAAAAACATAAACATATCACATAAAATGTGATAGGTGGTGTTGCTCTAACTTTTGTTTGTTATTTATCACTTTCCATGTTTTTGTTTTACTCYTCCTGATTGGATTCTGTAACTTTTGTTTATTAATTATAATTTTTCATGTTTTTCTCCTTTCTCATTATTGTAAGAGGAGTTGTTTAGGAAATTCTTCTGCACCATAAATACTGTATTAGGTTCTTCATGTTTATTTTGAATGAACRTCTGAAATACTCATCATCTCCAGCAAGGAGATACTCATTGAAGAAAGAATCGGTATGAGTTCATAGAAACGGGTACTGCGGAAAGAATACTTGGGAGTTTAACATGCTAACCCTGTATGCCTTCCTCTTTTATGTGCTTCGTTCCTGATAATGGCACATCTATTTGAAGGGAATGATACTTAAAATTGAATTGCCTCAATTTCCGAAGCCGTATACACTCAACCTCATTTACACGATAACACCGTTTTTCCTTTTAGCCACTTAGCAGTTTCTCCTGCTAAGTTTGGGCAGTGCACTCTCCTTAGCAGCCAGGAAATGTTTGCAGTGGCATACGAGTTTCTAACACAGAGCTCAGAAGGACAAGGCAGTTGAACATGGCAACATATTGCCAGCGAAATCTACAGCTAAGAAGCACAGCTAACAGTGGAAGCAGTAAGGAAACCTCCTCCCCCAGATGGAGATGAATCTCATGAAGTGCAGTCCCTGGCCCCTCTGCTAGTTTCTGCGGAGCCAAGGCTACCATTTGAATGGCTGCAGATGTTTGCTGCGTTGATGGAGATTAAAATAAAGGAAGAGGTTGTCCGAGATCCCCAATAATACATGCAATCCTAAGTGAGTATTGTAACTGCATGCACATTCTTTGTTCTTAGAATGATTTTGTTTGTGCGTTTATGCATAAGCATCAGAATGGTAATTGTGCGTGCCAAGAAAGTAAAAGCGATGCCTGCTAAACTGTGTAAAATCAGTTCAGCTTAAGCCAAACCAGAAGCCAAAGATGACTTGATATCTAGAGCATTTGTTTTATTTGTAGCAAATGCATCATATTAATAACTGGTAATAGCCATGTTTCTATGAAAGTCATGAATAGGCTCTTGAGTACTTTCTAAATTCTTATCCTCTCTGCATAAAAAATGTAGCATTTCTTGTCGAGAACAATTATCAAATATGAAGTCAGTATGGCAAACCTGCTTTTATTTTACTTCTCTTRCATTGAAGTTGTGCTGCTTAAAGAAATTCAAAACCACTTTTTAAAGCCCATATATGTGCTAACAAGAGTTAGAAAAGGCAACTGCTGATTTTTGTGATCATGCATTGAGTGAATATGGATTGAACTGAYTTTTGGACATTCATTTCAATTTAACATATATGGTATATGTTTTTAGTACAAAATATCTGCCAGAATACTAGCTGGGCACAATTAATTTTTATTTTTTTAACCTTTTAAAATGAGATATCGAAAAGTCAGTGGATGGAATCCCACTGCAGTGGGATTTTAGAGTCAAAGACGACAGAATGGTGTAATATGAGTTGGAAAGGATGTTGTCTAGAGAATGCCTATCTTGAGTTTCTTAAAGGAATATGAACATCTTGAAATCTATTCATTTAAAAAATAATAATAATAAAAATTGATTGGAGAACAGGTTTAATATGTCTGCCCGCTTCTTTTGTGCTCTATTTTGTTTTGGTGGCTTTTTCTTTGWTGAGGAAAACTTTGCTGTTGATATGCGAGGGGCTCAGTTTTATTTCTAAAATCAAATAAGGAGTTAGGAACCTTAGTTAAGCTTGGTAACCTTGTTTGAAAGGAATGTTTGGTTTTTTTTGTCCTGTTTAGATGCTGATTTAGTATCTAAATGGTGAGTGAGTTTCTTTTTCTCTGGATAGGCCCATGCAGCTCAGCTGAAATGAGACCTCTGATTCTGGTTTACTTTAGAGCCATGTTTCCTTGTGCAGTCTTCCAGCACTTCCACATAAGCCAACTATACTCACTTTTTTTTATTATTAAGACTTCTTTTATGCATAGGCACTTTTGAATGGAACCCAGACTAAGAAGGCCTTTATGAAAGCTTGTAATTTATTAATTGTACACCAGTAGTTTTCTTAATTTCAACCATGCATGGAATAAAAAAAAAAAAAAAAAGGAATTGTTCCAAATAAGAGTTGTGATAGCGCTGGATTGTTTGGATGTGGGAGCAGTGGAATGTTGGGGACTTATGGATGACTCTGTCCAAGAAAGGGATACTGTCAGTTGAGCAGAGGAYGGGGAGAAGTAGGGGTTTTATTTTAACTCGTGTATTGCCTAGCATGGAAGTTGAGAGTAGTGCCACTTTTTGCATGAAGGACCTTATAGGCAGAGGTACAATGGGACTGGAGAACATGGAAAAAGGTCAGGGTAAATATGGTGATTTTGGTGGGGTTTGGGAGTTTGCATGTGCTTTTGAATCACWGACTTTTGTAAATCCTGCCCATTGCTGTGTGTGTTACTGCCGTGCTGGAGCTTCCACTGTAATGGAAACCTGTAATGGAAGAGCTTATTAAAAAAGCATTTGTGATTGGAACTGTCTTGAAATACTAAATAAAAGTATATAGTTTGTGGAAAGGAAGGAARACATGTCCATGTATGGATGCAGGTCAGATGCATGAGCAGTAATTGTATTTATGTATTGTTTAGTTGATCTTAATGRCATTTCAGTATTACAAAATAAACACTGAGTTCTTCTTCCAGACATGCTATTTTGTTGATACAATCTGTATTCATTACTACATGATTAGTTGCTATTAATTACTTGTACTTTTATATAACATAGCTGTTKAAATATTTGGGACAGCTTTGCAAATTCCAGAAATCAGTTGTTAATCTATGTTGTTTATTATGTCCATACATTAATTAAATTCTAGAAAATAATTTGAAAATGGGTACTGACGAATTGCCAGCTAAACTTGTTTGTTGCTTTTAGTGTCTGAAAAATATAGTGAGAATCTTCTCAGTTATTTGAATTGGACTAGATTTTAATTTGTTTTTTCCTTGTGTTACACACTRGAAAGATTTACATTGTATAAAATCTCTAGTGCATATTAGTGAACAGAGAAAATATTCATTGTTAAGATACTACTCCAGCTAACTTCCTACTAACTTTAGTAAGAATCTTGTGTGTGTAGAGAAGATTTCATTCCTACTAAAATGAATATAACTGTAGGATTCCATTTTGGSG
Source organism: Eudromia elegans (assembly GCA_003342815.1). Lineage (NCBI taxonomy): Eukaryota > Metazoa > Chordata > Aves > Tinamiformes > Tinamidae > Eudromia > Eudromia elegans. Next base: position 897,697 of record PTEX01000052.1, on the reverse strand, counting down.
AGTAAAAAGAATCCATATATTCTTTTGAAGTACTTTCTTTTAAAATAAAGAATTTCTGAACTGTAAACAATATTGAGAGGAGGGAAGAWAAGGAATGAGGAATTACAAGGGACTAACTGGAATCACTTTTCACTAATTTATCTACAATTAGTATATAGAATACATGTGACTGCCTTTTTTTATGAAAAAAAAGATCTTAGAATGCTGACTTAAAATTCAGTAGTTTGTGGTGAAATAGTAAATTCCTTCTTAACTGGTCTTTTCTTTTGGTGTTGTCTTTATTGTGTTAAAAGTTAATTGATGCTCTATTGCAAAATTTGGCTCTAAAACTGTTTTTTGTAAAGCTTTTGTCAGACTTGTGAATAAGAGAGAAAGTTTCCATGCCTTTAAAAATGCACAGCATTTATTTTTGTAACAGATGACCAATGCCTGAATTTTACAACTCAAATATTGCTGCTGTTGCTGTGCTGTTCCGGAACACTGCTGCTGTTTGAGTGCTCAAGTGAGAGTCAGTGCTTCTCTAAAGAGAAAATAGAAGTTGCAGGCACTATAAATTTAATTTATACAAAGCCAGAAGTGTGCTATCTGGTACAGACGTAGAGGAGAAACAGCGTTTGCCATATTTTAGGCTTTTTTCTCATGGAAATAGACAAAACATAGATGAGAAATTATGARTTGTAGCTAGGTGATCAAAATAATCAGCACATCTTGCTTGCCATGTGGCTATTTTTACTTCCTTACCTGAATTAATCTTAGCTGGTCTTTTGACTTTCGCTGAGTTTCTCATTGCTGAAGTGTATGAATTGTTCTTTTAAAGCCCTTAAAGCCAGGCAGGAATACAGACTTGTACATGACTTGTTACAATGTGTATTTTGGAATCTCTGTGCTTTTTTCTTTCCCTTTTTAAGAAGGAATGAAAAAAGGTATATGTGTGAGGACTAATTAACTTTTTAACTTCTATTTTGTGCCTGTAACAGATTTGAATGCAGAGCTGCTACCAGCATGTAGCAACATGTAAATAACAAAACTCCTTGTAAAACAGAATGTAGAAACTTATGCTAGATCCTAAATTAAGGAGATGAGTATCTGCCTAGTTGGTTTGTAGGAACTGGAATATGGTGTTTTCTTAGGCAGCWGTTCAGATCTTTACTGAACTGAAACTGAGGGAAAATTATTAACTTGTGTCAGTTTTGTTCACATGTCATAAAGCCAGGCAAGGTGATTCTGGTAGAGGGAGGCTGTAAGACTGAATTTATTTTTGTGTGAAACATTGTTTTTAAAATACCTCCAAAAACTTAGATTGGAAAATGCCCATGGATGAAAAGTGYATCAAAATCACGAATAAGGCACTTCCAAAGCTCGCTCTCCCCCTTCCCCCTTCCCGTAGCTCTAATGCAGATTTCTCTGACCTTAAAGTCATTCAATCTTGTTACACTTCTGGCTGTAGAACAAGGAACCTTCTATTGTCAMCTTTCTGTATCATGTAGACATAGCCTTAGTTTGTGGCCTTCCAAATTTCTTTTCCTTTGGCAAATGCTGGAGTGAACTCTTTGGGGCTTTCTCTTCAAGGTATTTTAATCCTTTTGTCATTCTTGCGATCCTTTAAGCTCTCAGTGGTGCATCAGTGTCTTGAAGTGTGCTAGAACTGGATTTGCTTTTGCGTTAGCAGATGCCAGGATGCCAAATACAGGATGTAGATAACCTGACTTTTTCTGTATGTTTTTTTTAATGCATCAAAATTCTCACTAAGCCTCTYTAATATGTTCAATAAGAGTTTCTAAAACTGCCACAAATTAGATTATTGACCACATCGATATCTTTCTTGAAGTCATTACTTTTTAGGTAGAATAGAACATTGTATTTTGTAAATACAATCTGAAGTCCGTTTCTGAGTCCTTAACTTTAGCTGTACTGAAATGTTTGCTCACAACACTCTTTCCAGTTAATCTATATTTTTATTGGTGTTAATTTCACCTTTTATTCCAGGTCATTGCTTAAAAATACATGTGTGAGATCTTCCCTGAAGACCTCATTATGAACACTCTGTGATAATTCTCCATTTACAGTTACTGGCCAGGCAATACTTTCTTAATGCTGTGGTGAAGGCTGCATAAATGGGTAGACCACAAGAGACATTAAGATTTATAAATTCAAAGCCTGAATTTCTTTCAGTTCTAAATCGGAGTTAAAGTGTATTAGTGGAAGTTTGTTACAGAACGTATGTTGCTGCTAATCATACTGCTTTTCCTTCAGAGGGTTAGTGCCACATATTCCAGAGCTGCTAGTATCTCTTCGAGTCATCCATTTCAATGTTGAAGACCAATGATGGTATAATTCAAAACAACGGTAAAAGCCAGGCAAAATACTGGTGTGTACTGGCTTTTGTTGCAGGAAAGAAAATAGCATAATGGCTTTTCTTTCTTCTGTAACATATCTGGTTTTGGGTGCTTGTATAGGAGAATGGAGCATTCACKGGATATTTCTTACCCTGCTCCTGTCTGGAGCTTCTGCTCAAGGTTAACAGAAGTTTGAGTTGATTTGAATTTGTGGCTCAGCATATTTCCAAGTGATAATCTAATAAATACCCGCTTCTTGTTGGGGATATGTCACCATTTGAAGCATATACAACCTTGATTAGTGTGCTGTGCCTTCAATATCGTTGCTAAGTGCCATCCTTTAGAGTCTGACACTGTAGTTTGTGCTAATACTTAAAAGGTACTCTTACTGAAGTTATTGGTACTAAACAGATGGCAGGATTGTGCTAATGGTGTGGGAGAAAAATTAAGAGGATAAAGACTTTAAAGCCATAATATACTAACTCTATGTAGAAAGACAAGATAAGCAACTTATGTGGTGGGAGAGTTGCTTAGTGTTTGAAGAGCATAGCCAAGAGGGTAGAAAGGTAGATAAAATGGAGATGAAACCGAAGTGAGGAGGAGAGGGGACTTGTCTTATGGGGTGCCATTCTGCAATGGGCGGGAAGATGAAGGTTGCTGGGAATTTACTCTGTGTGTGTCTGTAATGCCCAAATGAGAATGRGATGAGCCTACTCCGAGGACAAATTTGGAGGCGAGAGAGTCAAAACATGTGGAAGTATCATGAAGAGACTAAGCAGAAGTGGTGGTGGTAATCTGCACAGTATGGTGAAGGCACATGTAAAAAGATTAAGTGACCTCAGAAATTGAGAGCAAAGCAGTTGGATGGCAGATCTTACCTGTAGTTAATGAAGAATATAGTTAGCCATACAGAWGGAAGAGAGAATCAGAGCGAAAGATGCATAATAATCATTAAGATACTCATTAATGTTTTAGGAATGATGTTTCCATTTCAACCTTTCTTGTATTAACATTGGTCCCAACATAAAGTTTCTGTTCTGCTATTGCTATTCCGCTTATTCCCAGATGGCTTGAGGTTTAAAATAATGAAGCAGAGACTTTGAAGTGGGAGCTTTAAAGTGAAAAAGGTAGAATAGATATTGTCATATTTAGATTATTCACAAAATGGGAGGGGGTGCTTGTAGAAGATATTTCCTTTTTAGTGACTGTGTTTATTATTTTCAAAGTAATTTTCTTGAGGTTGAGGAATGTAGATACTGTAAGACAACAGAACAAAACTGTTTCCTTTACTTTGATGGCCTCCTGGGAGTCTCCTTTTCAGATGCAATGTTCTTTCCTAACCTGCCCATCTTTAGATTCATCCATTAATTTTTTCCAGTTCACATTCTGTACCTGCTATGGAAGATGAATATTTGAAAACAAAATCAAAAATKCCAAGTAAAAAAAAAAAGGTGAAAGGTGAATGATCCTTCACATTAAATCTCAGTCAAGTTCCCAGTTGGAGTGGAATTCTTACAGTTTGGAGACAGTTTCTTTTCATACGACCCCTATAAAGGGTTATCTACTGCCTAGATGAAAGTAGCAGACAGGACTTTTTTTTCTGCTGCTTGCATCATTTGGAGGTCATTTTGCGAACTAATTTCCACTTGCACCGCAACAACACTTAAAAGGAGAAGGCTGCTGSCTCTGAAATACTGTTGCAATATTTTACTTCAACATCTGAACTAGAAAGGAAGAGAAGGAAGACATAATATTTAGCTTTTTTTGRTTGATGTTTTAACACTGTAAATAGTTGATGATATGTGTGAGTGAATGGGGCAAGAGGGGACCAATCTGATTTTACTTGTGTGTTTCAAGGGACAGCTGTGATAAATGGATATTGTTGGGGTGTATAATGAAATACAATTAGATGCTTCTCCCAGGAGATTGCTTTTGGCAAAATTACAAGCTGATTCTTTGCCTTGTATCTCCTATCCTATCTGTGTCTTACCTGCCTATCTATATATGGTGGTCCAGTGCTTGGTCTCCATTGGCAGAGGAAGTCCTGGTTTCCTCAGGGGTCTGCATGTCCTGGGGAGTGGGCAGCAGAGAACAGGAATAAATTGCTGCAGTTGCTTGACTGCTGTTTTCTTATGTTTTGGTGAGATAGTGGCATTTCACAGTTTGGACTGTGTTTGAAACACCATGCTCAAATATTAGAGCAAGTTCCTACTACTTTCCCCAAGCAGCTTTTCTTAAACARTGTTTTTGCTGGTACGTTTGAGTAAACTGGTAAATACATCTGAGCTCTGAGGTGTTACAAGCTCTGTGTCAACCTGAAGGGGCATGATGATTTGCTCAGTTATCAGCTGTGGTGTTGGATTCACATTTAGCTGCTTCATTGCTGAATRCTTTACCCTTGTGGTTCCTACCTATGCATGGGCATGATTTATTAGTGTTTTTACATCTCAAAATAGAGAAGTGGTCCCATTAATGAAGAAGAAGAAATTACTTTTGTTGTCTACTTTGTTCTTTATGCTCATGTAAAGCCTTAGAATTCTATCTGATTGGTCTTCTGTGTTCACCTTCCATGAGTTCTGAGGCCTCTGTGTACAAGTGTGGGGTCCTTGGCTGCTGTTTCAAGTGCTTTGGTTTAGGCTTTGAAGATAGATTGCCGCTAGGTTGCTCGGCTGCAATTTTTTTTGCTGAGCGCTCATATTTGGTGTGCAAGACCTAGGCTCCAAGGCCCTATTAGGGGGTCTCCCTTGCTTTTTACAATGCAGGCAATCACTTTGCATGTGGAATGGGAAAGTCCATGAAAACTTTCATAAGAAAGGAAACAAAACTTGGGTTTTCTTAGGATTCATTGCAGGTCAGTGACAAGAGAAAAAAGCAGTACTCAAAAAAAAGTTTGATTTTAAAAAAAACCCTGAATTTTTTATTTATATGAAAAAATAAAATAMGAATCAGTTCTAGTAATATGATTCACCTACTTTTTTTCTCTTTACATGTCGGAAGCTTCAAGTTATGTTAGTGGAAATTATGATGTATGGGGAGTACTCTTATTTTTCAGATAATCCTGCTTTAAAGCCGAGATTTGTGGTGTCTTTGAGCACAGCACTACACCCATGCACTTCTGACACCTTGGGGAAGCTTTGAGTAGTCTGACACACAGCTTTTTGGTTCCTCCTTTCAGGGAGGAACAGCATAGTTGAGAAGTGTGATGATGGTTTGCACTTTGGACTATTTCATTTAAATGCAGCTTTTTTGTTAATATAGGATTGTGGGTTTTACTTTCCAGTGCTGTAACCTTAAAATATTTTCTGGTGCAGCTGCAGATGCCTGTGTAAGACATTTACCTCTGCTTGCTTAATTGCTTTTGTGAAACCCTTAGAAATTGCTCAATGATGTTTCAGCTCTGTGCATTATTGAAAACCAGGAAGATCCAGATAAGTTCAGGCTCACAGATCATTAGTCATAATCAAGGTAATTAAATCAGTGTAAATAAAGACCATTAATATGTTATCTTTCTTTCCTAATGTAAATACTCTTGGTTTGACTTTGATGCATCAATGCCAGATTTTTTTTTCTGATTTTGTTTGTTAATCAGTTAGGAGATGATTGTAGGGTGAAAACTGGGCTCCGGCTGAGGTTGGGTACATGTGCTTCATTTTGCCTGGGGATTTCTGGCAGTGATAATGGGCTGATTTTCATTAATCAGCATTTTGTTTTACATTGATTGGTACATTTTAGTTATTTTGTTATAAAAGTCCATGTGTTGTCATTGATATGACCACTTAAATGTTTTTGTTTTAACTGAGCATTAGGTGCTGTTACATCTGTTAAATTGGATGCTATGTTGTAGGTGCTTGTAAGATCTATTGTGCCAAGGTATGGTTTACTTAATGTGTAATATTGCTTATATCTGATTTATAAAGTAGTACCATTTTGCTTGCTCTGTAGAAGTTAGAGCTACAGAACACTGAATTCTTAGAAATTAAAATAAGCTTAGGTACCAACACTGACTATTGTGATTTCATTTTTWAAAAATTTGAGTTAAAATTTATTTCAATTTATATTAATAAAATTGGACTTGTCTTTATTCTTATTCCTGCCTGAATATAAACATATATGTATGTATATAAATATATATTACTTAATTGTGCATTTCCTTCATAGCCATAATACTATTTTAAAGGAGGCCTCTGAGTGTTTTTTCCAGAACTACTCATTCTCTTACTGTCTAGTATTTGACATGTTTTGACTATGTGACTTAAATAATATTAGAAAAGATAAAGAATATATTTAAATACTAGAGTTCATAAAAACCTGGTAATCTTGATAGCTCTGTTAAACGAGATGTGTGTGTTTAGATGGTAACCTTCATGTGTCTGATAAGTTGAACATTGTGTGTGTGTGTTGTCTTTTATACTTTTCTGCTAACAATCCCTATCTTTTGCCACATTGGAAGGCTTTTTCTGGTTTAAACTGTGACAGGAGCAGTAGTCTCCACTGTTCACAACAGCTCACTGTTGATGTTGTCAGAGATTATATATAAAGAGTTCCTAGCAATGCAGCTCTTTGAACAGTCTTATTTTGGCTTATCATTCCTTTAGGTTTTGTTTTTCTTGTGCATTTGTTGAGGGAATCGTGGCAAAGCTGAAAAGAAGCCATTCTTATGAGAGATGCTGTATCACTTCATTGGTCTAGCCAACAATGTATCATKATACTGAGGTCCTAGTAAACTTCTTGCAACACAGACCTTAAGATTTCAGTCCTACTTTGAGCTTGAGGAAGACTTTCATCTGCTTAGGCCAATTCAGTGTGAAATTTGACCTCAGATCTGATTCTAAGGGCTGAAGTTTCACTTCTGTAGTCATAGTCTACCACTGCCACATGGACACACTTTCTTTTTTTTTTTCTTCTATCTTTATATTTGTCCCTTTCTTCTCTCCAGAACTGACAATAAATATGAATCAGGTCCTTTGGCTTCAGATTTTTTTTCATTACTTTCTGTTCTTTTTTTGTCAACATCTGTGCCTGTGTTTAATTAGGGTATTCTTTATGTTTGTCAAAGTAGGACTTAGTTGTCATAAAGCTTATGTTTCTTATTTTTAGCAGCCATTAAAACATTTTTTTAATTGTTTTGTAGGCAAATTTAGAAAACAAACCAGTAAATGGCCGGAGACCAGAACTCATGGAATGCAGTATATGTGGTCATGGTGAAAAATACAGGGTGAAACCAAACCAAACACTACCCCTTGAAAATGCACAGTGTAAGGAGAAAGAAAGAATGACGGGCTTAGAAGCAGAGAATTGGGCACATAATGAGAAGCCGTCTTTTGGTGTCCATGTCAACGGGGACATCCACGGAACTGTGACAGGGAGCGAACACTTGAAAAGTGCTGAAGAAAGTGAAAGAGCAATCTCTCCTAGTCAGGTAACTGAGCCAAAAAAGTCACTTGCACAAGCTATCAGAAATGGCATAAAAACCCTACATTATTCACCACCAGAATCAATTGTTTCCCTGAAAAAAGTACCTGCAGAGGAAAGAGCAGATTTGACAAGCAACTCCCATGCGCATTGGACGAAGGCTGCTAATCTGAATGACATTGTAAATACTCTGACAACTGGTGTTAGTTGTGTTCATGCAGAAAAACAAGGAAATATTTTCATGAAACAGAAAAACTGCRCTTGTGTGGTCCTTCACGATTCTGATAAGTCTGTTTTGCAAACTGGCTCCATTTCGGATCTTGAAGCAAGTTTRTGTTGTCCTCCACTGCCTGAAGAGGAAGCCTCTGCAGAGAAGGATGGCTTTAAAATACCCAACCAAGAGATAAAGCAGGAGAATCCGTCATTCCAGCCCACTTTCTTGTCCCTGATTAAAAACAGAAATTTAACTGTTGAGCAGGTTGTAGCTATTGAAGCTTTAACACAATTGTCTGAAGCCCCTTTAGAAACTTCACCAGTTAAAACTGAAAGGACAGAATATATAGAAGAAACAGCTTCCAGCTTGCCCCAGAGTTACAAGAGAGATATTTCATCCTCCTTTACCTCGCCTACATTGAAGGAGATCAAAGATACTTACTTGCAAAATGAGCAACAGCTCTTGTCTCACTGTGCAGCCTCACAGAAGCAGCTCCCTAACAAGGCAGTGTTATACAACGGGCAAAGTTTGACTGCTGGCTTGCATGAAAAACCTGCCAATCTGGCTGGTGAGATGTATAAATTACACTTATCCTCACAAGATACCAAAACCTTATCTAGCGTAACGTCTAATGCAAAGCCATTTTTGGGTCATACTGCCAAGAATAATTTTATGTATGATCAAGTCACACTTGCCCGGTATCGCAATGCTTCATTCAATGTCCAGCAAAGCAGTCACAGCTTGGAAATTCTTGCCCAGTTAGAGCAAAAACCAACCTGCAATGACTTGAAAACTAGCTCTTTGATGAAAGAAGGAGGAATTCACAGCCAGGATGAAGAGGATGTAGCTACCCAACTAACTCAGCTTGCAGCATTAATTGAATCAAACAAGACTAATCCAGAGCAGAAGAATGACATTAAGGCATCGCTGCTCAATCTGATATCACATGAGAGGCAGCCAAAACACAACCAAGATCAGTGCTTGTTGCAGAAAAAAGAAACTGTATTTCTTCGGCATAATTATAGTTCCTTACTGTTAAAGCAAAAGCAAGCAGCAAATAAAAAAGGAAATGCTGTGCCATGGAGACCGAGGCACAAGAAGAAGCCTCAAGAATCACGCTATCAACAAAATAATCCAAACCAGCTTGAGCTGCTGCCATGCCAGCATAATGAGTTACAGGACATTTGGATATCATCAAAGCTGCACAGGCTTGGTCATACCATGCCGCAGGACTCCAGAGTAGCTGCCTCAGAAAAGAAATCTCCCAGAACCAAAGTACAGAAAGCMCTGAATCCAAGTACTTTATCATCACAAGAAAAAACAAGATTATTTCTCCCGCAAACTCAGATAAAGTTCCATAGGTGTTTACCTGAGGTACTGCAGGAGAAAAAAGACAGGTCATACGGCTGCGAAGTGGTGAATGAGCGGATCAAAGCAGCAGGCTCTGGTGATCCTCTACATCTTGATGCCCTGAAAAATGATGTTATTACAAGTAACCAGTACAGCGACCTGCCCTCCTGTAATCCTGCGGCCATTTCACAGTTGMAAACGTCATCTTTGATAAACAGACAGAGTGAAAGCGTGCAAATGTTTACAGAAAAAAGTAATTCTCAGGTACAGCAAGCAGCAAACRGTGGTCAGACACATCCCTTGCCTCAACTTAACCTGAGAGCGAACGAAATGCAGAGCGATGACAAATCCTGTTTCCAGCGGGATGCCCTGGAGCGAGTAGATGCCAAGTCCTATCCACGACCTGTTCCCTGTGGCGGGGCCCGTGTGCCGGCCACCACAGAAGCTCTCAGGAGTATCGAGTGTGCGGGGGAAGTGACTGTTCTGACAGCGACAAGTTTTGGTACAGACCAACCGCAGAGCACAGGGGACTCGGGGTGCTCGCCAGTGAAGAACACGCTCAGCAGTTTTCTTGAATCACCTATGAAGTTTCTTGACACTCCTACAAAAAATTTGATAGATACACCTACAAAAAAGGGACAGTCTGAATTGCCAGCTTGTGACTGTGTTGGTAAGTCTTTTTTGCTAACTTTTCTGTTCAGCTTTCAAACAGGTTTATGCTTGTGTTGCTGCATTTAAAGTGAGGAATAGCACTTAGTTACTTTGCTATTGCAAAGACTCAGTGTCCTTCCCTTAGGAAGTGAGAGAAGAAGAGGAAACCTTTTTCTCCCTCCGTTTTCTTGAACTGGAGGTCTTTGGGTGTGCAAAGAACAGTAGATTTTAATAACTTTGGCCTTGCAATTAGCATGTTTAAATTCTCTAGTGTTTAAATGTGAGTAAAAGAAAAGGAACTTTTCCACTTCTTTTGTCATCACTGGCTTGTGTTCCATGTGAATTTATCTGCAGTGTATCAGATCTTGATTTTCAAGGTCTAAAAGTAATTTTTGCTTGAGATGTACTGGGCACATCTCCAGTACCTCTTCCTTATTGCCAAAATTAAATGCTGTTAGGCAAGCAGAAGAGCTGAGTTGTGGGCAGTCTTGTTAGTGTCAGCGCTGGTCCTGGGGAGTGATGCAATTTAGCCTTGAATTAGTACATGCCAAAGGCTTTTAGATGTCTCTTATCACAGCAATGAAAGGTGAGATAGAGTTCAGGTGATAAAATCAGAGACGTATTAATACTTAATGAGGGATGGGATGGCGAAGCAAAGTCAGTGTTCAAAACTTTGCAAATACAGCTTATTAATACAGCTTAATACAACCAAATACATGTAGGAAGATTTCTTGTTCTTTGCTATTCTATAGTGTATGACCACAGATTAAATTTTTGCCTCAGTTTTCTCTTTTCCGTACTTGCAAGCATTGAGGGCTTACCCAATTAATGTGTATTTGATCTGATAGTGAAGATTGCTCAAGAATGCAAAAGATAAATATAATTAGAGTTACTTTACAATATCAAAAATATCCATTATCATATTAATAGGAGTTATTTCAGGTATGAAATAATTTTGATATCCCTTTAAGGAGAAAAGTTCATCAGGGAATTATTTGTTACATTTAGGTTAAGTGGGGGTTTTTTGTACTTTATTTGGAGGATGCTTCTGTAAAGCTTTTAAGGTTACTTTTAGTTGTGTAAAATTTTGTGTGTGCAAACCTAAATTTCTCAATCTGCTTACAGAGCAAATTATAGAGAAAGATGAAGGTCCATATTATACACACCTTGGGACAGGACCAAGTGTTGCTGCTGTGAGAGAAATAATGGAGAACAGGTGAGGAAAATTCAGCATTTAATGCTCACAATATTTTTAAGTGTATAAACAGGAAAGATGATGAGCTGTAAACTCAGGTACTATGTTTGGCTTTGCTTTTTAAAACTTTTTTTCTATACTCACTTGTAAAGCAATTTTCTGCCCGGATATACATAAGGTGAACACTGTCATTCCTGTTCCAGACTCACTAGCCCTGTTTGAGCTCCAACAGTTTTAGGGTACAGCTTCAGCAAGTGCAGTGTGCTCTTAGGTGCTGATGAAGTTGATACAAATGACAGAGAAGCACTTGGCAGGATTGGGTTCTCCAGTGTCCTGCATGTAGCTCACTGGGGCAAATGAGACAGAAAAGTCATATTTGTGTCTGCTAGGATTTACATGTTTCTGTTCTCCTCTTTGTAAAACAAAAATAAAATAGTTATTCTTGTTTTATTGAAAGCGTTCCCTGTTCCGAAATGGTCTTACAACAGTTTTAGTTTTACTCACAAAATTTTTTTTAATGCAGGTATGGAGCAAAAGGAAGCGCTGTAAGAATAGAGGTAGTGGTTTATACGGGAAAGGAAGGAAAGAGCTCTCAGGGGTGTCCAATTGCCAAGTGGGTAAGTTTTTGTTACAGTAGTAAAATTGTTTTGTGTGGCTTTTCAATTTCAAATAATGCATAGTCTTTATAACATGGTCTGTGATGAAAGTCTGGATCTACAATGCTACATGTTGTGCGGTAGCTCAAATGAGAGCATGAGGGAAAGGTGCTTAACAGCTCGCAGGAATGACAAAATGAAGGGTAAGAGGATCCTGACAGTGTGTCTGTGTTGCCATGCCACATGAACTGTTACTGAGAAGCATGAAATAGAGGAAAGAAGGTATGATTACCTGAGAGAACTGAGTAACAGGACAGTAACATTTCATACACCTGAGAAGGGTATAAAACATGAAGAAAAGTGTGATGGAAGCTCAATCTTATATCCCATGGAATTCATTCTTATCATTGGTGAACTGAACTAGGTATTCAGAAATGTAGATGCTACAGTGATAGTTTTTACCAGACTAAAACTGTCCAAAGTCCAAACAGTTACCAAAGTAGCTGTGCATTGCCTCACAGGAGGCAGGAAATGAGACAAGCTCCAGGAAAGCGTTTGAAAGAAATTGTTTGTCCTTTTTGCTGAAACCAGGGGGGAAAAAAACAAACAAAAAAAACCCCCACCAGAAATAAGGAGGTAAAAGTAGATAGGAAATCATGTAAATTGAGTCTGGAAAATTAAAAGAATTCCTTTTTTTGACATACAGGAATTTCAAACTTAACTGAAAATTTCATGAAGATAATGTATAGCACATAGACTAATGTTTATAACTCCAAAGCAAAAATAAGAATATCGTATTGCATGCTAAATATTTACTACTTTTATGTTTGTAATAGTCAAAATGTGCTTTTCGTACTTAGAGCATAAACTATTCCTTAAAAAGGAAACCCATATGTGCATGTTGCTGCAGATATTTTTAATAAGACACTGGTATCTAGGAAAAAAATGATGGTAGAACAAATTTCATAAACAGATAGCTTGATGGAATGTTTTTTTAAATAATTTCAACCAAGTAAACATTCATTTTTTAACAAAGGACAGTAGTTCAAAATCTTAGCTTAGGAACTCCTAACCTTGTGTTTTGGGGTTTTTTGGCCAATACAATAAGCTAACTTCTATGTAAAACAGCAATGAGAGATTTTGTTGTAGAGCTGAGTGTTGGTGTCCTATGTGTTTGTTCAGTGCAGCAGTCAGATAGCACTGGGATGCACCGAGAAAAGACTTTGTTAATGATAATTTAAAAGTTTCAATCTTGTATTGTGCAACAGTGACTTTTTTGTGTGCAAGTTCAGCCCTGAAGATGATGCATGTCTTTCCAAATGTGTTAGCTGTTGCTGTGTGACTGTTCAGTACAACAGAAGGAAGGAAATCACTGAAAGCTCCTCTGTAGAACTGTTTTATCTATATAAAGTCCACATTCTTGGTTCATGTGCCTAGTGTGTGAGTTAATTTTTCATTGGCAATGCTAATTTTAATTCTTAAAATGGAGCATATTTGAGTTTTGGCTATGACCAAAGAAACATAATTGTGAAATTTATTTTAAAACATATGGAAAAGGTTTGCTGTGCTCTCTGATAATTGCAGTCACAAGGCTCTGTGAGATGTACAGATACTTTCCCTTCCCTGTTTGCAGTGTGCTCTAGGACAGGCTCATCTCTGCTCTGCAGATGGTCAAGTTTTTGCCCTTAGGGCTGCTGAGAGATTTGCTGGCGAGAGCACCATGATGGAGCAAATGTGATGAAAAAGGATTGAATTTATTTATCATATTTAACTGGCGTCCCCAATTTGCCCTATTTCCACTAGTTTCTTCTTTCGTCATTTCATTAGGAAGCAGTTTAGTATCAAAAAAAAAAGGCTTTGTAAAATATTTATGTTCATGCATTCTTCTATTAGTAGCTGCATTTCATAACTCTGATTTTCTCTTAAATTACTTTTACTGAAATGGCTGCAAGCATGTGCTTGGTGTATTAAATATTTACCAAGATAGATTCCTTTGGGTGCTGACATTTCTTGCTTTAGCTTTCTGGGCACCACAACTTCCAAAGAATTTTCATTTCTCTTTTGAGAACGTAAAAGGCACTTTTTTTGAGTATATAGTATTTTGGGGTGATACTTTGTTCCTCTGGTTGTGAAGAAGTACACTCCTATTAACTGAGCTTAAATAACATCAGTAAATACTATCCAGTATATGAAACTTTATCCTAATTGTATCTGTGAGCATTAGTTTGACACTCACACGAGCTAAACTGTTTCCAGTCAAGATGAACTTGCTATTTTGTACTATTCTCAGAGACTACTTTCAAGAACCTCTTTGTTTAACCCCTCTCTGCACATCAGAATTGCTCCCTCTGATCTACAGTTTTCTGCTGCCAAATCATCACTTTGCCTGAGACTTTAGATGTGTAGCTATGTGTGTATGTGCTAACTGTAGAATTTGGCAATAATTTATCATTCTGCAACACCTCTCTGGGTAGATACACTGTCTTTTTTGTTCATATTTTTTATATCCTGTTCCACACACACACTCTGAGTATATCATATTTCTATGTAATACGACTTTTGTGGGGTTTTTTTAAAGAAAAACTATGTAATGCTGGTATTACTGGCCTGTCATTCCTCACTAGTAACCCATTCATGTAATAGAAAACTTCCAGATTCCTGAGCATACCCTTTAGCCAGCCAGTCATATGTGACTCATTTCAGTCCCATTGTTTTATCCCTACTTCACCTGATATTGAAAATGGCCCCTTTTTTTTCTGCTCTCAGAAGAGTCTGATGATAAACAAAGATTACCTGGATAAATTCATATGAAATGCTTTGTGATCTTATGTCATCTCTCAGTTGTTCATAAATAGCTCAGCACTCTGGGCATTCCTCCATTTCCCTGAAGTGAGACCTATATACTGCTCACCATATATGCGAGCTGACCTGGGAGGGAGGCATCAGGCAACTTAGGGGTTAAACCTGTTTCCTGGGGGTTCCTTCAGTGGACATTGCCTTAGGTCAGGTAAGTTAGTGTTATCTATTGTCTCCGAAGCTGAAATGTAATTTTGAAGGCTGCCGCCTCCTCCTGAGCAAAGAGCAAGATAAGAGCAGATAAGTGTGGCCAGGGCAGGGGTCCTCCCCTGGGTCCACCCACGTCCTGTCTCCAGGACTGACTCCCTCAGCGCAGCAGGAAGATGCAAGAGCTGAGCAGTTGCCACCCTGAGGACTCCTGCTGTTCCCAGTAATTCCCAGCTCTGCTGCTCCTTGTATTGGAGGTGACTGCTTTGTACTTGACTACTGTTCAGAAGCGTTGTCATCTTCCCTTCCCTGCCCTTCTCTGTATCTTTTCCTAGTCTGTTACATCTGTTTGAATTGGGGAATTAGCACCTTACATGGTAACAAAGTTATGAAGAAGAGTAGTAATGTTTTCAGCCCTGTGTTTCTTTCCCAGCAACTCCTAGAAGTTGCGCCCTTTCTCTCCATATGCCAAATTCTCATTCCTGCCTGGAATGGACTCTGGTCAGCTCAGAGCCCATCTCTGTGTGAAAATGGGAGTGTTTTCTGCACATTCAGTATACTAGCACATCTAGAGTGGATTTTCTCTCCCTTTTTTCTGCCACCCAGCAGTGTGAACTCATTCATTGTTTGCAGATTGCACTTGTCTTCACTACTCCGAATTACTTGGTATCATCAGCAAACCTTGTCATCCTGTTGTTTATCCTTAGCAAACATGCCAGGAGCCTGCGCAATTGTACAAAGCTGCAGCGGGACATACCAGCCTCTTGTTTGATGTCTTATCACCAGTTTTTTATGTGTGGTTTTGTTTGGTTTGGGATGAGGCCTTTTACCCCCTCCCCAAACCTTTAGTGAGGAACCTTCCAGACTGGTTGATGGAGATTCGGAAAGACCTGCTCTCTCCAAGCCCTGCTTTAACACCTGGATGGTCTGTTGGCCCTCCAAAATCTGAGAGCTGATGCTCTCAGCTGATTTAATCTGTTTGAAAAATTTAGTAATGAAGGGTTTTCTTAATGCCTTTTTCAAGTTATTTCTCAAACTCTTTTATCTTTGTTTTGAATTGTCGACTTAACTGGGTTTTGGAGTTGGGTCTTGAATTTTGTCGTCATTTTTGCTGTATGGATTTCATGTTCATTAAAAAAAATCCTGCATGAACTGTAATTTGCTCATTTGCAAATGCACAATACTGTTTCTCGTAGCATCTTGTAGCAATCTGAAAATGTTGTTGGCAGATAATTCTTGTAAAACACCCTAGCAGCACTCCTGTGCAAACAGTGAAGTACCTTTGCAGTTTTGTGAGTGAGGGCAATCGTTCTGTGCTGCTTCATTTGCTGGAGTCTACCAGCGCTCCTGAGAAGAGTGAATTTCGGGATGTGGAATTTATTTCCATTTTAATATATCTTGGACATGTTGAGAATTAAGGATATAACATTTTTCCAGAGCAGAAGGAATTTCATGTAAGTGAATGAGTAGGCAGGAAGGATGAGCCAGGGAAAAGGAGGGCAGCCGCCTGTGCTGCGCACCGGAGTGTTTCTCCTGCTATGACTGCTACACAGCATCGCCTGCGAAAGCAGCCGGCGTCGGTAGCAGCCACGGCGCTCGCCCTGGGCGCAGGTGGTTACGGAGCTGGGCAGCAGCTCATGACCTGCTCCTGCGGAGGAAGGAGGCAACAGAGACAGAAGAAATGGGAGAAATTAGCTGAAAACCTGCTTGTCCAAAAATACAGAGGTAAACGGTCCTAAACAAGTCACCTATTTTAGGGAATTTTAGTGCACAACTGGGATATGTTCTCACTTCAGAAACATCTACTGATATTCTGTAAAGGAGGCACTGCTATTTTGATGGAGAAATTCAGAATAGCCTAAAAGGAGTTACCCCAGGGGAGCCACAGGGAGAAGAGATAAGCACAAAAAAGATCTATTTATTGGTTCCATTATTATTTTTTTAGCCTAGCAATAGACAATATTCTTGTATTTCATTCACAATTAAAATTTTCTAATTATTTGTCCGAAGTGTCTGGTTTATATCATATTAAAGTTAACACATCCATTCTGGGGATCCTAAATTGGAAAGGAATTTCCCATCCATATGGTAACTCAGCATCTGGTATGCTGAGCTCCTGCAGTCTGACTGTTAGCTCCTTGCATAAGTCATGTACGTGCTAATTTAGATAGGCTGGCTTATGTTTAGGGACATCAAGTCATTTTTATTCACAGTGAACTTATTCCTTGTTCCAGAGCTCCTGCCAAGGGTTGAGACAGTTGCTTCAACAGTCTAAAAGAAATAATTCAAGTAAGTAGAACTCAAGTGTTTGGACAGCTGAAATAGACTTTATTGATAGCATAACTCTATTGATGCTGTTCAGTATATTCAGAAATGATTTGGATAAAGGTGGAACGCCTGTGGTGAGAAAGTGCTGATGACACAATGTTGTTCAGGACAGTGACGATGGTGGCCAGTTACTATGGGCTGCAGTAAGAGCCGGTGATCCGGAAGGAATGGTCAGTAGACAGGTAAATTCCCTGGCAGTGTGAAGGCAGGCGGATGTTGGAGTGCTGCAGATCTATACCCAGTTCCAGGCAGTGGGCTGAGTGCTGCTGCCTGGGGAAATGACACTTCCCTAGCCATCAGCTCCAGAGCTCTGTGGTGGTGGTGGGAACAGCAAATCCTGTTAGGAAGCACTAGGAGGGAAGGAGGGGAACAAAAGAAGAAACAGCTGTCACTGAGCGTGTCACACGCTGCTCCCAAAGCTCGAGTGCTGCCTGCAGTTCAAGACCCCCTGCTCAAGAGGTGGCACAAGTGTAGGTGCACAGTGCCCACATCACAGGGAGCAAGGGGGAAGGCAGGGTCACTAACCCCCTGTGTGTTGCAGAGATATCATCAGCAATCGGTTACTCACAGGGCAGCAGGCAGGGCTGAGCTCAGCATGAGCAAAAGGTGGTGGGTTTTGGGAAGTGGCACCTATATCTCTGCATCCTTCCTCCTCCCTTTAGCGTCCTGACTCCTTGGCAGAGTCATGGTGACAGGACTAAGCAGTCTGCTCATCTGACCTGCTCCATCTCTTCTTGGGCTCTTTGAATCAAGGCAAAATGAGATACTGCAAACTAGCCTTAGGTGCTTTCATTATCCATTTTGGTCTCTGATATCCTTGTGCATGGGGGAGTGGAAAACTTGACTTTTCCTATTGCTTATTTATTCCGTCATTTGTTGGAATAAATTGCTGGCACTAACTCTGTTTACAGCACTTGTTTAATAAACCTAATTTTCTTAACAAAAGCAAGGACCAATATGTAAAGTGCAGAAAGCCAGGTCCAGCTGTAGTTTGCGTATCTGTCCTCTCTGGCAGGCTGTGGGCTCGCTCTGCAGGCCAACTGCCACCCCACAGTATCTGGGGTAGCCAACAAAAGAAAAGGTGGGATTTCCATTGGAAGTAATGCATAAATGGGAACACATGGGTAGCCTCAATTCACAACAGACATAGTACAGAAAGTGGCAGGAGTGGGTGACTGACTACAGCACAGGAGCAGTGTATGAAAAGATTGTTTTGAAAATGACCAAAATAACTGAGCACCCTGCTCGAATCAGTGCCCTACTAGTATGGTACTTGTGTTAGCCTGAGTCCTGATGCGTGTGTACATAAAATGGGTCTTTGGAAGGAGGGCTTTGTCCTGGTGGCCTAGACCTGGTTATGTTAGTGCACAGCTGAAGGAGTGAGTAGCCTGTAGCTTTCATGCCTAGCTGCAGGCTAAGGTGACTTCAGTGGTAATGTGCCCTACCTACAAAAAGGTGGTCAGCTAAAGTTTAAAAGTGTTACATAATGCATTGCAAACTTCCTCAAAGCCTGTTCTTGTGATTGTTATTTCACTATTACATGCTCTAGGTGACTCTCCGTGAGCAGGGGGGTAAAAAATGGGGATTTTTTTTTTCCATTCTAAAAAACTAATTTTAAAATTTTACCAACTGTCTTTTTATTTTCTGATTCCTCTTTTAGGGACCATTACTAAACAAACTGAAGTATTAGGTTATCTGCATTGCCATTTTTGCTAACTGGATCAGAGAAATAATGAGTTATATTGATAACTTTAGGAGATGGATTTTTGCCACCAATTAGTGCATTTGTTTATAGTCAGAAAAACAAATTTGGCCTTATTTGTTGTATATTTTATTTAGTATTTTGCACCTTGGTGTTTCATAGGTAAAAAGTGCACTGGGAGTTCCGGTTGCAAGTTCCAATATCACATATGTTTCCACTTTAAGTTATTGCATGAGGAACTGATTCATAAATGTACGAGAATGTACTCGCTGCAGCTCTCCCAGTATATTAATTCCATTTGCCTACTGAGAAGGACCTCGGTTATATCAAATACTGAGACAAAACCCAAGCTCGGCAGAACTGCAGTGTGGACAGGGACTCCGGGTGTGCCGCCGTCTCGATGGCTGCTGTAAGACTGGATGGTGGTTACGTAATTTTCACACAAGTAGGGTGTTTTCCAGCAAACACACGGTGGAGGTGAGTGGTCGTTCGTGAAAAGCACATGTGCTTGGGGGTTACTTAGGAGTTAACACACTTGGTAATTATCCCCAATCATTTCAAGCTGCAGTAAGTGTAATGGAAATAAATCACTGACTAAACTAAATAAAAAAGCGCCCTCCAAGAAATGATCTGTCAAGTGAAACTTTGCTAGGCGTATTGCTTAGAGAAATAATAAGAAATTGGGTCTGTAAACACATGGGATAAAATCTTGATATGCAGGGAATAGTTTCTCATTTTTTTCTTAGTTTTCAGTGTACATTTTTTCCTTGGTTTTCAGATACCTGCAAGTCTAGTAAGAAAGGCAAATATTGTCCCTTTTTTCTTTAATGTGCAATTAATTACAGAATTCAGAAACTCATTTGGTAGTGCAGGCACTAGAAAATAATAAATTACAAAATTAATAGAATTGTGTCATTGTAGCATGAATTAGAGTAAGTACAGTGAGGAATTGGGTGGCAATTCTCCACATTAGAAGGACTGTTAAATCGTAGAGAGCCATAAGGCATTTCCGTTTGCATGTTAGTTTATAGGCAACTCTAAATTCCTCTCCATTTGTCAGTTTTCCAGCATCTTCCCAGTTTAGAAAGAGATGAGAGTTCACAAAGGACAACTTGTTTTTGTACTGAGGAACTAAGAGGTACTAGATTTCTGTAGTGAAATTGTGAAGTCTGGGAAACAAAGAGAAAAAGAGATTAAAAGCATCACCCCAATGCAGAGTAACAACATTAAATTCCTCTTTCTCTGGGCTGAAGGGACTGTGCTGCCTGGAGAATGTAAAACTCACACAGACATGAATAATGTGTATTGTGCATCAGCCATAATAGGTTTTCTATAAACCTCACTCAAATGGAAATGAGTAGCATTATTTTTCTTTCTTTATAGAAAATACTGTACTGGTTAGTCACAACGAAGACTCCATTTGTGGAAAGGCATCTGAGAAGCTTTTGCTTGTTTTCTCATTAAGTTTAAGGCTCTCTGTAAAATTGTATGATTAACTGTAAAAGAGCGATACTTTCTCTCTTGACACAAATTAACTCAAAGCTTTCTTCTTCCTGCAAAGTCTGCACAGATTCCCACTGAAACGGTTGCTCTGTTGAAAATCTTTTCACTTGCAGATTAATTGCAAGGGTGCTGTGATCCCTGCTTTTAATTAGCTCAAGTAACGTGGGTACTGCGAGCTGACGAGGCTGGGAGTTGTGTGTGACAGCTAGCCGCGTGCCTGGCAACAGGGCAGCCGGCTTGAGCGGGCGTCTGCGCGAAAACGCCCGTGTTGGAAGGTACCCCGAGGACAGGTGGCACTCTGCCCCCCGCCTGGTGCTCGGAGGGCTGTGAGGCGAATGGGCCTCGTGCGAGAGGCGCTGGCTGAAACTGTGCACAGCTGAAGGAGCTTTGGTGTGTTGTGTGGATGCAGTTGACTGAAATTGTGTTGTAGAGAGACGTTTTACTAAAAAACCTCACAACTCCACGCAGAACTTCAATGTAGATAGTCTAGCAGGTGGTGGTAAGAAAAAAATCTCATCTCTTCTTGCAGTAAGCTTGTTGATTTTCACTGCTTTGCTCCAATTCTCTTGCTTCACAAGGCAGGAAGTGTTTTGTCTGTGGCTGCGTGGCCGTGGCTGGAACACGTGTGTGCTTGCGAGGGCTGTTAATGGCTTGGCGCGTGTGTTTTCAGTCGTCTCAGGACAGCTCTTAGCTTTTCAGTAGTTGGACTATCTCTGGATGACTTATTTTCTTCTTATCCATTTGTACAGGCAGGGACACTGAAAATATTCCTGCTTCCGTAAAACATGTTGCCATTTCTTCTACAGGTAGAAATGCAATGCAAAATAACCTTCTGCCCCAGAGAGCAGCGTGTGATTCTATCCCAGCTGGGCCTGCCTGCAGGGTGGACCCTTTGGGCAGGAGTATTCCTTACTTTGATTCTCTATTTAATTCTTTGCAGGCCGAATTTTGCCTTTGGTTGCATATGTGCAATTGCTTCCACTGAAGCTTATTTGGCAAATCTTAAAGTGACTTGATATGAAAAAATGTGGGCAGTTCAATAGTTAGCATTACTTGAGCACTTTGTTTTATTTTGGTTCTGGAAATATTTTATTTGCTTATTAATGAGTAAAGCGGATAGAGTGCACAAAGATCCGACATCCAAGTCTTGCAGTTGTTTCCTGTGTTTATCTGGGAATGACCAAAATGACTTTTTTTTCCAGGTGATACGAAGAAGTAGCGATGAAGAAAAGTTACTGTGCTTGGTACGCCAGCGTGCAGGACACCACTGCCAAACTGCCGTCATAGTGATTCTCATTTTGGCCTGGGAAGGGATCCCGCATCTCCTGGCGGATACCTTGTACAAGGAACTGACCCAGAGCCTCAGAAAATACGGCTGTCCCACAAGCCGCAGATGCGCGTTAAATGAAGAGTAAGTTCCACTAATAACACTTGACGCGTTGCGGTTGGAGCGTCATTCTGCAYGAAAGAAACTCGAGCACGGAGCAGTACTAGCGCTACTGGCAGTAAATACACAAAAGCCTGTTTCAAACTGCAAACCACTAGGTGTCATTTTAGTCTAGAACTTGGTTCCTGGCCTTTCCAGAGAGCAGGCTGTCAGCAATAGCCATGCTTGTGCCGGGGTGCCGCTCACCTGGCCGTGGGCATGGCCCAGTCCGAGTGCCCTTGACACAGCTGCTCTCCTAGCAAGATGCAAAACCAAGGAAGGAGCAACTTGAGGTTTCTGAAATACGTGTCTGGAGTGGGTGGGAGCCTTCCCCCTCAGCAAGTTTCAGAATGGGCAATTCCTGTTGTTAGTCACTGCTTCGTTCCAGGTAACGCCCTTCTCTTCCCAGCTGTACAGGCCTGTCTGGCACCTAACAGTGACTGCTGTTCTCAGGACAGCCCGTGTTACTGCGAGCACTTAATGCAGCAGTGTAACCACGGAAAGTTCCCTTCCTCATCCTGTTCTCATCCGGTGGCCTGTTCTTTAGGTGGCATCCAGAAAAAGGGAGAGCTGAGCAGCCACTGCGTTCTTTAGGTTGGGGTGGGCTGAGTCCTCACCACCACCCTTCCACTGTGCTGCTTCAGATAAAGTAGGTCATAATGAAAACACTGTATATTCTTTTTTAATAAACGAGAGAGTAAACACTCTCTGCTTGAAATGACCAACTAATGCGAGGAATCTAATTTAATTGACAAGTTAATGTGTTGCAGCTGAGGCTCTGCAGCATTCTGCCCTGGTGCGCTGATTCATGTGGCCGACATCTAATCAGTCCCTCTGGATGCAGTTRACCTCAATGCAATGTTCATGTGATTAAGGGTGTTCTGTTTTAAAAGTTGGATCAGTTTGGCAATACAGTATCTCCACACATAAGAAAGGTGTATAATTACTGGGTTTAGGGATTGCATTCAATAAGAGTGCTATTTTCTTGTTCTTTTTTTCTTAATCCAACTGGATAAATCAAAATCACAGTAGCATGGGGTACTGGGGGTTTTGAATTTGTCTTTAAGAAAGATCATAAGCAATCCTCTACAGCAAAATATCTCACTGAAGCAAGTAAACTGGTTAAACAGTGTGTTTTATAAATTCATGCATTATTTCACTGAGTATTATACAACAAATAGCATTGTTATTAAAAAAAAAAAAAAAAAAAAGCTTTATCAGTTGCCTTGCTGTTTTTCCCTTCCATAGCCGTACATGTGCGTGTCAAGGACTCGATCCTGAAACCTGTGGAGCGTCGTTCTCATTTGGCTGTTCATGGAGTATGTATTTCAATGGCTGTAAATTTGCAAGAAGCAAAAACCCGAGGAAATTTAGGCTTCTGACTGATGACTCCAAACAAGTAAGATTTTTTATATTTTGTTGTATATATTTGTATATTGTCTCCAGTATTCATTCAGATTACTTTCAAAACAAGTGGAATTTACAGATAGTTACCCTCACACATATACGTGCATAAATTACAAGTACCTACCTAAATGTTTTGTAATGTTTATATTTTTCCCACTGCATGAAAATTCAGTGTCTCTTATTATGCATTTTAACATCAGCATATGCCTTGTCCTGAACTCGCACAATATAAAAGCACTGCAGTAGCTCCATCCTGGGTGATGGAAAGGCCCTCCCCAAGACTGCAGGCCATGTTGGCCATTTCCCTTCTTCCCTGTCGGGTAAACAAGGGCACCCGGAGCTGCAGTCAGACACAGAGCCCAGCACCAGCTTTACAGAGGCCTCTGGAAGCGACGCCTGGCTACTGAGAGCTGTTTGTCTCCAGCTACTTGGTCCATTTAGCAGCTTTGTGTCCCAGTGTAGAGAAACAGCCACCTGAAAGAGGAGATTTCCTATCAAGTAACAGGATGATTTCCAGGTATCCCATCTACCCACATTTTCCCCTTTTCTCTGGAAAATTTTAAAGCTTCCTTGCTTTCTGCAGCTAAGAGAGGCTGAGGACAAACAGCGTGCACGACTGTAGGTTGGCTGTGAGGGCAGCATGTGCACCGTTAGGATACCCCTGGGCCACAGCCTTCTGCCCTCGGTGAGGGCCCCTGGGCATTTCCCAGGGCATCGCATCGTTGGCAGTGCATCACAAAGAAGTGAATTTCATGCTAAATAACTCCTTTTCACTTGGTTTTGTTGTTCATTTTAGTAGCAGATAATTCTTTCAGCTAAATACTGGATATTGATGATTTTGCAGATGACATAGAACTAGGAGGTATAGCAAATTAAGAAGATAGTTTTGAAGTCCAGAAAGATTTGGATCGTTTGATCATTTGAGGCACTGGATGGAGTGAGATGAGGTTAAGGGTGTAATACACCTAGGTAAGAATAGTACATAGGATAGATAATTAAGGATGTATTTACCTTCAGTGCAATTCAGAATGTGTGGTAGCATTCTGCAGTTAAAATGACTGGATATAGTCTGGCTTTAAGATATAGTTTTGTTTTATAATGTAGCATCACACTGAAAAATGTCAAAGTGTACTTTTACATTTATGTACATGGACATTTACAGCACATACAGAGATGTTTTTGTAAAACAAAATAAGCTGTTGTTTTTGCCACGGCACAGTGGACAAACCTGAAGCTGCAGTTGGCTCCGACAGCCTGGCCCAGAATTAGGGATCATGTTTGCACAAGTAAGAGCGTAACTGCTACACCACCCCTCTAGTCAGGGAAGCCCCTCTAGTCAGTAGCATGCATAAAAGGTTTTTCCCAAGGAACTGAATATGTCTTCCAGATCTAGTAGGTATTTTCCTAAAGTCCTGAGAGTTCTGCACCTTCAAAGAATGAAATACCAAATATTCCACATAAGAGTTCTGTTGCAATAGGAGCTGAAAATAACATTAAATGCCACTGTCAGTTACTCATCAGTTAACAAGGAACACGAAAGCAGAAAGCCAGAATTTCTTCAGCAAAAATTGCATTGGTAGAAATTAAATTTCCATTAAAAAAAAGGCATTTGACTTGGCATTCTATCTCCCTGTGGTGATTTTTTTCTCTCTTATGGACATTACTTTCCAATTTTGTGAGGAACATACCTGTTTCCTTGAATTGTCCTTGTATGTGAAGGTGAAAATAATGCAGGAAGTAATTCATTGTGTTCTGGGGTTTCTGTGCCCTAGCACATGTCCTGCGTTGTTACTTGATTTACTTGCATTTATCAGTGCTGATAACTTGGGACAGTAGGTCTATTTATTGCTAGTGACAGAAGACAATAGAAAAGAAGACAGATGAACACAGTGTAAGACAGGGGTGGACTTTTTAGCTTTGCTGACTTGTGTCAGTCATCTCTAAACTGGATTAGAGTTTTTTCAAATACATTACCATGTGCTAAATGTTGTCTTTATCTGCAGGAGGAACTGCTTGAAAATAATTTGCAAACGTTGGCGACTGATGTGGCTCCAGTTTATAAAAAACTTGCTCCTGAAGCGTTTCAGAACCAGGTAGGTCTGCAGTATTCAAATAATGCAACACTAGCTCTAAGTAGTCACCTTAGTAAGCTGAAACTCCAAAATAAGTTAATGTACAAAGCCACAGAGCTCACATATGGGGTGAGTCCTGTGGATTTAGTTTTAAAACACTTTGTCTTGCGGATTTCAGCCAATTGTCAAGTTATGCCCTGAACTATGTGCAGGTAAAATTCTTACAAATACGGATCAGCTCTGAGCTGATTGTCTTGCTGGCACCCAGTGATAGTGTTACATGTTTCCATGGAAATATGTGCTTCCTCCTAACTCTACTGACTTTTTATTCAGTCAGAAATGTAGCTGTGGCTCCCTGGGTGCTAAGGCACTCTCTTACAGCCTAAGTACCTGCAGTTTATCTTACCTCTAGGTGGAAAACGAGCACATGGGCCCAGACTGTCGGCTGGGGTGCAAGGACGGCCGGCCTTTCTCGGGGGTCACAGCCTGCATAGACTTCTGTGCCCACGCCCACAAGGACACACACAACATGCACAACGGAAGCACAGTGGTACGTACAGGGGCTTTCTCAATTGCGCTGCTTACTACTGAGATTCCAAAATGCTTCTTGATCTGCTGGACACATTTACATTAACTTTTTTAGTTGCATGCTGCTAGTTATAAATTTCCATGTTATTTGCATCTATTTATTCTCACTTAGTCGGCAGCAGACACAGGCTCACATTGTTGTAGGTCAGCTAAAGAAAGGGCTGGGAGCGAGCCTCCCTACAATGCACCTTCTTTCCTTTAAGACACACAGGCCTTTTGGGGAGGACTGGCCACAAGACAGATAAGCTCTTCAGAATACAGGTCAGATGTTCAAGGTCAAATAATGAAGTTATCTAACCAGAGAGTTGTATGGACCTCTGTAGAAAAGCTTACACAAATCATCTCCCTATTGAATTACCTCATCAACTTGCGAATTCATCAACCTCTCATTTTCTTATGCTGTGTGCCTACCAGGCTTCCTGTTAGTATAGTTACTAGTCAGAAATTAGACAGTCAACCATGGGGTAGGTGATGAAGGTAGGTGACTCTTACCTTTTAAAGTTATATCCAAACATTTCCGTATGAGAGAAAAATCTATATTAGCTATGTTATTCTTGGTGTGGCCACTGCAGCAAAAGCATTATTGACTTGCAAGGGAGACAATCAGACAGGCATTACTTAGTTAATTCATCTTTTAGAAAAGGAGAATTGTGAGCAGAAAAAAAGCTTGAACAAAGAGGTGAAATAAGACCGACCTGTCCTTTTCTGTATTTTAAGTAGTCGAGTGTGGTTTGAAATGATGTTAGAACATGAATTGTAACTTTTAGATGCTACATATTCTCTTTATTTAGATTTGACATCTATTTATTGAAGCATACTTGTAACCTAAGGCTATATATAAATACAAAATATTTATAAATATTAACATCCCAAATTGGTACTTCTCGACCAGCAGTTTGAAAGTACCTACAGAGGGGTAAAGATAATGTGATTACTGAAAGGAGCAAGTGTAACTTCTGCTCACGAACACTATTTTTTAAGAATTCAAAACCAGCCAGTTTCCCTCAGACATCTTGTTGTCTTTTAACACTCTCCTGATAGTGGAGACTGTGGAGCGTAAGTGTTTCTGTTACTGCAGTGAGTTAACTGCAGTAGATCCCAATCTTTATGCCGGTGTGAATCCATTTAAACCAGAGAAGTGAGGGGGTCTATATTTATACATAACACCCTGGCTAGCTCTATAGCAGGTACATGGATGTTTCTCATCCTGTGGGACCATTGCCCTTTGCGCTGTAGGAACTGTAGAAGAAGGAAAGGAAGCAAAATAAATCTGTGCTTCAAGGACAGCTACAGTATAAAATTTATTATTAACAAGTGCAAGAAATCAGGGTCAATCAGGAGTCCAACCATGAACCATTCCTACCAAAAGAAAAAAAGTCCTAATGCTTAAATTGATGGTTCGGATTATACCAAGCAATCTCACCGCTACTTGTACATGGTCCTGAGGCAGCTGCGTTTGAGATTCTCTTCTCTAGCCTACTCAGATGCACACAGGCTTATTCAGTCTGTCCTGGGGCAATAAAACTGCACACACTGTCTCAAAAACTGCAAAGAAAAAGAAATGAAAGCATTTATATTTGTAATGGTAAGAAAAATGATGACGCAGGTTTTCCATGTCCCAATGGGCATTCCCTGAGCTTCCCATCTGCAAGGCAAGGATGAGTGTAGGAAATTCAGTTGCATCTTTGAAGTTTGGAAGTGCATTTTGACTACTCTGCTGCATCTTGAATTCAAAACATCTGGTCTTACCCCATAACGGAAAAGGCAACATCATTTCTGCATGGAGTTCACGAGGCGGAGGCACACTGAAGAGCTCTGCGGTCAGGCACTCAGCAGTTTGGCCACAGAAGCTACTTTGGCCTTTTCGGGAAGGAATTTCCTTCAGTTCAGTTCATGGGTGCATTTCACTTAAAGGAAAAAACGCTCATGAAAATGCGGGGTCAGCCATTATGTCCGCAGTCCCAGAGCCATGAAGGCTGGCTGAGCCGCAGAGCCCGGCGCAGGGCTGCCCGCGCCGCCTTGGCCTCTGCGCAGCCCGCACGGTCCAGCCGCGTGTTCCGCGAGAACTGGAGTGCAGCAGCATGGGCAGCTTTGCCGTGAAGTCAGGCCTAACCTCGGCCACAGTTTGCTCTAGTTCTACTTTTGACCAAATCGATCAGCAATAGCTTCCGTAGGGTTTTCTATGGAATATTTTGCATGGATTTCAGTATCAAGGAACGGCTTCTGCAGCTAATGTTTCACAATTGGTGGATTACTCTGCTTCAACTGCAGACTGCTGGCACATCTGTTGAGCCTCAGTTTATAGTGTTTTCTCTCCAACACTGACTCCTGAGTTACCTGCTAGATTCTTCCTTTTAGATTATAAATATGTTATGAGAGATAATTTCCTTGAAAATGTATATATGTTAATTTTTTTTGTGGTACCTGGGCTGTAGTTACAGTAACTTTCTGTTTAACATACACTTGTTTTTAACATACACTTGTTTTAATACTCAGTGTATTGTGTGTGGTGGAGTGACTCTACCATCACTCTCTGTTCTGTAAATCTGCCACAGCCGTCACCTTCCATGTTTCCTCCGAACAGTCCTTTGGTCTCTTGTTTTAAAGAGGATACTGGTTTTATGATGGAGCTGAACAACCTGTCTGTCCACTGAAATGAGCTGTGTTTTTTTCCCCTCTACTTCTGTGTTTTAGAATGGGTCAGGCACTGCAAAAGGAAAAAAAAAAAGGTAGAGCTACTCTACTTTTGCCTTATTATAAATGAAGGGATTGTTAGGAGTAGTCAGCTTTTAAGAGAACATCTCTGACTTTCTAGCAAAGAAGCAATCAGCTGTAGCAGACGAGCTTTTCCCATACAGGTGTGGAAGGTGGGAAGCTCCCAGGTGTGACTCGAGCAAAGGCAGCAGTCACAGGTGCCTGCCGAGCGCGGCAGCGAGGTGCCCGTGTGCTGGCGTTGCCTCGCTGCTGAATTCAGAGGGGAGCGTGGGCCGGCTTTGCCGAGGGAGGGAGCACCGCGGGCCTGTGCGCTGCTGGGCCTCCCTTCCCCCTCCTTCCTGAGCAACCTGGCATCTCCTGGCGGATGGCAGCCACGTAGGCCCCTCATCCCCTTGGAGGTGGGACCCTCGCGCGGAGCGTTTTGGGGCGCTGAGGTGTGGGGGGAGAGGGGCGTGCGGAGCCGCGCGGGGACAGGGTCTTCCAGGGGCAACCAGGCTCCGCGTGCTGCTCACACAACGACTTGTTGTTTTTTCCAACCCCCTCCTAGTGCCAAGGCTGCCCGTGGAGGTAAGTGCGCATGGAGCAAGCACACAGTGAGTGCTGCTCGTTGGCTTCTACTGGCCCCTCCGCATTGCCAAGAGCCCTTCTTTGATCCTCTTCAAAGTGCCACCTGGAAAGCTCTTCTCCTTGCTCTGTGCCCCCTAAATTTTCTCCTTTGCTGCTTTGCAACTGCCAAGCTTTGCATACAGCTATTTATAAGTCCCTCACTACCTTATTTATTTAGGACTTTTAGTTTGTGAGTCTGTAACTCTACTATCCTGGAAACAGTTTTATGGTGTCTTTCTGTGAAAGCTATGCTGCGAAATAAAATTAGCTTTTTTCCCTACGTTATATCGCTGTTCTCCCCTGGAACGTCAGGCATGGTGACAGGAGCCTGGAAATGGGATCAACTGTTTGGTGACTGGCATCACGTGCAAGCTGCACAGCGATGGAAAGATAACGTGCCCATTTAGGGAGTACCACTCCATCTCTGGATGATGCTGAAACTGTTGGATGCTTGTAGCTAGTAATTAACTAAGGCACAGCTTAACTAGCCATGATACCAGCGCATGGTTTTCTGGTAATGTAGGATCTCTTGGGGAGAGCCAGGAGCCTCTTCTGAATGTAATCAATAAAGCCATTAATGGAGTGATTATTCATGCGTGATCATAATGTAAACCCGCAGCCATCCCTTGGAAAGCACAGGGTGGAGCACGATCAATGCTGTCTGCTCTGTTTTGCCCCCAGCAAACAAGCAAGCTGATTGTTTTTGGCTCTGGTTTTAAGGTGAATGCTTAATGTTAATAATGGCTGGACCTCTAGAAGGTCTGAAAATGCTATAAAGGTCCAGCAGTGATTTGGAAATGTGAAAAGAAGTAATAAATGCAAAAGTTGTGGTGTTTGTTCACGTTTCTGATGTGTCCTTACCAAACTAGATCTAACCAGCTTTACTTGAAATTTACTTGAAGAGATTTACTTGAAATACAAAGCAACTCTGTTGTGAATAACTACATTTATATTTTTCCCAGGAGGGAAGAAAAAAAATAGTTCCCTGTTTCAGGAAACTTCTTGCTTAACCCAAGTGTGGTGGTCTTTATTTTTTCTTAAGACTTAACCTAAGCATCAAATATATTAAAAATACATAGAGAAAGAAATCTTTTTTTTTTTTTTTAGGAATTCCCAGTATATTTCCAGATGAAATTACTTACTGAGTTTGGTATGTATTTGTAGATAGTATGAGTTGACCCAAAGATGCATTTTTCCCAAACAGACTGTCCAAGATAAATGCCTAGACTTTATTCTTCAGATACCAGTTTATTTTCTCTGCAGTGTAAATCAGACAAAGTCTTTGTCAGATGTTTCCATCCAAAAGATGCGTAGCAATCGGACCAGAAAGCGTGAGACAGCAGTAAGCCTAGGTGAACGCTTGAATACGCAAGTAGTTGTTGTACTCTCGGTATGTGGTTGCATTTGTAAATGCTTCTGCTCTTGCCAGGTCTGCACCTTAACGAAGGAAGATAACCGGAGAGTGGGGGTGATTCCAAGTGATGAGCAGCTCCATGTGTTACCTCTTTACAAAATTTCCCAAACCGATGAATTTGGCACTGAAGAGGGGCTGGAAGCCAAGATAAAGGCTGGGGCAATACAGGTGCTAACAGCGTTTCCTCGAGAAGTGCGAATGCTGGCTGAGCCTCTCAGAGCTACAAAGAAAAAGAAACCAGACACAAGGAGGACCTCCTCCGAAAAGCAGCTCTTGATAGACAAAAAGTATTCAACACCAGTGAAGCTGAAAACTGAAGCTCCAGAAAATCTTAGCAACACGTTGCAATGTTTAGGTGAGTGGTGCTTATTAAATCCCGCCAGTCTTCTCTGATACTGTGTTTTGTTTTATCCACCTGAAGGGAAGGAAAAATTCCTGGTTATTCACTCTTATGAAATATTTGCATATTCTGTTTTCTGGGAGCTAATGAGGAAGACACTGCAGTCATTATTCTGTCAGAACAGGGGAAAACAGATGGTAACCAAAAATAAGTTCATGTTGGTATGTTAACAATAGTAGATAATGATATTGCTCTAATGAGATATTTTCAAGTGCCCTTCCCCAAATAAATAATGATAATAAGAGGATATTGAAATACTATTGTAGGACATTTCTGTAAATAGCAGGCTTGAATTTCTACCATTTGAAAGTACAAGAACTGAATCACCCACTTTGAAAGGTAAGGGATTTCTGAGAGACTACAAGTCAACTATGTATATAATGCAGAACTGTATAATGAGACAATTTTCTTCGATTCTTCAGTGTCATGGATATCGCTGCAAAGCAGGTGATTTGCAGAAAGCAGGTTTCTGTCTAATAAGATGGTAAGATAAATTCTCCCTTGAAGTATTTTAAGCGAGGGGGAGAAAGGTGGAATGTGAGAGCAGGCAGCTCTCTGGGTTCGGATGGTGCTGGCCCCAGGGCCTCCTGCCACGCAGAAACAGTCACTACTTAGCTGAGCCGTGCAGCGGTGCTTTAGCTTCAGGAAACT
This sequence comes from Eudromia elegans, assembly GCA_003342815.1. Taxonomy (NCBI): domain Eukaryota; kingdom Metazoa; phylum Chordata; class Aves; order Tinamiformes; family Tinamidae; genus Eudromia; species Eudromia elegans. The sequence continues at coordinate 866,128 of PTEX01000052.1, read as the reverse complement.
GTATCTCAGGTTGCATTTTGGACTGTTAATTTCAGGACAGAGGCTAGAGCTCATCTGGGAGACTTCGCAGCAATAAAAATAGAAAAGGAGGAAGAGGATGATGAAGCTGCGGAATAAAAAGTAGGATTAGAGAACATTAATGAAATTTTTGTAATTTGGACTTAGTGCTCTGCCTTAACTCGTAAAGGCACAAGGCAACTAATAAACTTTGAATACAGTGAGATGGAAAAAGAACAGGAGAAGTGGTATTGCTGACATCCTGAGGGAGCGAGGCGCTTATTCGCCGTGCGGGCTGCGAGGCAAATACGAGAGCTCCTCCGGGCGAGGAAGGCGTGCAGCAGTAGCGCTGAAGGGACACTGGGGAACTCGCCAGGAATCACGGGGCAGGAATTCTGGCCTACTGAAACCCCATTAGAAAACCTTTCGCAAACATATGTATTTGTGTGCATGCATGTGATACCTATAGTTACATATAGATAGAAAATGTTAATTTCAACATAATGCAGTTTCAGTGTGTCCAGCTGGGTCTTTACTTGGCCTGTGCTGGCAAGTGCTTGAGAGAGCAAAACAGTATGAAATTCTTTCTCACAGAGGGACATGTAATCACAATTTAACTGTACATTTCTTTAAACTCTTAAACTTTAGTTTTGGAGTGCCTGTTTCAGATCCTGTAGGAGGAAGGCACTGGCTTGTTTTGTTTTCTTAATTAAATGATTTTATGTTTTGCATTCAGTTTAATGGAAGAGGATTGTTAGGGCTGATGCAGTTATCTTCTCTGTCTCCATGGTGTCAGTATTTGTGTAGTAACTGTATCACGTACCCAAAATGTGTTTGCATTTTTCTTATTCCTGATGAAAGGATTTCTTTTAATACACAGCAGTGTATGCATTGTTACTAGCAGAGAGGCTGCCACGGAGAAGAGTTGTTCTTTACTCGCTATTAAGTGGAGCAGCTAGTTAATCGGAGTTGGGAGTCTGTGGGGCAGAGCAGCTCCGTGGGTGCGGGCAGCCATGGGGCGCTGCCTTGTGCGCTGGCGCTGGGACAGTGCACGGCTCCATAAGGAGCTCAGGGGGCTTCAGCTGAAACTCGTCCCTGCCGAGGAGCCGGGACCAGAAACTGCCTGGGGGAAGACGCAGCCAAGAGCCTAAGAGCCTTTCCAAGAGCACTTGGAGCCATCCATGTTGAGCAATTAGATGGGAGACTCGGCCAAATCACAGGTTGCAGGTTTGTAAAAGACTTGCTAACACACAGATCATGGCAATCAATAGGGTTTTATGCAAGATGGACACCATCTATAAACATACTTCTGTCTCTGATCATGATTTGGGTAAAGCTGCCAAGAATTTTGATTGTTTCACAGTCTTCATTTCAGCCAGCCTTAGTTTCAGCAGTGAGAGTAAATTCTCCTGTAAAACCTAGGGCTTCCTGTTGCTTTGGGCACGGCTGAAGGGCAGCAGCCTGCTGGTAGGAAGTGTCCAGGCAGAACAGGGCTGCGTGAATCTGGAGCGAGTAGTTAACTTCATTTCATTTATTCTGTTCATCTGTCTGCGAAACACCTTTCTATTTATATACCTGTTCTCAGCCATCTGATTGCAAAAGGTTGAGGGAGGGACTAAATCAGCAAGGTAATTAACATCTTAAGTCATAAAAATACTCATTAAAACATGATCAATTTAAATCTAATATATTTCTCATATTAGAAAACTATTATGAGAATATTGTGTAAATGCCTTATTTTGTTAACTGAGAACAAATACTTATATTCTGATGTGCTTTTTTTTCTTTAGGGAACAAAACAGATGCTTTAAAACCTGGAATAAAAACGGAGACTTCTGATCACCTCTATGCCATGAAACATACTTCAAACGCTACTAAAAACTGCTCCTTGCTAAAACAGTATGCGGCTTCCTCCCCGTTCAAGGTGGATAGTTTACATCCCTGTTCATCGCTGGCACACAAGCCTGACCCAACGGCAGTGACAAATCTTCAACAGGATTATTCCATTCCCTACGGGTATTTTGAATGCAGCAGTAAGCAACCTCATGTGCCACCTTATCTTAACTGCAAGAGCTTTGATGTGTCTGTCAAAGAGTATCCTGGAATGGTGCTGCAGGAGCAGCTGAACGGCGAGGCGCCGGCCGGCCCCCCAGCGCAGGCGGCCCCGGTGCCGCCGCCGGGCGCGCCCGAGCAGCAGCCAGACAAGCAGGGCGCCCGGCCGCAGCCGGACGGCGCTGCTCCGCCGCCGGCCGCCACCTCCGCGGAGCCGCTGAAGCCTCCGGCGCTGGAGGCGGCTGGGAGCGAAGGCGGCTGCTCTCACGGCTGCCCCGTGCAGAAGGGGAGCCCCCCCGCAGAGCAGATGTGCGACTCGGACGGTGTTGACGAGAAGCAGGGCAGCACCCTGGGACAGCCGGCCGACTCCGAGGAGAAGGCGGAGGAGCTGTGGTCAGACAGCGAGCACAACTTCTTGGATGACGATATCGGTGGTGTTGCCGTGGCGCCTTCTCATGGCTCCATCCTCATCGAGTGCGCGAGGCGGGAGCTGCACGCCACCACGCCTATTAAGAAACCCAACCGCAACCACCCCACGCGCATTTCTCTGGTTTTCTACCAACACAAGAACTTAAATGAGCCAAAACATGGGTTAGCGATGTGGGAAGCAAAGATGGCCGAGCGGGCAAAAGAAAAAGAAAAAGAAGCAGAAAGATTAGGAGCAGAAAATACCGATCTAAACTCCAGCAACAGGAAAACGAAGCAAACCAGCGAAAGCAGAGAGATTTTTTATGAAGACAATGAGTTCAACCAAATTCCATCGCGGCGAGCATTAACAGTAACTAAAGATAACGTAATAACAGTATCCTCCTACGCCCTCACGCGAGTCGCAGGGCCGTACAACCATTGGGCATAGGCTCTGCTACCCGGTGCCGCCTCCGTGCAGCGTCACGCAGAGGTTCCGCAAGGTGCTGTTAGAGAACAACTCTCACGTCGTTTACTATTTGTTCATCTCAACCATTTTAAGGCTGAGGTAAAAACAAAAAAAGGGGGGGGGATTTCTTCTTAAACTGTGACTTTAACATTTGGTGGTGCTCAAGCACATTTTAAGCAAAAAAAGAAAAAAAAGTTGTATAGTTTTAATACGTTCTAAAAAAGACTTTGTTTAGGTTATTAACCTTGATTGAATCATTCAGTTTATTACCTTTAGGAACTTATATTTTGGTGCTTTAAATCAAGTCTGTTTACTACAAAAATCATTTATAGGGATTTTAACAGGTTCACATTTTATGGTGTTAAATCAAGTTATACAGTAATAGCTCTACACAGCTCTTGGTGCTTAACCACATCAAACAGTTACAAATAAATAAGCTGAATTATTACTTCATGGTGCCATTGCTTTAACAACTTCCAACCATTGCTCTATATAGTCCAAATTGGAGATAAATCTTTTAGAAAACCAATGAATTTTCTTCTCTTTAGATTTGTCATAATGTATGAAATGAAATTATTGGTAATGATGGCTGGAAGTTGTTTTTAAGCTGTAAATATATATTTTAAAAGCACTTTCTATTTTTAAAATTAACTTGAAATAGTATAGTATAAGGATCATATTGTCTAAGGTTTGTGCATACTCTACAGAAGAAATCATTTTATTCTTGCTGTGTAGAGTTCCATATTGCTACGGCTGCAGTACGTATGCTAATAGCATATATGATTGTTTTTAACTTGCCCTTTTTCACTGAAGATTTTATGTTACTTGTAAGCAACCATTATGAAATACACAAACTTTTATTTCTGGTAAGTGATAATACAGATATGAAATTAAGCGGCATCTTGCCCAGTACACCTGTTGCTGTCGGGAGTTAGGAGCATTATTTGTTTTTCTAAAGGCAGCATTTGTTATGATTTATTTGAGCAATAAGTGCATAAGTCTCACTCATCTGGAGCATTTTGTTAGAAGACAGCCCAATGCTCCTGATGCCTCAGGAGTAGGATTGTTTTTGGATTAAAAAATATCCCCTAGAGTTGACTTATTCTCTTCTGAAAAAAAAAATTGGAAAAAATACAAAGTACATGTTGGAAAATTAAGAAATTGCTAATATTTAAAGGTTTTTTTTTTTTTTTAGTTGAGAATAACCCTTCTGTAATGTTCACCAGCTAAGGCTTTCTAAATTCATGTTTTTTACAAAATGTTTTGTAATAATTTCAAGTGATTTCTACATTTCATGTAGAAAGGGTGATTGTATTCTTCATTCCAAAACATTTGGCATTTCTGCTGGAGAAGTGACATATCATGAACGAATATTTGTGGAACCAGAGGAAAACAGACACTCCATTACTTTCCGATACTGTAGCATCCCACTCTTCTTTCTGATTCTCCTCTCGTGTATTTTTTTTTTTAAATATTTATTTGAACAATTTACCAAATGACAGCGTTAGCTAAGGATTGACCTCATCCTGCACCTTCTTCCAAGAGAGCGGTTCTGCTTAGCTGTCCCTGTCCCGCCGGCGCGAGGCGGCCTTGGCTCAGGGCGCCGGCACGAAGCTGTTGCGGGGCTGGGCGGGATGCTCCCCGCCGGGGCGGCCCGCAGCGGAAACAAGGTTAGAGTTTTCCCGTGTGGAGAGATACTAATAATGTACTTGAGGATATTATAATGTAGTGGTGCTGTAACAAAGAAATAGGAAATATCTAGATCCGCTTTATTTAAAACCTAGACATGGTGCTTTTTTCTTGAAAAGCTGAACTGTAACCATGGTATTTACAGGTTTGGTACGACAATTAGATGAGTTGTATTGTTAATGCATAGTGCCAGTTAGGACCTTGGTGCTACAATACTTAAATCTGGCTGTAGATCAATGAGATTATTGTCTGTACAAATGTATACAAGCGTAGGGCTCGCAGGAGCCAGGCGAGGTCTGCAGTAGCAGTCGTTATGTAATGACCTTGGATTCAATTCTACAGATTCCTGTTAAAATTAACACAAATGTTGATGGCAAAGGAGGGTGGAATTGAACCCATTCTTTGTATCTTAGCTATTTTAAGTAAAATTTGTAAAACCGGGTATGCTGCAAATTTTAGTTCAAAGCTTAATATTAGTTCAAATAGAGGATATGAAGGGATTGTAAATAATAATAAAACAAAACTGATATTATGCCATCATTTTGTACCAGCAGTTTTATGCTTCTTGACTATGTAATATACAGTATACATCAAATCATTATGGTATTTTGTGTGCCTTAGATTTCCATTTTAAAACTTGTATATTTTTGGTGAGCCTAAGATTAGTAAGAATTCCAGCTGTCCATACAGTAAGTAGTACTGTACATTCTCTAGCTGTTCCATTGATGTATCTACCATCTGAACCCCCTTGTCGTACATCACGATGAATCATCGACAGGAAAGAATAGCTTATTGTCTTCACTGGTAGTGCTGATAGCTTTAGCTTGTATAATGCAAACAAAGGGAAAAGTCATTTCTCCTTCAGCACTCCTGTGTGTTGTACGCCAAACCCGTAAGTCACAGAGCCATCTCTCATTGCCTATTAAGATGCTCCGAGCATTGAAGTGGATCATTTTTACTTGACTCTTCCCATGTGAAGGTCCATTTTTAACATACGTATGACTGGAGCCTTCAAGATAAAAATGTTCCACTAGAGAACCAGCAGCTTCCCTCAAAGATCTGAGGAACGGACTAGATGCATTTAAAGGATACCTCCTAACATAGCCCCTGGCAAGTCACCTCTCACGTGACTCCATCGCTAAGTCCAGGTCTACCTTATTTGAAGAGGAAAATGTATCTTAACAGTAGTGCTATTAACTGGTGGGTGCTAAAGCTCACATTTACCACTCTATTGCAGAGTACTTTACATGAGAAAAAAATAGATCATCTGTACAACAAAACATCATTGCGGTGCTCCTTTCTTGACAGACTTTTTCCTAGCTACTCTACCCGTGTCTTTCTAGCAGGCAGGTTAGCCAGCCACTCTATATCCTGGTGTGGCACATAGCAGGAAGCTAATATTTTCTATTACTGCACTGCAGTATAGAAAATGCAACTATTTACTGTTCTTACAACTGTGTGCTATTTATTGTAACATTTCAGAGTATTTATCAGTCTTGTAGACAGAATTATATTCTTTGCGTTTGAGTAAGGCTCTCATTTTATAACGATACTTATCTCTTTTGACAGTTGCAAACTGCTTTCTGGTAGGTGTGAGGCTCCTTGGCCCACACAACCACTTGAACTTGCTCACGCCCCATAGGTGCTTCCCAGGCGGGCAGCCCGGCAGCTGCATCCCGAGTGCCGGGAGCTGCCGAGGGCTGGGGCAGATGGACCTGCTGGATTTCCTTGCTTTCTGGCAGCTGGTGCTATGTGCTTGGTGTAAAACCGGAAGGCGGGTGCAGCTGCGGGCTGACGGCGGCATGTAGCTGTCCTGGCCCTTCTTCGCAGGACAGCAGCAAGACCTGCCCTCATCCAACACGGTGCACCTCCGACTTCCCAGCAGGACTGTGTCCCGTCCCTGTCTCTAGCGCGCCCAGCACTCCTCCTCTGCCTTCAGCTTGAAGGAAAGCAGTAACACTTTCCAAAGGGCTTTGGAGTCACTGGGTCCCTGCAGAAATTACTGCACTTGTGCCCAATTAAGTAGTGAATTTTAGTCATGCAGCTTCTCTGCTCTTACCGTGTTGTAACACACTATCTTGTATTGCAGAAAACAACATCAGTTATTTTATAAAATGTTTCAGTCAAGATCCCAAAAGTTTCTAAACATCTCTCAATGTCTTGGGACTTGCTAACTGTTACAGTTGTTTTCCAATTGTCCTGTAAGAACTTTCTAAGCTAACTCTCTTCCTTAGGAATAACTGCTGTTCAAAGTCCTTATCTGAGCGATGACAGTGCTTCTCTGTATGTAAAACAGGAAATAACTCTAGCATCTTAAGCAACCTTTTATGTTAAGCATGGGTACATAGCAACTTCTTTAGTAGTTAGGATTACTTGTAACATACAACAGGTATTTTTCTTTGTTAAAATATCTTTTTAACATCATTGCAGTATTATGCAAAGTTCAGTGGGTTAAATTTGGGTCCTGTTTACACAGCTGCAGCCCTGTTGACTGCAATGTGCTCACTTGTCAAGCCTTCATGCAATTTCCATATCTAACTGGCTGGATGCCAGTACTATTGAGCGAAGTTTGTGCCTACTTAGACCCTGGCAACCCGACTGCAGTTACTGGGGCTTAGGAGAGGGATTAGCAATAGATGTTGTGGGTTTGGTTAAATGCAGAGTTTGTGGGCAATATTGCTGGTAGCCAGGATAAGTGTAGAAAATGGAATATCTTTGGTTAAGGCATGCATGACCACTGGGGCTGATTTAGACTCGCTTCAGGCTTACAGAAACTGTTTTTAGTTTTTCTTATTTGGCAGATTTCTCAACAAGTTATATGGAAACATATGGATAAAACCATATCTGTATGTTTTATATTTAAAATGTAAGGTTCAGACTGCCATTATTCTCCTACGAAAATTCTCCCTTTGGAATTAGCTACTTATTTTAAGTGATCATCAGTTTCCTAATCCACAGTTTTTATATATGACTCTTCTCAATTTTTGATAGGAATCCAGTAACCTCTATGCAAACAGGAGGAAATGCATGAACAATTAAATAGCATGTCCATTCCCAAACTTTTTATACCTATCAGCAATGTATTTCTGCAGTAAAATGAACGAAATCTCAGCTTCACGGTGGTCATGAAACTTTCACCAGCAAGGTCTTTGTAACTTCCACAAAATTGTCAGTGCATTTTATTTCTCACGTACGGAAGATATCTGCCTAGCTGCAACCCACAATGCTATATATCTTCTGGTCTTGAATAATCAGAGTCCAGTCATCACGCTACAAAGTGTGTCTACAGATTCTTCTGTTTCCTTAAGTCCTTTTGAGGACAGTCATCCTTCCTCTGTTCTCTGCGCACACAGGCTGCTTGGGGTTTTTTTCCCTTTTTTTGCTTTAAACCACCTTTTCTTTGATCTGTCCGGACAAGGCAGCAAGCACTGCTGTCACGCCCAGCCTGCTCCTTCCCAGCGTCACCATGGCGAATGTGGAAAGCTCACCAGACACAGCGTTCCTAGGGCGCGAGGGTGTGAGGGGAGCGGCTGGCTTGTGCGCCAGCCTTCTCTGTACGCGTTTGCTTCTTTCTATAGACACGTTTCTTTGGTACATCTTATTTTACATATGTTTTTTAAAGTCCATGACCTCTCTGATCTCAGAGTGGCCCATGTCCACCATTCTGAACATGTGTCTGCTTAGTGTTTAGTGGCTTCTGGAATCATCTGATGCCGAGTTCTCATAGGCTGCTCAGGTTGTCCTTCAGTGTGTTGCTACAGAAGTTTAATTGCATGAAGGAAAGAGATTTATACCTAAGGCTTTCTCAAGGACCAAACACGAACAGTAATATTTCATGAGGCACCAGTATATACAGATCACTTATTTCTTCTAAAGAGTGATTTATGATGTATTTCGTGTTAATTTTGTTGCCACTAAGTAAACATTTTTGGTCTTTTCAGAAGAATTCAATTTTTAGTTTCTGTAATTAATATACCTTTTTTTCTAAATTCTGAAGTCTTAATTCTCCACATAGCATTATTTCCCCCAAGAACATTTAAATTTATTAGCATTGCTTAGCAGGTACTGCTGTCTAATCCGTAGATACTAGGGTGATACTACAACTGCCCTTCTCACTGCAGGATGTCTATGTGATGGGCTTCTGAGGATGCTTACTTGGACAGGCGGCACTGGGTTATGCTGCAACCTGCTGCTGGGTGCTATAAACCATTGTAAATACTCTAGAAGCCTTCCGTGACTCTCAGTGTATCTGCTATTCCTGCTTTAGTACTTAGCAGCAGCAATAGTGATGTCGGCCTGCTTGTGATTTTTTTTTTTCCCTTTTTTTTTTTTTTCCCCTCTCAAACTGTTTCTGCTTTATATATCAGCTAATCTTCATCTCAGGAATACTGTAAGAATTCATTCTTCTTGTTACTCTTCCAAAATCTTTCAGCAATCTTTTATTTTTTAAACAGCAGTTTCTTGGTCCCTTTTTTATGATTTTACGTCATGCTGTCTTATAGGGAGCCCAGAATATTGCAGTTTGATAACTTTTCATCCCAAGAGAGAGGATGTTTCAGCATCTTTTGCTATCAGTGCTTTCTTGCTTCCAAGTCCAATTAAGATTTGTGACACTCTGCTCTTCTATTTGTAAGTAACTGAACAACAGGCGCTTTGCAGGACTCTCACACTGCCTGCTCCCAGGCATGACTCTGTCCAAAGCTGAGTATTTTTGCTTCTGTTGCGAGTATCTCTTTGCAGGGCCCTCTCTTCCCTTGAATTATTCCCTGCTCTGTCAACCCCTGACACAAGACAGACCCTGCAGATGGGTTTCTGTGCATCTTCTGGTTTTTGCCCTGTGCAGAGATCAGCCATAGTCCTTGTGAGAAGCCTGAGTATTGCGAAAGTCAAATGCCTTAATGCTGAACTGCTTGGACAAGAGTGGAATATGGATTTTTACTTCCTCCAGCAGCAAGTGGAACTGACCGAAAATATTTCATTACGATCTGTCCCTGATAAAAGGGCACAGTATCATTGTTTTCCTCGTTTTGAGCTACCAAGCTGCAAGAATCCTTTTTCGACTCTAGTTCCCCACTTCATCCCAACGCTGTTTGCTGTCTGCAACAACTGCATTGTTGCAGTTACTCTAAACATTAGCTTGAAAGTGCACAAGATGCTTTTCCATGCTGTCTCCTTAATTCTTCCCACAACAGCAGCTCTTCTCTTTCTTTCTCTTTCTGCTGGACCCTTACAGATGTCACTCTTCCACCTGCACTTACATTTTTTAATGTATGTGTCGCTGCAATGAGCTCAAGATAGGGGTGCTAAACAAGTTCTGTTCAAGTGACCTACTCGTGCAGGGGGCACGCCAGGCTGCCCCTGGTGCTGTGCGCGCCCCACCAGCCCTCCCCGCTGCGGGAAGGGGTGCAGGGTGCTGAGCCCCACTGAACGAAGCACACAGGTGAGGGGCAGGGTGGACGCGGCAGGGAAGCCCCCCAGAGTTACCAGCTGCAGGGCTGCCCTGCTTGCCAAAGACGCGCTGTCGCTGCGGAGCAAGGGACCTGCTAGCCTGGCTAGTCCTCTAGTGCAGTTGTTGCCACAGAACGTTTTAATTACTCTTGTGGAAAGTTTTGTGAATTGAATGATCGATAAATATTTTACATGTATATCTGTATTTTTATCATATTATTGTAACGGAAAGAAAAGGTCTAGGGTTTGGGTGTTCTTTTTCTTTCTTTCTTTTTTTTTTTTTAAATGGGAATAAAGCGCCTGGCTCTCGTTTATACTACTGTCCTTTGCATGCCTTTAAAGGGGCCTTAAATGGATATCCATCCTTTGAAACATCCTGCTACCCTGACACTGGTATAAAAGGCCATTAGTATAAATGGGATCCCTTGCCAAAAGACTGATCTGTACAATCATCAGATATGAATTTCATGTTATCCCTATTGCACACATATTGGCCAGTAACATCCAAATTTTTACTACTTGAGAAATACAGGTTCATAGGAAACTGGTCTGGTTTATTTTGTAACAGGTTCTAAGTATTTATAATGGCTGTGCTTCTTCCAACCTTGTCTACAAAGAGAATTTGGTAAAAGATTTGTACCTCAAAATCATGAAATTAGCAAAATTGTAAATAATATAAATTTCAGTCTGGGCAATTTTTCTTGTAATAATTACTTGTTTTTCATTATCTGATTCCCTTTCACTTGACGACATAAAGTGGGGTTGTGGGAACCTACTCAACTCGGTTCTTAGGGCCCAGCAGGGTGTGTGGTGCTGTGGGTGTTGCTGTAACGGGGCGGATTTGGAGACATGCAGCTAAAAGCCAACGCTGTCTGCCCTAAATGCAGTGACACAAGACAGTGATAATGGTGGCCCTGCTCTGGGTTCTCGCGTCATGCCAAGCTTCCTCACTTCAGTGGGGCCTTACATGAGCATCAAGCCCCACTACATCCAGTAGTAGTAATATTTCTCTTTTTTTTAAAGAGAAAATAACATTTTTGATAAACAAAATCCTGGATTTTCATTCATAACTTTATAAATTGTAGTGGTACTGTCGAGCCTACTGAAAACAGGTTTTATGGAAGCTTAGTGAATGCCAGTTGTGTGAATCCATGCAACTCAGGAGTCAGTGTCAGAACTTGAGAGTCTCTACTCTTCCGTAGGCCAGAAAGGCAAACCTGATATCCCAGGATCATTAAAAGAAAGCCAGTTCTAACTAATCCAAACCTTTAGGTGCTTCAGGCTTTAATTCTAAGATTATTTGCTCAGTTTGGAAGGGGACAGCTCTTCATACTGTGACAATAATACACCAGGTCATAAACTGTT
>PTEX01000052.1:830594-854592 GCA_003342815.1 Eudromia elegans | reverse complement strand
TTTTTTTTTTCTCCTTTCTCTCTAACTCTTTCTTTCTTGTTCTTTCTTTGGGATGCATTTGGTTATTTATTTCAGAATTTGAGATTTTGGACTCTTTTCAGTTACCAACCTACTGTATTTAGATCTGAAACAAAAATAACTTTAAAGCAAAGGAAGTTTATGTACAGGGAGAAAAAAAAATCAGAAAGAAAAAGCACTTCACTCTGTCACAGTATCTACAGGAGAAGGTATAAAAGTTGCTTCCTTTCCCGAAAACCCTTCGGGGCCTGGTTGTCTCCTGGTGTAACTGAGCACAGCTTCACCGGGCTCGTGGAGCTGTGCGGAGCTACACTGGCTGAGGAACCCAACCTTAAAATCTTCTTTGCAGACAAGGGAACCCTTACCAGCAGTACTTGAAGACTTGTGAGTTGCTGCATGTTACTTGAAAGATCTAATTAAGCTATGTTTTTTGGTGCAAGCAGTTGTTGTACATGATTTCATGTTTATGTAGCAAGATGCATTGAAATGTTGATACTAGTATTGAAACATACATGTAAAAATTGTTGTTGTGGAAATTGTCTGTTCTGTTCTATTTTCTTGTGTGTCTCATCTGTTTAGAACGTAAACTTTCTTTTTTTTTATTGTCCTAACTGAATAAGGCTAAATGAATACTGTAATTGAAAATATATTTTAAATCTTGTCATGAGTTTTTAAAAAGACTATTACAAATTGTATCATTCCTGATTACACAGAACTTTGTGGGTGGTTTTAAATAAATTTTATACTTCTATTTTGCACTCAGTCGTCTAATTTTTCTTTCCTGCATTTTTCCTTCTTTTAAAATACTTTCCAAAGTCTAAGAATGCTCTTTCTCAACACAAACTGAATTTCCCCAAAAACAAAGTTTCTGATTAGAGGAAAAAATTACTCTAATAAAGAAATAATCTCTAGAATACTCTCAGTGTTTATTTATATTATCGGCCCTGTGGCTGGCCAGTAAATGAGACTTCTTGTTAGAGGAAGCAAAAGTATTAATAGAGATATTTTGAGCCTTTGAAATATCTCTTCTTTAATGTTCTTACCACTAATAACCTTTGCCACATTTAGAAATACACTGATGAGTTAACTTAACCCTCTATAGTGGGGAGTAGACCCAAGAACCTCATCTCAAGAGAAACAAAAGCAGCGACATCTTCTAGCTCTGTTTGAGGAATCGGTGGCCAACTGCATCTTGCCTCCCCTGGGGTTCCCACTGCTGCCCAGTCTGCTCCCTGTCAGAGCCACGTTTCTGAGATATTCTCCTGTTCAGTATCCTCCTAAAACCTTTTCATATGTTACAGTGCATTACATACAGAGACTTAAAAACACAGCTTCACCCGTAACTCGTGGGAACAAAACCGAAGTGACTGGCTTTGCCATCCCTGAAAGCTTACCTAACAGTTATTTATCCTATATAGCTGAGCAACGGGAGGCAGCCTCACTGCATATGCATGTCCTAGAGCTCTTACATAAACTCCCCAGGTAATACAATATTCATGCAGTACAGTTGGTTGCTTTAAATGTTTTTAAGATGTATAACCTCAAACAGTAATATTTGTTAAAAGCTATTAATTGTTACACCACTTTAAACTGCAAGTTTACAATATTTTTTGTCAGTGCGGTATTATGCTGTTCAACAGTGCTCTAATACGTGTCAGATTGAATAAGCAGGAAAGAATCCTGAAAATTTACATATAATCAGGGCAACTATCCCTGTACTCCTTGGTCAACACAAATTATATCTCTTTCCATAAATTATGAGGAACAATCCAACCATTACATACAGATCTCCCTAGACAGAAAGCCACACATAAAATTAATATTCACAGTATTTTTTCTTCAACCAAAATTAGATCTTACACCCTCCTAATAATCTTCAAAGACTCAGATGAGTACTTGGGATTAAAGTAAAATGTTAAATTCTCATGCAACAAGTTAAGCAATTACCTTATGTTTAAAGACATAGTTGCATTTTCCATGTGGAGATTTCCCCCCTTCTGCAAGCATGTATTTCTCTGAAACTTGGGGGTTAATTGTGACTATTTAAAAGAAATTTTGAAATAGAAACCTCCTTGCAATAAATGTTTTTGATCCAAAGAATGTATTTTCTTGAAATTTTTAAATGTCGAACAGGACGGTTCAGGAGAAACATCTGCTGTGTACTTGGTTAGGAGAACTAGTTGCTCATATAAAACAACTGCACTCAAGCACAGAGGCACTGCCTCAGCTGAAGGAAAAGCAGCATTTCATGGGGCGTCTCACAGGAATAGCTGCAAACAACAGACTCTGTGCAGGGTCCTGCTTTCACAACTGAAACAAATATTTTTAGTAGTTAACTCACTAAGTATTGAGTAGCCCCCACCAATAGGGCACTAAGATGGTGTTTAGGCTACAATTCATCTGTCAATATGTTCACTTCTCTATTTTATCTCAGAATAACATTTAAATTATCAGTAGAAATTCACTTATTCACTTATTTTGGCAGATATCCATGATTTCACTGTGTCAAACCGCTGCATGTAATAGGGATGAAGACAGCTACGGTATGCAATGGGGTCCAGGAAGGACCAATCTTGTCTCAAATACCTACACCTTTACATTTAAGGAAATATAAATAAGTCACAATATAAGGAAATACAAGTAAGTCACAAGTGCACCTAATCTTACAAACACATGGTATTATATAATCAAATGTAGAGTTTCTGAATTTAGGGGGTGTACACGTATTCTTTTTTCAACTCTGAACAGTAAAAGTTTGTATCAAAAATCTACAAATAACTCATTCAGTAAAAGCCCTTGCATAACAATTCCAGAAATGGGACTTTGTTCAGAAGGGGCTCTCCAACACTTTTGCAAACCAACAAATGCTAATGGATGTTACCATGGGATAAAATTCTCTTTTCTGAGCTTCCTGAAAGCAGGCTTTTAAGTCATTTTACTAAACCACTGCCAGTCCCCTTAGGGTAAATCTATTGTACACGATGGCCCCTGTCATCCCAGTGTCATCCCATCATCAAACTGAAATAATACAAGTGCTCTAACATAAACAAAATTAGGCTTTGTCAGAAGAAATTTAATTTTTTCCTGGATGTAACAGACCATGGCATATGATACTTATCCTCTCTTTTTAAGACCGTATAGGGGTGGGGGGAGGCACATTTCACATGTCACAGACTTGCAACCTGCTAAACCCAATCAGATTTTTAACTCAATGACATTCTTCCTGTGTCCTTGAGGGTTCTGCTAAATTCTGAGCAGGAAGGTAGTGTGGATCCCCACTTACACCTCCTTGCAGTTTCGTGTTTGGTATGAAACAGTGATTGCTATGTCTTCTTGGTTGCACAGATTGTCAATATTGTTTATTAGAACATGATATTTTTCCCTCCAATTCATACAAATACACAGTATTAATACAATTAAATGTTTCTGTTGTATTTTTTCTCAACAAAATTGAGCTTCTTATATGCCTCATTCAATAGTTTTCTTTCACAGCAGGTCCCTAAGATATTTCAAAGTAGTTTGGTCTTTTTTTTCTAACACAGGAAAATATCCCAGTGCCTCTGTTGCAGCTGTATAATGACAACCGGTTGATAAATGCCTATTGTTTGTGTGAAGGACACTACAAATCAGGAGTAATGCCTTCAATACAATACGGAACCTTGAACGACAATAACGTGTAGTGATTTAGGAAAGAGAAATACTGAAGCATTCGTGCTAGTGTAGGTACTTGGGAAACTTGCATCTGAAGCTTATGGCTCTTATCTTGTCTTTACAAAAAGTCCAACCCGTGTCTTTACTTTCAAAGAAAGGATAAAGCATGACAACTGTTTTCTGTCATTTCCTTTATTTGGAGAAAGAGCACTTCTTTTTCCGAGGTTCTGAAGTCCTATGTATTTCTAAGAGCAATGACAGTTACAATTTACAGCTGACCCTCGGCCATTCCTTTCAGATTTTAAAACCCCTGCAGCTAACATTTTTTTGTGATGCACTTGGACAGCAACAAGTTCATGACACAATTACGGACAAGAGACACCCTAGAGCCCTTCTAAAGACTGTAAAGCTTTGTTTGATGATGAGAGTCATTATTTCTCTGCTCAAGATCTAAGGGATGGGAAGCAGTCAGCTTCACCAAGTCAAGATCTAAGGGATGGGAAGCAGTCAGCTTCACCAAGGGCAAGTGTTGCTACTGCAAAAACGAATTTTACCTTTTCAGTTTAATTTTGTTTTCAGGTGAAGGTAAGACACCAAACTACACACAGAATACAGGGTAGCAAGCATTGATAGATGTCACCATCAGGGCAGGTCTAAAATTCACAGCACAGTTTCATGTTCCCTGAGCTAACAGAGAAGTTATTTTGTCTCAAAGCAGGCCATAACACTAGCTTTTTCTCCTACTCAATATGCTCCCTAGAGACCTGTAACATCCACTGCTAAATGTGCATTCCACTCACATTCAATATAAAGAACCTGTTTCTACATGCTACTTAAGTGTTTTTACTTCTCAGTAGAACTATTAGTTTTTGCCTCTATAGTGCTGAATCAGTAAGACTGGCTCATGTTGTGACAGGAAAAAATACACTTACGTCCATGACCATCTTGACAGCAGTACACACAAGGTGGTGGCATCTCTGGGAGCTCTTTTAGCCGTGATCTTAAAAAAAAAAAGAAAAAGTTTTAAAAGAAATGAAAAGTATTTAATTAATCACCAACTGGTACACTGTTCAGAAGGATACAGCTGTTTTCATTCCAGAAAAAAATAAAAAATCATACATACACCACTGTCAAAGGGTCCCCAATCAGCTTGTCTTATTTTAAACAAATTTGCAGGAAATGTTGTACCACTAAGATCTCTGACCTTTTATAACTTTTGGCCAAAAATGTACATACTTAAAAATATCCTGTATACTTAGAAGAGATACAGGACTTGCAAGAAAGGAGAAATGGGGCAATCACCCAAGCCTATGTGTTTTTTTGTTGTTTGCTTGTTTATTCAGATGGAGAAATGACACCAGATGTACTCATTTACCTTAGCAGTGCACTTTGGATTACAACTGTTATTCAGCATTTACCAGTATACAACACCTAAATCCTCAGAGGTTATAGTTTAAGCCTAAACTGCATTATCCTTTAAATTTCTACAGATCTACCTGTGTGCAGTACTAGCGACCAACTCCTGCAATGAGTTTATATTTACCTGGTGGGTTTACTTCGTGCTAGCTGCCCTTCCACAACACAATGCAGCCCATAGCAGATGAGGATTTAGTTTACCCTTAACAGGAAAATTCTATTTGATGCAGTTGCCTTTCAGTGCCATCGATCCAAGTGGTCTTTACTTGATACCCAAACTCGTGGTTTTTTAGTAACATCATGCAAACGCTCGGAGGCCCTGCTTCCCCTCAGAGTGCATCGTGCTAACCTCCCTACCCTTGGGCGCTAACAACCTACAGGGGCGCTTTGCCCCAGAGGAGGCTCCGCTCAGAGGCACCCTAGGACCTTACAGCGCGGCGGCGGGCAGGCTGGCCGCTCTCCGTGAACTACAGCGACCGCCCGTATGACCCGAGGGCCACGGACACCGCCGCTACCCGCACGACGCCCGCACGCCCGCAACAACATGGCCGCCCACCATGGCCAAGATGGCGCCGAGCACCTCCCCCAGCCCAACGGTCGCTCCTCCTGAGGCGGCTGCGCGAGCGCGCGCATCGAGCGGCAACCCCACCGCGCCTGCGCACTACCGGCCGCCCGCATTGTGCGGAGCAGCGGCGGCACGTGCGGCGGGCGCGCGGCGTGACGTCAGCAGCGCGCGCCGCGCGGGCGGGCGCAGCGGGGCGCGTGCGCAGTGTGCGGGCGCTCGGTGTGGGAGCCTCGCCGCGTTTGAAATGGCTCCGGGCAGGCTCGGCGCGGCGCCGCGCAGGTACCGGCGGGCGCGGGGCGCGCGGGGCAACGGCCTCTAACGGCCGCAACGGCCACAACGGCCGCGCGTTCGGCCGCCACCAGCGGCGGCGGGTCCGGGCGTGCGCGGGAGGGCCTGCGCCGCCGCCGTTGGGCGCCCGGCTCCGCGGTAGGGCCCGGCCTCTCCGCGCGGCCGCCGCCGGCCCGCGCTTCTATAAACACACACCTTAAAATATATATTGATACAGAAGCGTGCGATTAAATATGCATAGCCAGACGCTTATATATATATTTCTATCTATCTTTTGTTTTGCTTTAAAGTGCTTAATTTAGCTGATGTTTTAGCTGAGCGTGCGTAATAACCACAATAGTAATAAAAGGTTAGATCTCCTTTTTTCCGTCCGTTTTAAAAAAAAAAAGTAAAGGGAAATCCAAAGTAGGTAAAGGAGATGGCTTGATGATGGTCCCGGCACGTTTTGGGTTTTTTCTTGGCGGGGGACAGGATGGCAGGAGGAAGGAGGTAAATGGGGTGGTGGGGGGGGAACGATCCTGGCGTTTTTGGCGCTGCGGGTTTGCCCTTGTCCAAGGAAACCGCCTCTCTGAAAGCGTGGGGGGCTTCCCAGGGCTGCGGGGAAGCGAACCTAACCCAAAACACCCGGCCTGCACCGTCACCTTGCCTCAAACTTCAGTGCCTTTTTTAAATGTGTATATGCGTATATATATATTTAAGTAATCTTAGCCTCTCTGTTAAGGCTGGGAGGGTGGAGATAATTTCTTAGGAAAACGTAGTAACTTGTCTTGCAACTTTTTGTTTCCCCCTGCTTTTAATAAGAATGTGTGTTGCACAGCAGGTTTAGGGATGTGAAGACAATCTTTCAGTGCGATTTCTTTTTTTCTTTTTTTTTTTTTTTTTTTTGACCTGGAATTAAAATAGGCCGCTAAGTGTTCCTAAGACTGTAGCTGCTGCTTTCTTTTACTAGGTTGCAGCTGTAGAAGATAGACACCCAGGAGATTTTTGCCTTCCGCGATGGCTCAGTTCGGAGGACAGAAGAACCCCCCTTGGGCTACTCAGTTTACAGCCACTGCAGTGTCTCAGCCAGGTCAGTTTACATTTAATTTGGTGCGTGAACCCTGACATCTAGTACATTTGTAGTGAAGAGTGGCTCCTTATTAACCACCTTATTGATAAAGTCTCTTAAATCAGTACATGCCGGATGTTTCTAACGTGGTTAAGGTACCAAAGATCACTAATTAACATTACTTGTATGTGTTTCCTTGCGAGGGGTAGCAAGGAAAATCAAAGCTGGCTTGTCCTTGAGTCTCTTGAGCAGTAAAATTAAGTTACTCATATCCAAAGTTCTGTAAATCGAATTACCTTTTCTCAGATTGCATTAATGTGGATTAAATAACAGTACCACTAATAGGACATCACAGATTTTTATATGGTGCCTGTGCTTCATTCCCAGGGCCACTTACATCAGTGTTTACAACTACTTTGCTTTTATTAATATATTGGGCATACTTCACATTGTGGAGATGTCTCTGAGATTTACTTCTTCGGAGGAAGAAATGTTTATGGTTTTGGTGACAAGTTAGAACTCTAGGATCACTATAGCCAGAGTATTGCCCTGCTGCTGTCCTTACGTTTTCATCCTTATGTTTTCCATACGTAGCCTTGTTGAATCACAGGCTTATGTATTTGAAGGCTTAGCTTCTCAGCGTACATCTCAGTGTATGTTTCATATGGATTCTTCTATGACAGAAAAAGTTTTAAGGTAGGAATATAAAGCTTGGTGCACAGCGAATATTGGTATTTTCATTTCCAGTGCTGGATTGCCTCTTTCTCCTCTTGAATTCAAAGTATTTCAATAAAATCTGATGAAAAAAACCTGCATCAGAGCTTGAGGATTCAGAATGTCAAAATATGAGAATGGGCAGTAATCTTGTTAGGGTCTTTTTTGCAGTTATCCTCTGCACCTTTCATAGGTAGTAAAATTGAATGTTGTATCTCTGTTGTGAGTTTGACTTCCTGGAACTTAACAAAACTGGGGAATGCCTTCCAGTCCTTATGGGAAGTATGGAGGAGGGGGGACACCACAAAAATATTTCTGCTAACTTGCTCTGTTTTTATTTAGATGCCTTGCTCCTTTTTCCTTTGGGTTTCAATGGGCTCTTACTGCATATCCTTAAGGATTTTGCGTTCCCCCCTTTTCCTACCAGTGGGTTTCACGGTGCACAATCCCAGTGAGCTTGATCCTCAGATAGCTAATCTGCAAATCTGATACTGCTGCCCTTTGGATAGAAGTTGCTTAATGAGTTGAAGGGAAACAGCAGGAATTGTGAAGATGGGAGGGTAAATTTTGCTTTTGGCTCCAGCTCCTGACTCGTGGTGACTTGGAGCAGTGAGAGGGGCGCTAGCGACCTCGGGAGCTCTCAGCCCTGTGCTGGGGCATGCTCAGGACTCTCCATCCAACCAGGTGGTGCACGACCGAGGTGAACGCCAAGTCCTTGCTCCTCCCTGGAGTAAGAGCTGTAGGAAAGCGAAGGGAGGAGCCAGCAGCCATTTTAGACCTTGCTGAGCCAGGGCCAGAAGGGGGCTCTGTAGGAGAGCGAACAGAGGTGGGTGGCTGGAAGCCCGCAACATCTTACCCCTTTTTCTGCCTTTAGGGTTAGTCTACTTTGCCTTATTTAATGAATTGCAAAAGTTGATTGGGGTAGGAGGAGCGGTCAGCATCAGTTGCTGTGAGGGATTCCTCACGTGCTCAGTGAGCACAATATCTCCAGGGTTTTCTATCCGAGGCCATAGCACCTGATTAAAACCCATGGGCCACCAAAGACCAACATTTCTCTGCAGTTTTCCTTTCTTCCTGTAGTTGTTTCACCTTGCTTTATGTTCCTAGCTTCCCTCTTCAGTATCTTTTGCACAGTTTCTCTGCAAAGCCTCTAGATGCTTGCTTCTTTCCCTGAAGTCCCTGCCTATGCTACTGCAGTCACTACTCCATCACCTTTTTGAATCTAGTCCCCAGGATTCGGCTGCCTGGGTCCTCTTTCAGCACCCTTTCATATACTGTCACCTGCTTTTTTACCTGCTTTTACCTGCTTTTTTACCTGCTTTTTTACACCTGCTCAGTGTAGATGGCTAGTGCATAGGACAGCAGGTGGTGGTGGTTGTTCCTTGGTCTTACGGAGAGCTGAAGAGCAGCGTGTAGAGTGAGCACCTTTCTGCACGAAGGTGTGGGTGTCCCCAGGTCTCTCGCCTGCTCAGGAGCTGTGTTGAGGCACGCGGATTAGCACACACCACTTCATCTGCAGGGCAGCCCGAGAACAACTCCTGTGGATCGTGCTGTTAGTAGTCAGAAACTTGATTAAAGAAGCAGGCATGCTTACCAAAGTTTGGCGTATTTTCAGAGAATTGGCAAAGGCACGTGTATCTATATGTATGCCAGCTGTCGTTATCCACGTATTGAGTTCCTTCTCCAAAGCATCAAATGTTTTTCCATGGGGCAGAATGTCTCATTTTTTCCATAACACAGGCAATGTGTTAGGTAGCTTTCCCTGTAGTTGAAAGTGAGGAAGTTTTGTTCATCTTCCCTGATGATGTTATAAACTCAATTTTATAGCTGCAAAAACTTTCTTTGACTATATCAGGAGTTTCTTTGACTTGGTGTTGTCTTGGCAATCCCTAGTGGAGAAGTAAATGCTACTTAGGGCCCACTTACCTGTTAGTAAGGTATGACCGTGCTGCCTAGCTGTAGAGTGACATGGATGTAATGAAGGGTTCCTGTAGTCTCTTTGGGATGGCTCATTATTTACTCATGTGCCTCTAGTATTAGAAGGTAGGCAGGTAATTCCAGGTGCTGGCAGAGATCTTCGTATGATGAGAGAGACTTCTACTTGTAACACAGTGAAATTGTTTCTCATAGCTAAGATTTTCATGTATCATGTGATTAAGAACAGAATAAAATCCCTGCTATGCTGGTTAAGCATAGTTTAGGCAGAAATTAAATGATAATCTGCTGCCAAAAATACAATCCTAGATAACGCAGACTTTTTGTCAGTTTGTCTGCAGGCTTAGGATGATGAGGAGATTCCTCGCGTACACAAGCACACACACATATACACACTCATCCCTGAAGGAGATTCCCCTTCTGTTCTCTCAGCTGTTGATTTTTGACATGTCTTTTGGTTTATATCTCTGTTTAGTACACACCATCTTCAAGACTGTTGCATAGTGAAGCCTGCTTTTACAGAGTTTGGGTTTGAAACCTTTTCTTTAGGCATGGAAAGCCCTAGCTGTGCCTGGTTCTGATTAATTAGCATTGTCTTTTTCTTTGCTGTATCAAGACTTCTTTTATTAGAGTGAAAGAATCGTGGTGAAAATGGAAGCCCCCTGAAGCCTAGCATGTTGTTATTCCTAGTGACTCATGAGTTGTCTAAAAAAGAGCCTAAGTATAGGACAAGCTTTTCCAAAATGTTTCTGTGGCTGTTCTGGGCCTCGGATCTCAATCTCGGATGCACTAGGATATAGCAGCTGATGTGGAAATTGTTGGCTTGCTGTGACGGTATGTCCTGTAATGAACACAAAGCCTGGTTCTATTGTGTATCTGCTGGTGGGAGTTTTGAGAGAGGATTATATGGCATCTACAGTGTGTATGTGTCAGACTTGAGGAAACTTTATTTCTAAGGCAATATTATCTTGTAATGACCATCTCTTGTCTAAAATGGGGTTTGCAGGTCGGGAGGGGGGGAAGAAAGCCCCAAACAACAACAAAAGACTCCAAGCCCGCAATCTCTCACCATTGTGAAAAATGCCCGCAGCCCTGTATCCCACTCCTTTATTATAATCCTAATAAATCTGTATTGTGTACCTTGAGGATAGTATCTCCGTCGTTTGAAAATGAATCTCTAAAGTTAATCATTGGGAGAGTGCTTAATACTGTGTTTTTCTGAATTTGTTGTTGCAAGAAACTTTTTTTTTTTACCCAAAAGAAAGCTACGGGCTAGGACTTAAATTTGTATGCAAGCCCTTCCTGACTTCATGCAGTGCTTGGTGCTATTGGAAATTGTTTACTAGATTTCAAATGAAGCAAGGCATTTCTGGCACTGTGCTTACTGGGTGATAATTGCAAATGCTAAGAAGCTTTTGTTTGTCGCTGCAGATGCTTGCTGGCAATAACCATAATATGGCAGTCAGATGTCAGTACCGCACTCAGCAATTCTGGCTATGTGGTTTTTATTTATTGCTGCTAACATGGCCAACCGGATTGGGTGTTTTTATCATAAATAAAGATGGTTGGATAAAACTCTTGAAATACTTGAGGGCAAATGAGTAGAAAGGTTGCTACAGGTGCTGGTCTGTGTGCCATCTCAACACTGTTCTGACCGTGCTCTTTGCTGCAAGTTGATCTGCAGTGTTGCAGATAACGTGGTACTTGGTTCATACTGAAAGCTAAGGCAAATGACAGCAGTGGTGGCAAAATCTTAATTTAAATAGAGAAGATGGGATAAGAGTAGTAGCGTGGATTGAGAATTGCTTAAGAGATGCTTGTGGGCTCTGCTGGAAAGAAAATTGCCATAATGGCAGGTGGAAGTGAAGGCAGAGTAACTGAAGATCTGGTTTTGGGACCAAGCACGTTAATCTTCCTGTGAGTATCCTTCCTATACAAATATGAGGAGCTCCTGAAACCTGCCTGATGACAATGTTTCCATCCTCATCACAATACAATATTAGAATTGAGGGGCACTGATAATGGCTGGGGGGATGAAACAGGTTCAGGGGAGCATTAATTTGGTTGCCTACAGGAATTTCTCTTCAGCATTTTGGGAATAAGAGGAGAAAGATTAATGGATGTGTTACCGGCCTTGAGGGAGCTAGCTAAGTAATGCAGCCAAGTAAAATGGAAGCTGTTCTAGGATGCAGCAGCAAAACTTTTTCATTAGATTTAAAGAACTGCCTAAGATGCATTTATAAGGTATTGGTGATGTTCCAGATGAATGTAAACGAGCAAAGGAGGAACTGATAGAGGAGGAATAAGGAAGCAGAATGGAGAGCCTGTCATGGGAGAAAGAACTAGTTTCTTTGGCTTCTGAAGTTAAAGCTAGACCTTTATGAGAAGAAAGGTCCTATAGTGCTAGAAGTGTGGAACTGTTGTTTTAAAATGGGATGATACTGATTTTCTTATTAAAACAGCATTTTCTCTTGGAATACATATTTGACAGTATAGTGTGTGGAGCACAATTGCTATAGCTGTAAAATGATAAGCAACTTTAGAGAATGAGATAAACGAGTCTTTGTGCCTCTCCTGTGAGGTACTAGTTCTAAATGAAGTCAGAAAATGTAGCCAGGTGTAATGCTTTAGCTTAAATTTTGACATCAAGCTTATCTACCTGATGAGCTTGACTCAGGAGAGAAGCAGCCCATACGATTTCCAGTACTGCACTTGCCCTAACTGGCACCTATTTAAAGTCACTGTGAGTGCTCACGTATCCACTCTCTTTTCAGCTGCTCTGGGCGTGCAGCAGCCGTCGTTGCTCGGAGCCTCTCCTACCATATACACGCAGCAGACGGCGCTGGCTGCAGCGGGCCTCACCACACAGACACCAACCAACTACCAGCTGACCCAGACTGCTGCTTTGCAGCAACAAGCTGCAGCTGCAGCAGCTGCCTTACAGCAGGTACACTTGTCCCAAAGAACCGCATGCAGGAAAAAAGCGAGGGGGGAAATGCTACTTTTGCAAGACAAACTTGATTAAAAAATGTAGTACTTGATGTAGGTTCAACATTATTGATAGTAGTATTAATCTGTGAAAGTGGGAGAGAGCTGCCACTAAGCTGAGTGCTTAAAGTTCTGAATATCTCCAACCACCATGTGTAACCTTGATAGCATTTTGGATGATTTCATATTGTGTCCTTGCTATTCACGCGTAAGGCTTAACAAAAATTACCAAAGTAAAACTTTTACATTGAAATAGTACACCAGAGGTCTAGTCTAAAGTATGTTTGTTACAAAGGTATTATTATTTGTTGATAGCATTCATGTGTTTTGTAATACAGTTGTTAAACATGACTAGTTTCTCTTGAAGCACACTTAGCAGATAACTTGTATTTGGCATTTTGGGGGTAATGATATTGCCTGTTTATGAGATATTTTGCTTTTATCTGTTTCAGCAATACTCACAACCTCAACAGACTCTCTATAGTGTACAGCAACAGGTTTGTCTGATTCTTACTGTGTACATTGCAAGTAACTTAAAAGAATAATGTTGGTTATGTGTCTTGTAGGATTTGTCTCCAAATCAACCTTGCATGGGAAATTGTTAAAGAAACCAAGTAATTTTTTTTATAGTTAAAGAACTTGAAGTTCACAAACGTGGAGAGACGTATCCAGAATGGAAGCCTGCCTACCTTCATGCAGAGAGGACACTAAAAATATACAATTCCATGTGTACACGATTCCTGCTAAACTTTAAACAGGGCCATGTATTTTAACTACTGGAAAGATGCTGTCCAAAAAAGTTCCCTTTTACATATTTTACGGTCATCCTTGAGCGTGCAGGGTTTTTTGCAAAAGAAAAAAATGAACATGAAAATTACATGAAAACCACCTAGAGCTACCAGAACTATTTTTGATATAACTGTTACTTTTCAGTTCCAAGAAATAGCATTTCTACTTGCTGAATAAACCTGAATCATGTGATCCTAGAATTAATCACATAAGCACAATTTTATGGATTTGCAAACTGCTGAAATAACCAAACCTCAAAGCATTCACTGACTACTAACTGACTCAGATTAAGCAAAAAGAAGAGGTAAAATTGTACAATTTCCTTAAGCATATAAAATTAATTTATAACTTTTTATTTATTTTAAGTTGCAGCAACCTCAGCAGAACATTTTAACCCAGGTTAGTTTGGTTTTATTGTTTGGTCTTCATCCCCAAACACAGATAATGCAAGAGTGCAAATTTTGTGACTTCTTGAATGGCTTAAACTGTAAAATGAGCTAATATGCACGGACATTATATTGGTACAGGTTTATTTTATCCAGATGTTAAAATATGCATTGCCTTTGTTCTGATAACTGAGCAGCATACCCTTTTCCTTAATCTTAAAAGGGAATAGGTGTTTTGATTACTTTTACGGTTTGAACTTCAAGTGTTTTGCAGTAAGTAACAAATTAGGAAAATCTTTTTCTTCTTTGAGAAGAAATTCAATTTTGGGTTAACATTGTAGCATTTTGTGCATATAGACATTTGAAAAGACTTTTGCTGAGCTTGAGAGGCATAAAACATGCCACCATTTAGCACATTGTAAATTGTTCATGTTCTGTTTTCACTTCAAAATGTGTTTTTCATCTTCAAAATGTGTTTTCGAAAAGGTATGAAGTAAAAATAGGTAATTTGGTTTTATTCGGTTGCTCTAGAACTTGTGCTCTGCCTCCTCACTCTGCTTTTGTAAGAAGGCAAGCACATGAATTTTCGAGTTACGGGAAGAGTTCTTGATAGTCTCAGTCCCTTTGCTGACTTACAACACGTTTTGTGAACAGCGAGAGATCTCTAAGCAAGTATTCCTAGCAAAAGGAGCAGCTCATCCCCTCTTCCACCCTACCGTATGGGAGCATGTGGACAATAATGCAGTCTTCTTTCTCTCTCTCTTTTTTCTCTTCTCTAGACAAAGTATATCGTTTGAGAATGTGGATTTAAAAAAAAGACAATCTGCATTTTAAGTAAAAAAGAAAATCATCTTAAAATAGACTTCCGTCTTCTGAAAATCTCCATTCAGAGTAGTTGCTTTAGGAAGGTTTTTAAACTGCTGCCTACATGAGTTAAGGCACTGTTCCTTGCAGGTATGTCAGCAGGTTATGAGGTTTATGGAGTGTGTTTTATTTTGCTTGCAGCCAGCTGTTGCCCTGCCTACCAGTCTTAGCCTATCTACTCCTCAACCTGCAGCCCAGATAACTGTTTCTTATCCAGCACCCCGCTCAAGTCAGCAGCAAACCCAGCCACAAAAGCAGCGTGTCTTCACCGGGGTAGTTACTAAGCTTCATGATACATTTGGCTTTGTGGATGAAGATGTTTTTTTTCAGCTTAGGTAAGGTGTAAATACTTGCTTGCAGTATTCCAAATAAAAGAGTTTAGATTATTGCATTTTAATTCTGTGCTTCCAGTGATAATATCCAGTGATAATAATGAATTTTCTTCATGCATACACCAAAGCTAGGAGACTCAGAAGGTACTAAATTATTTATATTATAAAACAGAAGAATTTTTGGTGCAGAAATGCATATAGTTATCTGTGTATGTTAACCCCATACAGTTTTGGGAACTGAAAAAGATGGGAATTAAATTTCTGTGCATGTTCCTAACTGAAGCAGATAGCACTTTCACTGAATTTGAGGGTAGATGCTGTTATTATAAACTTTTTAAATGAACTCCCACTACTTCCCCCAGCTTCAAAACTTCCCTCCTCAGTCTTGCTTAGACTCTCACCATACACTTTCCACAATATTGGCAGTGCTGTTAAAGGAAAGACCCCTCAGGTGGGCGACCGAGTTTTGGTAGAAGCCACATACAATCCCAATATGCCGTTCAAATGGAATGCGCAAAGGATCCAGACTCTGCCCAACCAGGTATGGATGGTGAGCCGGCCTGCCTTGTTGCTGTGCTTGCAGCGCGAGTTCTGCCGCGGCTCATTTCTGCCCGTTCTGTTAGAACCAGAGCCAGGCTCAGCCGCTGCTGAAGACGCCGCCGGCCGTGCTCCAGCCCATCGCGCAGCAGACGGCGTTCGGCGTGCAGGCGCAGGCGCAGCCGCAGTCCCTGCTGCAGGCGCAGATATCGGCTGCTTCCATCACGCCGCTGCTCCAGACGCAGCCCCAGCCCCTGCTGCAGCAGCCGCAGCAGAAAGGTGCTCCTCCGCTCACAGCGTTGCTCTCCGTGTGCTTGCTCGGATCTTCTGGGTCCTTAACACGATGACGCCTCCCACAGTGCTAGCATTTAAAACGTGTTGTTCCGATAAAGGTCTTCGGTTTGCTTTAGTCAGCCACACTGGCGCTTAAGGGAAGGAGCACTGCTTGACGTAACAAATTAAAGGTGGTTGTGGTGTCACTTGCACTTTGGGTGCTGGAGAATTAGTAGAATTGATAATAAGACCTACAGTACTGCTTAACCCACAGTAAAACTAAGCAGAAGAATTAACCTAAGCACAATTGTTCTTACTGCAAAGACGCTAATTATTTTTATCTATTGTTAAGCTCAAAATTAAGTTTCACGTTTCCTTTAGCTCAACAAGTATGTAGCATATCTGTTCCCAAATATACTTTCATTTTCTGGGAGTTATGGTTATAACTTACAGATACTTAGGGTTATAACTTCTTGTTTAGATTCTGTTAGTTCCATCTGAAGACACTTTTCAAAAAATCACTTTTCAAAGAAATTGGAAGCAGTTCATTGGAAAAGAATGTAGCACTCTGCTGAGGTTGGGTAGATTTAGTTTACTACTTGTTTTGCTGTTTGACATCTTTCAAAGCAACCATAAAGTCAATCTTCATAATGCTAAGGAGGAGTAGACTGTTGCCCCTGCTACGTATTCAGCTTAGAAATTTCTGTTTTCAGCGGGCTTGTTACAGCCACCTGTTCGTATAGTTTCCCAGCCTCAACCAGCTCGAAGATTAGACCCACCATCCAGGTTCTCTGGGAGGAATGACAGAGGAGGAGACTCTATGCCAAATCGAAAAGATGACAGGAGGTATGTTCTTGATGTCAGAGCTCCGTAAGATGCTTTGGTGGTTGTTTAATCCTCAAAAAAGTCATTCGTTTTCTTCAGAGTGAGTTAATGACACGTGTGGTTTTACCAGCAGATGAAGATAAAGAGTTCTTGTGTATCTGTGGTGAAAGCACTACATAATCAATGCGTGCTTTAGAAAAGGGACAATGTGCTTAAACAAAATATTCAGAGCTTCTCATGTTCATATAAGAGTCATCTGTGACAGTTCTAGCTTTTATTTTGTTATAATGTTCTAGAGGGGTTTTTTTTGTTACCAGCATGCAAAATTATGTACATCTTGTATGAATTTTTAAGTCGTGAAAGAGAGCGAGAGAGACGTAGGTCCCGGGAAAGATCACCCCAGAGGAAACGCTCCCGAGAGAGATCGCCCCGACGAGAGAGGGAGAGATCCCCTCGGAGACCGCGGCGTGTTGTTCCTCGCTACACCGTGCAGTTTTCCAAGTTCTCCTTGGACTGGTATGTCTGCAGCACCAGATTTTTATTTCGAAGGTTTCATTTTATTGGGGGGTACAGATGACCGTGAGCCATGTCAGTGTGTAGTGAACGCTAGATAATGATCTAAACTTTAAAGAAGAATAAAGTGTGTAATGGCCAAGAGACATATAATAAACTTACTAGGTTCTTATTTTCAAGTGCTTCTGCAAAGCACCCTTATTCTATTAATTAAATATTCCATAATACGTTGACACCTTAATTAAAGTATATTTACTAGTTACTCATTTTCAAGCGTTAGTAATTATATATGACTGAAAATTATCAAAATTATCTAATATTTTAAGTGTGTACCTGGCTATTCACAGGTTCACATGTGGTTCCTGATCTCAAGAATTTAGTTTGGAATAGCATTGTTTTAGTTTACCTATAAAGTGGTTGTATTTCCACTGAATACTCCTCTGTATGCTTTTTTGGTTTCTTTTATTACTCTGTCTTTCAAAAACCACTGTTTTTTCCAGCCGCAGCTGTGACATGATGGAGCTGAGGAGGCGTTACCAGAACTTGTATATCCCAAGCGATTTCTTTGATGCTCAGTTTACCTGGGTGGATGCTTTTCCTATGTCTAGACCATTTCAGCTGGGAAACTACTGCAATTTCTACGTAATGCACAGAGAAGTAGATCCTATAGATAAAAACGCTGCTGTCCTTGATCCACCTGATGCTGACCATCTGTACAGTGCAAAGGTTTGTGCAGCCTCTTATATTCACCGTCCACTAGAGATTTTTCCTATGTGTAAGGCAAAAAGCTGGTTACCACTGACCTGAAATTAGACTACAACAGCCAACTAACCAAAATAGTGTTTTAAACTTTTCAGTGAGTAGCTGGTGTATAGAATTTGAAGAATCATGACTGAAATTCAGTTTGTTTTTCTGTTACTTCTTGTTTATGCTGGGGCTTCTTTTCCTTTCCCTGCACCATACTGTACTGATTTAATTGTAGGCAAGAGAGCCAGCTCCTGTGGGGTCTGAGCACAGACCTCCCCAGCCCCTCCCTTTTATTTATTTGAAACTGGTGAAATGGAAGAAGTCAGCGACTGTGACCAGAAATGTACTCGCTGTGCTGCGTTATTTAGTACATTCAGTGATAATATGCTAAGTAGAGTGGTAGTTCTGAATGCTGTTCTTAAATACTTGGAGTTGTGACCTTGAGGATGAGTATGGGTCTGTGTGTAAGCGCTTGCAAGTTTGTTCAGCAGTCGCAGTGGGAGGCCTTCATCAAACTGATCTGACTTGCACAACAGGTGATGTTGATGGCTAGTCCTAGTATGGAAGATCTCTATCACAAGTCATGTGCTCTGGCTGAAGATCCCCAGGAACTTCGTGACGGATTTCAGCATCCTGCTAGACTTGTAAAGGTAAATATGTTTCAATGCAGGATACTCTTGGCCAAGAAGGTTGGTTGCAGAGCTTTAAAATACCTTTTGATGAGGAAGGAGTGCATAGGCTAAATAACAGCTTTATTTTTCCCCTGAAGAGACCTACTTTGTATGACACTTCTATTTCAGATTTATTAGAGCTTTATCATCATTGCTCTTGTTTTTACTGATTTCTCCAGCTTAGTCAAACCACATATATTTCATCTCTTTTATATAATTAACTTTGTTAGTTGGTTTTTAACAAGCATGTAGACTACAAGGGCTCAGCTGTGAAGAGAATTTAACTGCTGCTTTAAGTAATTATCATGTGAAAAGGAATTTTGCCATTGTCATTAAAATGAACAAACTGTTGTAACTTCCCTAAGTGTTACAGTGTTTCAAAGTAATGTGTATCTGTTGTTTTCTAATTAAACTTAATCACCTTCAAAGCCAAGCTTCTGAACTTGCAGACTGAATAATACTTCTGTGGTTTTATCTTTTGTAGCTTTGCTTTATCACTCTTAAGCAGGAACATGTATATATGTGTCTACTAGAGTTAAATCACCATTTGTTGATAAATGCTTCTAATTGCAACAGAATAAGTCTATGAACATAAAGAAACTTGATGGAAAGTCTTAAAGAACAAGAATGAGTAATGATGTTTAAACCTATTCCATTTCTGAAATAATCTGTGGAAAAAAAAACCTGAACTCTTTCTTGACTGACTTTCGTTTTCAGATATTTTGAAATAATATAACAGTTTACTCATGGATTTCAGTGTTTGTGCTATGAAATATTTTTTAGGCTTTAGGAAAGTGGCATCTTACCCCCTAGCAGGGGAACATTCAGAAGCCTCTCTTTGTCTAGTTTTTAGTAGGTATGAAAGGCAAAGATGAAGCTATGGCTATCGGAGGACACTGGTCCCCGTCACTGGACGGACCTGACCCAGAAAAGGACCCTTCGGTGCTGATAAAGACGGCTATTCGTTGTTGCAAGGCCCTTACAGGGATTGACTTAAGCGTGTGCACACAATGGTAAGTACCGTGCTGCAAATCCGTATACGCTGTAGCAATACTTGCCTGTGATCCACGCTTAAATAAGAAAAAGTGAAAACGCCTATTCTTTGTCAGCTGCTTGTGGCAGAGCAGATAAACTACTCAAAGGAGGTTCTGATTTGTAATAAGCTTGATTGGTGCCAACTGTGCTGAATAATACATTAAGAGCTGATTAAAAGTCTGGATTCATTTTGACATGTTATTCTGTAATTTTTTCATGAATGTACGTTGAAAATATTTTTCGTTTTGTGCATAGCTGGAGAAGATCGTCAAGAGAACTTCATTTCATTGTTCTTTTGTTGTAAATAATTAGCTGTTGGTTATAGCCATATTTTCTCTTGATGAGTTTATTTGTCCTGCGTTAACACTTGCTGCAGTTCCACTACTATTAGAAAAGCCTATTGTATACTAAATTTGAAGTGCTTCAGCTCTTTTCATTTGCGCATTAAACCTGCTGGTGCTACGTGGCAGTTGCAAAAAAGGCCATAAAATTGGTGGTTCTTTTAAAATTATGATACATTGTACAAATGTGCCAAAAGAGAAAATATGGCTCCCACAATTTTTTTCTTTAGATAAACTTCAAGGGCTTGCAGCAAAGTTTCTTTACTTGATGTGCTACAAGTGATCTAGGCTCTTGAAAAATGTGTTGTAGAATTTTTTTTCCAACATGCTTCTTCCCTTGCAACAGGTACCGTTTTGCAGAGATTCGCTACCATCGCCCTGAGGAGACCCACAAGGGGCGTACAGTTCCAGCTCATGTGGAGACAGTGGTTTTATTTTTCCCGGATGTTTGGCATTGCCTTCCCACCCGCTCAGAGTGGGAATCCCTCTCCCGAGGATACAAGCAGCAGCTGGTCGAGAAGCTTCAGGGTGAACGCAAGGAGGCTGATGGAGAACAGGCACTGAACGCTAATCCCTTTTTCTATTTCTGCTTCTCACAGGCACAGGAACACAGGCACAAAATGCACACCACATACTACACAACATACATACATAGGAGGAACATAACTGGTAACAATGACTGGTAAACCAGCTTTCAGCAGTGTAGCGAATGCTGTTTTTTATTTTTATTTCAGCTAGTATACTAACTTAAAATGTGTTTGCTGATACCGCAAATGGAATTAAATTGTGCTTACGTGCGCAGAACAAACTTTATCGTAGAAGTAGTTGCTGGAATCTGGGACCAGTTGTTGAGTGAGATGCAGTTTATGAATAGCTGTCTCGAAACATTTTGCCATTTTCTAAAATTTCCAAATTCTCTCTTCTGGCCATTTCTAATTGTGCTACTTGAAATTGGACAAACATTAGTCTGAAACATCTGAATTTCAGGCCATGTGGCTGATGAGCATCTTGGAATAAGGGAAGGTCTGACTGAACAAAGAGTCACTGTGGGGTGTTAAAATGTGGGGGCGGATCACACGCTGCGTGGTTAACGGCGACCGGCAGTGTCGGTGTAACCCCAATTCTGGTCGTGGTGTTGCTTATCACCCTTTTGTGTTCCGCAGATCTGGCTTGTATTGGCTGAGTGGCACTGTGGCAATTTATAAAGTGGTAGAATGTATGTGTGAACGTGTCAAAATGAAAACTTTAGGAGAAGACTATCTGAAACAGTTGTGACCTTGCACAGATCAGCAACAGAATTTAAAAAGTAAATGAAAGGCTTTCAGGCGTTCTGAATAATAATTTTTTTTTTTAAATTTTGTTTGTCAGGATGAAGAGGAAAAAGATGATGGGGAAGCTAAAGAGATCTCTACACCTACACACTGGTCAAAACTGGATCCGAAAACAATGAAGGTATTCTTTTTTTATTCAACTGTACACCTTTATTTATAAGATAGGACCCAAAATATTCTTGCATTTTTCTTACTTGTGGAAAAATGTTGAGTAGTGTTCTACCTTCCTTGTTGATTTTATAGGTAAGCAACTCAAGGGGCAACATTGCAGTGTGGCTACTGATTTAAATAGCCAAATAAAACTAACAATCTCTTCTGCTCTTTTGAACTGTGTACAGCTGAAGCATATCACACATTGAGACAACATGTTAAACTGGAAAATGAAAGTTCTGCAGTAATCTGGTCTTACCTGCTTACATTTAAAAAGATGGGGCCTAAAATTAGTTTAAAAGTGCAGTGATTATGCAAAACCTTGTGTCAGGAGACAATTTCCTTGACAGAAATAATAGTGCTACACTACCAAATGATTTGCTTGCTCCTGTGAAAAGAAGTTCCTTGAGGGTAACACAATTTCATATATAGTATGTATTCTGTATCAGTAAATTCAGTTTTTATCAAAACTGATTTAAAAAAAGATACGGCTGACTTTCGGTGCTCTTATTTCACTTCTACTTCATCTTTTCTGCTACTCTCCTGTTTTGCGGTGTCACTGGTTGGTACCACTTACAAAGCTTTTATTTTTCAGGTAAACGACCTTCGCAAAGAGTTAGAAAGCCGAACTCTTAGCTCTAAAGGACTGAAGTCTCAGCTGATAGCTCGACTGACAAAGCAGCTGAAAGTAGAGGAACAAAAAGAAGAGCAGAAGGAGCTAGAGAAGTCTGAGAAAGAAGAGGAGGAGGAGGAAGATAGGAAGTCTGAAGATGACAAAGAGGTAAGGTTTTGGACATGTTTTCTGTAATTCTTGCTATATACATAAAATTTTACATAATATAAAATTTATAAATATATAAATGTAAAAAGCACAAGACTTCTGCCTGGTTGTGTTAATAGTTTTGTAGTTCTTAGCTGACTAGCCTGGCAACTCTTCATGTAACCCGAGGTGCTGAATTAAAGCAAAATCTTGGCAAGTTTCAAGTTGTTTTTCTATCAGCAAAGCCAGCTGAAATGTGCAATTGTTTAAGCATGTCTTAACATTAGCAGTTATGTCAGACCATAAATGTATCCACTTTATAGAAAGAGCAAAGCTTCCCAGCAAAAATGCACTTACTGCAAATAGATGACCCCATTCCACAAGGCCTTAACTTTTTATACCTTTATGAAAATCAGCTGCTTGGTTGCAATAGCACTCAGCCGCATACAAGCAGTAGCAAATTATCATTTGCTAAGTGTGGTTTAGGGGCTGTTTTGTGTCTCTTTGTGGAAGGTGATAGTATCTCCGCCAGCTCGGCTCCTTTGTGTGGCTAAATGTTTACATAGGCTTATCTTTTTTATGAAACTTGAATTTTCACTTTTGGGAATTTTTTTATGTACTGAAAGGCATTTTGTTGTTGTTATTGTCTTTTCCCCCCCACCCCATACCCTTCTATTTTGCAGTTAGTTTCGGTACTTATCCATATCTGTTGCTTTGTTGTGAAGATGCATTATATGCAATGAGGTTGAAGCCAACTGCAGAAAAGGGCTATGAATGTGCAGACAAGTTGCTGTGTGTTCTACTTTTAAAACCTGCCTTTTTGGGTTCTCCTACCTGCTAATCATAGTGACATAGCCTGAAATGTAGTTGGAAATTGTATCTGCTTGCATAATGCCTTCCCTTGGTAAGGGGCCACGTGCTCTCTATTTCTGCTAACTGCTTCCTTCTCCCTCAGCTTGTATGTACCATTCTGTGCAGCTTTATGCTTTTGCAGCCTTTTGATTTGCATCTATAGAGGTTGCCTTTCTCATGACCAAAAGAAAAGGGGAGTAAACTCTCATCTGGTAATTGCTGAATACACTGTATTGTTTTCTATTTCTTCCTTCCTCTCTTTAGGAAGAGGAAAGAAAGCGACAAGAAGAGCTGGAGCGCCAGCGGCGTGAGAGGAGATACATCTTGCCTGATGAGCCAGCAATCATCGTGCACCCCAACTGGGCAGCAAAGAGTGGCAAGTTTGACTGCAGCATTATGTCTCTCAGTGTTCTTCTGGACTACAGATTGGAAGATAATAAGGAGCATTCCTTTGAGGTAAATAAGCCATGCTGCTGCATTGAACAACTCTTTAGTGAGCTCTGTACTGAGATGTTGCATTGAGGAAGAAGGTGATGCCTTGCAGTTGAATATAAGCAGCTCATAATTCAGCCCCCTTTCATTCTTTTCAATTCAGTGTGTGGTTAAGTGCTGTATTCTTGAATTCTAAAAGTATACAATACCCCAGCAAAATAAAACCTAAAACTAAGGGAAACTAAAACTATTTTTTTGTGTGTGTGCAGTACCTACTAAAAAAGGAAATGCCCTGTGATACATAGCTTAGAAGGACACTATAGGTTTGGAAATGAGTTCGTGACTTATATAGTAAAATGGAGCTAGTTTAGGTCTTAAACTGCAGATTTCTTTTTCAAGATATTTAGGGTATCTATGTCCAAACCAAATAAAACTTGATTTAGGATCAGACTTCTTATTGATATATGAAAATTTGGTAAGAAAACAATTCCTTATTATTTAAGTGTTTAAGTTTTGTGCTTTTTTTTTTTTTTTTTT
>PTEX01000052.1:798040-830577 GCA_003342815.1 Eudromia elegans | reverse complement strand
TTGTTTGCAGAACTGTTCAATGAAATGCTTCAGAGGGATTTTGGGGTGAGAATTTATAAGGCCCTGGTTTCCCTCCCAGAGAGGGAGGACAAAAAAGACAAAAAGGGCAAAAAAGATGAGAGAAAAGAAAAAAAAGAAGAAAAAGAAGATGAAAATGAGGAACCAAAACCCAAGAGGAGAAAATCTGGTGATGACAAAGATAAAAAAGAAGAAAGAGATGAGAAGAAGGTGTGTAGCTAGCAAACATAAACTACTAACATACTAAACTGATGCTTTCTGTGTTTTTTTGATATTTTCTAAAGCTGTTTTAGCCATAATGAGTAATACGAGTCATAATTTCTGACTCATTAACTTATTTTAAATATGCTTCTCATAGTCATTAAAAACTTCACAGGTTTAGTTTACTTTGGAGTGTTTTAACATAGCGCTGAGGATTTGTATGTGCTTTTTTAATTCTGTGACTGAATGAACCACTCAGTTTGAGTGTCTGTAGTGAGAAGACTTTCACTTCATTATTTCTGGCTTGATACTTTCTTGTTTCAGAAGGATGAAAAAAGGAAAGATGATTCTAAAGATGAAGAGGAAACTGAAGATGATAATAACCAAGAAGAATATGATCCAATGGAGGCAGAAGATGCTGAAGATGAAGATGAAGGTACCTTTGAATTACGAAATTTCATGGCTTTTGGATAAGTCTTTTCATTGCCACTAAATGTTCTTTTGAAGTGGAGAACGCACTAGAACTAAAAATCTGAAACTATGTTTTTAGTCTGTTAATCTTACTAAGTAATTCTGATCAAATTTCTTAAGATTTAAGTGCCTTTTATGTTAGGCATCGTATAGTTTATGTAACCTGTAGCTGTGGTTGGCAAAGTAAGGCATGTGTATAGAAGTGGTTTTATTTTTTTCAGAATGCAGACCACTCGCAACTCCCATTGAAGTCAGTAGGAGATGTGAGTATTCGGCACCTCTGAAAAACCAAGCCACTTGGAAGTGCCTAACTTTCTGTTTCTTAGGTTTAAGATGTCACCGTGGTTTTATTATGCCAGAATGCAGAGTGCGGGGATCTTCTTAAATGATGCTGTGAGGAGCTGGTTTGTGTTTGGGTGGAGTTCTGCTCACCCAAAAAGTGAGGAAAGGGGCTGGGCAACTTGGCTCTCTCCAGAGAGCAGCAGTTGCCTTTTTTCCCTGCTCAGAAATGCAAGAAGGAGTAAGACATGTTGTGTGCTTTATAGTTTGTATTTTAGGGGTTTCCCTTCCTTATGTCATCAGCTCAGTTTTTGCTTGAGAGGTGGTTTTGAACTGCATAAATGTTGCAGTTGCAGCATTTCCAGCCAACGATGTCAGTAGCACTTTCAGCAAGGCGCTCCACCAGCCTCAAAGGCTCCATGTTCTGCTTTCCAAGCATCTCTTGATTATTGTCTGGCCCCTGTGCAAGTTCCTGGGGCGGTTTTCTCCTGTACCAGTGCTGCTGCCTTCCCATAATCTGTCCTTGTGCCGTTTTCAGTCAGAGTTGGTGAGAACACATCCCGCAGGCCATGGAGGTACATGAAAAAAGCTTGTGGTTCTCAGGAAAGATGTTGGCAAAAGGCAAAATTAGACAAGTGTTGGTATAGAACTTTTTCAAAGTTTTCCTACTGAGAAAGGTGAGCAGTTTCTTAAAGCTTGATTTGGCACGTGAGTCTCCAAGTGAAAACACAGACAAGGCATAGAGCTGCATGGCATAACCCATCCTTGCAGCTGTCAGGTTCCTCCTTCTCTTTTTATTTTAGATGAAATTTTACTGTATTGTCCACTCACAAACATGTGCACGCACACACACACACACACAAACACACACACACCCCCTTTGGTCCTTCACATCTAACAAGTGCTGTAATGAGAAACTCTTGGAGAATCTTAAAGGCTAAAATCAAATTCACCCGTGATGAAGACATGAGTATAAATATATGTTTTTAATTATGTAGTTGATGCAGTTTTTATGATGTAAAATAATTGACAGTAGCAGTATCGATTCTGTCAATATAAACGATCATTGCTCAATGCAGACTCTACCAAGCCTCATTAGGGAGAACTGGGATGATTTTGTGCCCCACTTACAGATGATGGTGTTGGCACAACTTATTTTAGCCTCATTAGCTTTTATTCTCTCCTGTCCTGGGTGTGAAAACTTAAGGTTTTTACAGGTTTAAGTCTCTTAAATGCAAGAAAGACAGGGAAAATAAAAGTATAATGAGACTAACGTAAAATAACATTTGGTTTCCTTTGGTAGGAAAATACAGTATACCAGATGTTTGGGGGTTTACATACGTGTTTTCATACATGTTCAACACACACGTGTTTTCGTGATGATAACTATAGGACCACTTGCTGTGGATATATTTAATTTTCTTTCTGTTTTATAGACCGGGAAGAAGAGGAAATGAACAAACGGGAAGACCGAAGAGAGGGAAATAGGCATTGCAAAGAGAGGTCGTCTAAAGATAAAGTAATTACCACATTTTTTAACATTGTGTATTCTTTTTAAAAAGACCATTTTAATAGCTGGAATCATTACATAACACTTCTGCATGTCCCTGCAGGAAAAACGATGTAATTATTATGCAGCACTTAAGCATGTCCATGTAGGATAGGAGAGTATTAAATTTTTGAAAGTTTTTGTCCTAAGTAAGTTACTTATATTTGAGCCCAGGAGATAAATAGCTGGCTAAATTAATTATTTGGCAGAAAGAAATGATAAAATGGAACCGAGGAAAAACTTCATTGTTAACTTAAATGTTTGTTTGCTTTTAGTAGCTGATGGGAAAATATACTGTAACTTGCACACAATGAATCTCTTGTAGGAGAAAGACAAGACGCAGATGGTAACTGTTAACAGAGACCTGCTGATGGCTTTTGTTTATTTTGATCAAAGTCACTGTGGTTATCTTCTGGAAAAGGACATGGAGGAGATACTCTACACCCTTGGGCTGCACCTATCACGCGCTCAGGTTTTGTATAGTCATAGAAAATACATATTTGAAAATACTACAGCAGTACTATGAGGGGGTGGGTGGAAAATAGCCCTGAAGCCTGTTGCATGTTTTTATTCCTAATTTCTAGATATTCTACTTTATAGCTTCAAAGATACTCTAGTCTTTTGTAARTTGTTTTTAAGTTGAAAAGATACAGTTTGCAGCTCTTACTATGTCTGTGTTGAATATGTCTTAGAAAAATAAGTCTCTTTCTTAGCTAGTTCACATTTTTAAGGTCAATATGTTAAAAAGCTTTGCAATTTCTTGAAGTAGGGTTTTAAAGTAGAGCCTACTTATTTAGGTGGTATACTGGCTCTTCTCCACTAGCACCCATTACACTGCATGAATAACTCAGTATTACTTTCCATGACTCTGTTTTAGGTCAAAAAGCTACTTAATAAAGTAGTACTTAGAGAATCCTGCTTTTACAGAAGACTGACAGATACTTCTAAAGATGAAGAAAATCAGGAGGAGTCTGAAGAGCTACAGGATGATATGTTAGGTAAGATATGAGAGTTCTGTCTGCACAGAACCTGCTCTTTTAGAAAAGTAAACCTTAAGCAGTTAAATTATGGTAATTCTGACTTCCAGGAGGTCCGGGGTTACGTATATAGCATAGATTCTTCGAATATTTGTTTGGACCAGGAAGGAGGACAGAGGTTACTGCTGCATGTTCATTAACAGCATTGCATGTTCTCACAGTACCTTTGCAGTCGTGTGGATCAGGGCAGGTCCTGTGGGCCATAGAAAGGAGCTTCTTTCTTGGGAGACGATTCCTGCAAAAAGAAAAGGAGAATAGAAGAATGTCATGGGAGAGTATTGGGAAGGGAGGGAGAAAGGAGGAGGAAATGAGGGATACACCAAACAAGAATCTTACTTCTTTCATGCATATGCAGATATATGTCTGTTATGATCTTAATTCTGTAATGGTAGAGGTATGACTCTTGAATTAGTATGGGGGGGTGTTTTAAACTAGTGCAGGATGTTTTTAACGTTGGTCATTAGAAGTACAGGTAACTGAAAAATAGCTTGATGATTATTTCTCAATACTCTTTACTCAATTGTAGGAAACAGATTACTGTTACCATCGCCTACAGTAAAGCAGGAAGCAAAAGCCGTGGAGGAGAATGTTGGCCTCATAGTGTACAATGGAGCCATGGTGGATGTTGGGAGCCTTTTGCAGAAGCTGGAAAAAAGTGAACGAGTGCGGGCAGAGATAGAACAAAAGCTCCAGCTGCTGGAAGAAAAAACAGGTGGGACTCTGCTTTGAAGGCAGTGCTGCTATGGATGCAAAATTTGAGGACTTTGGGGGCAGATAAACCCATGAGGAATACTTGCGACCCAGTGTTCTTAGATATTTGCACACTCTATCATGTGTTCTCTGTTCCCAGGCCCTTGGATACCAGCAACAGTTGGAGTACTGTTGTTGTATATACAATTAAATCATTTTTCTTTTTCAGTCAAGTTGAATATAAAAATTGCATGTTATCAGATAGTAACACAATGTGGTCTTTCAATGTTAAGAGAGTATGTAGCTTTGGAAGTGACTCTGACTCTCATTTTAGATGAGGATGAAAAGACTATACTGCAGCTGGAGAATTCCAACAAAAGTCTGTCTACGGAACTCAAAGATGTCAAAAAAGATCTTGGCCAACTACAGGAAAACCTCAAGATCTCAGATGATAAAAATCTGCAGTTTGAGAGTCAGCTGAATAAGACAATCAAAAATTTAGCTACTGTTATGGATGAAATACACAGTGTTCTCAAACAGGTTAGAATATTTTAATTCCATTGTTGCTTATTGTATCTAAACTTGTTGTAAGCTAAATCTGAAAAAAACACTTTAAAATGGAAAAAATTCTACATGACTTCAGGAAAATAATATCTTATATGGTATGAGATGCTAATTATAAATCCATATGCAAAACATATTTTCCTAAGCTTTAAAAACAAGAGTACTTCCCAAGTTGTATTGTTATGTAGTTTTTGAATATAAATCCCTCTCCATCCCTTTTAGTGCAAACTTTCTCTATTCCCTCTGTTCAGCTAGGAATAAGATGTCTATTTTCTAGGCAAACACAGGTATTTATTGGGGTATTCCAGTAAAACAACCAGGAGCAAATTACTTAACCATCTGTATCTCTGTGTAGAAATCGACTTGCGTGTTCCCAAGGAAGGTTGTGAGACCCTATTAAATAAGGCTTGTATGGAAGCAGGTTATAGAGTCCTCGGTGTCTTTATGCAGCCTTGTCCTGCACGGCAGATGATGGGACTTGTCACATCCATCAGAACTGACTGCTGAAGGTGCTGCATGGCACTCTATTCCCAGGGTCTTAACTGAGAAAAATAGCTTTTTAGGGGGTGAAAATTATCAATGTCTTCAGCCAGATTTATCCAGTATAAGTGCCCTTCATGTTAGCTCTGTTATATATCATCCTAATGTAATGGATTTTGCACAAAGGTGTTTTTTTTCCCTCTCTCACTGCCTGTAAGGGACATACAAAGTGAAATTCTCGTGGGTCACAAGTTGCATTTAATTTTATACCCCCTTAGTTTTTTAGGGATACACTGCAAATGTGAATAACTAAATTGTCTTAAGACAGCTCACTTCGTATTAAAAGTAAATGCAGTTTCTTAGTCTTGTACTGCTATATGCTTCAGAAATCTCACTTTTGGAGCTATATCGTCTTTTCTGTTTGTCTCTTTAAAGGATGTTGTGAAGAGTGAAGATAAAGATCAGAAATCCAAAGAAAATGGAGCAAACGTATGATAAAACTGCTGCTGTTTAGAAGAAAGGTGTTACATAATGTAATATAAATCATGATACCAGAATGTATGGGAAGTGATGCATGTTTGATTTTAGTAGTATAAATATCTTAGTTCCAAAAGATGTATAAAGTTTTACGAATGTGAGTGTCTGCTTCTGAAGATTGCTTGTAATTCTTAGCATTCGAGACACTCCTTGAGTGAAAATAATTTTGCATTGCAAAATGTTTTAGGATGAACTTTGTTATAGTTTTAACCCAAATAAAGTTCATCAACGTAACAAACAGTAGCAAGTATTTAATTACCAAATGTTTTTTCGTTGAAGTCTAGTGAAATCAAATTTTTCATTATTTATAGAATTGCCATTTTTAGGTTTTATTTTTATTTCAGTCTAATTAGCCTTTTTAAATTCAAATATAAATCATAAAATAGCATGCTGCTTAATTTTGCAAGTAAAGATTTTTTTTAAAAAAATACTTCTTGGATTTTTTTACTTGTCACAGTTTGCTTTTCTCTGATGTACCTTTTTTCCCCCAAAGCTGCTTGTATTAAAGCCTCTTGATATACAGTAGTTCAGATGAGTTAAGAAAGCAATAGAAACCTACCAAAACACTGGTAGGGCTGTGAGATTTATATGAAGATATATGGGCCTGTTTTAAATGTATGTCATTTGTGTTCCTTTAATTGTTCTTATCTTTGGATTAATATATATGCTCCTTTTTAATAACAAATGCTGTGTATTAAAATGTACGGTTGGGTACCAGGCCAGTAGATGTCAGAACATTGCCTTACATGGGGAAAATGCTACCATTGTAAGCCTCCTTTAATTAAATTGGACTTCTTTCCTAGCTAGCATGTGTAATTACTTCCCAGACTTTAGTCCAGGCCAAGAATGACTACACAAGTATTAATCTTCTATATCCTAATTGCTGAGGAGCAGGATACAGATAGTTTTGTTGCGAGCGGGTGAAATATGCTGCCTTCTGTTGTGTTCACCAGTCACTAGAGCCCTGGACTCAAGTTAACGTGGCATCATTGCCAAGGGCGACTTTTGAAATAATGTCAAGTGTGAATAATTGTGTTTTGGTGCAAACTTTTGAGGAAAACGGTGGGGTTTCGAAGGGTGGGGCAGAAGTGTTTTCTTAGAGAAATAGTTTTAGTAAACTTCTTTTAAAGCTAGATACCCTAGGTAACTAAATACCTGTTAGGAGAGTCTGAGTGCCATAACATGTATGAATAACCTACATGGAAACTCATGTAGCTTTACTAAGAAATACATTAAAATACCTGAATTTATGTTCAAAAAAAGTCTTAAGCTGGTGCTTTTATCACTTACTTTTCCTGGCTCTTTTGGACCCAGACAACTGAAATGTTATTTTTTTCATTGAAATTACATGCATAAAGTTGTTTCTATGTCTTTATCTAAAAGCAGTTACCCCGGAGAAG
Organism: Eudromia elegans; assembly: GCA_003342815.1. NCBI lineage: Eukaryota > Metazoa > Chordata > Aves > Tinamiformes > Tinamidae > Eudromia > Eudromia elegans. The sequence continues at coordinate 823,351 of PTEX01000052.1, read as the reverse complement.
AAGCCATTGCTGCTTTTATGTGCACACCTTATTGCTGATGGTCATTAGCTAAAGCTCCTTAGCACTATTTCCAAGTCTAAGTAATTCTTAGCAACAGGAGGCCTGGAGAAGCCAACTGCTGCCAGATTCAGTTTATGAGCAATGTTGTTGTTTTTTTTTTTTCTATTCCATGCATCTTTCATGTCTCCTCAGCCCCATCTCATGGGCTCTGTTTCCAAGCCTTTCACTAGGTATTGGTGGCTGGTCATGAGCTTCGGTCAGCTCTTACTCTGGTGTATAAAACCCAAAAGTCCAGTTAGTTTGGAAGCCATCTGGGATGCTCTTTGGGAAGCAGTGAATCCAGGACTTTTTTTTCCTCTTCTTGTAAAACTCTGAACCTTATGAGGCGATACTCAAAGTAATGGACATTATGCAAAAGGACAGGAAGGTAAATGCTCCATATGATAAATCCACATGCAAGATAGCGTGCGATTACATAAACTTGTGTGAAACTTTTTGCCTCCTCCAGTGAGGAAAGAGTCTCTCTGTCGGGTTCTTACCTTGGATGCCTTGGTTCAGTGCAGTTTATATTTTAAAATATGTAAATCAGTAAATCAATTTTTGAGTAACTGAGGCTGTCTTACAGCACGTGATATGTTAGGAAGCGTTTGGGTAGGGCAGTCAATATGTCAATGTTGTTATGCCCTAGGAAGGGTACAAATAGAAATTGTACTGGGACTTGCCTGTTCCCATGCACTGCACCAATAAAAATGGCATAAATAATCAATATCTCCGCTCAGCTATCCAAACTGCCAGTGCCTCCCCCACAAGCCTGATTATATTACTTTGTACTGTGCTTCACTAGGAGTGTTGCACTGGAAAGCAGTAAGAGCAGAGAAAAAATACCAAAATTACTATTTTTAAGCAACAATTTTAAAAACTTATCCACTGGATCCTGGAAGACATCATGATAAATTATGTTTTTAGCTTTTTTGAGTACATGGAATTACTGCCTGAAACTTTTTGGTGTTTTGTTTGTTTTTTTAGTTGTTGCTTTCTTTACCTGAGGAGTTGGAACTGGTATGAGGTTACAGGCTGAGTGTCCTGTGCTGCCCACAAAACTGGCACATTTTAAGGTGCAGGTCAGAACTCCTGCAAACTGATCTGACCTGGTAGGTCTCATTCCCAAGAGAACTCCCAGTTCCTCTTAAAATTACAGAGCAAAAAAACAGTGGTGACGAACAGATTTTTGTTGCACGCTGCCAGGTAGGGTTTTTTTTTTTTTTTTAGTGTTGGGTTATGAGGTTAAGCTAAGGTTGGTTGGTTGGTTTGTTTCCTCTACATGTTCATGTAGCACCTCACTGTTACACTGAGATCGCTTACAGAGCAATTTAAAAACTGCAATTTTTCCGAATGCTCCTGACAATTCTATTCCAGGGCATATTTTGTCCTATTTAGCAACACTCTCATTAGAAATGACCACTGGTGTGGTGAGGGTCTCTGCTGATACTATGATCCACGTGGCTCCTTGAACAGTCTCTTCTCTTGGGGTTCTTCCATCCTAGCAGATAATGGAGAGTTGTTGTGGTCTTTTGGAAGAAATAACCATGGAAAATTCTGAGGGGCTTTGAACACGTAGTGCTCGAGATATTTTGAGGAGAGAATCATTGCTGGATCATTAGCGGTGGCCATGCATGAAGCATCCTGCGGGTCTGGTGTTTATTATCCCTTCTCCCCAGCATCCTAACACTGGAGGAGTGGAGAGGAGGAACCGTATGTAAAATGCAGTCGAAGGGTGCGCGTCACTCGGAGCCCCGGGCGGAGGAGCCTGGCCTGTGCTGTGCTTCCCGCCAAGGTAACCTGAGACAGGCCGGGCCTGGGATCCTGGTGGAGGAAGGAGCGCGTGGGCGGCAGGACAGGAGCCTCAGCCGGTGCCCAGGGCTGCACGTTCGTTCGGCCCCGCAGCGCAGGAGGCAGCTCTGCGCCACGAGCGGCACCGCTGCGGGGCTGGCAGGAAGAGCGGGGCCGGGAGCCAGGTGACAGCCACGGGGCAAGGGCAGTCGATGTTTAACAGAAACTCAGTAGGAAACAGGCTTGTGGGTTGGTCTGGGGGGTTTCTCGGGGCCAGCATTCCTCTCTGGAGGAGGCAATCGGATGTAACGTGCGTCTGGAGAGCGATACTGGGAGGCACGTTGGAACAAGCTGAGGATTAGGCGGGTTTCACTCATCACGAGCACTTCCAGACACGAAGGATGATGCACAGAACACACTGTTGACGCTGCACGTTGCAGACTCGGCGCAGATTTCTCTGGAAAAGGACTACGGAAAGCGCCCTCAGCAGCCAAGGTAAAGAGAGGCAGTGTGCGGTGCCGTGGGCCTCGCATTTCTTACTCAGTTCATGTCGATTTGGGTCAGCAGAGTGGCCTCCCTCTTGTGGCTGGTTTGGAGCGCGCGTGGGCAGCAGCGCCGTGCCACTCGTGCACGTTCTGTGCCCTTGTGACAGGATTATTTGGGGTTGTTCCCAGCGGCAGAGATAGCAAGTTGGGGGAAAAAAACCCCATGTATAATGCAGGTAAGCAGATAAAAAAAACCCACATAGTCCTTGTAGTCCTGACTTGGGTCAGTTCTGCCTCAGCCTTTTCCTATGAACTGCTTGTATTGAAGGTTCCCTGAAGCAATCATGAACATTAGCAGCTAAACCAGCAGCAACCATCACAGCACTGAGTAGAAGATGCTGCGGGGAACATGAGCAGCTGCCTGACTCCTTAGAAACTGCTCTAACTCAAACAGAGACCAGTGGCTTTTTGGTTTGATTTCTGAAGTTTCGCAGGTTGCCCTCCTTTTTTGGAAGGTGCTGGTCAGCACCCCTCCCTGTCCAAGGGCGAGCGATAGATGTAGGGTTTACAGAACAGTCCAGAAGTAGGTAGCAAAAGTAACACCCTGTTCCAAAACTTCTAACAGGAAAATCCCTGCTGTCTCGCTGTGTTTGTCCCCAGTGAAAGCCCCGTGCCTTCCTGCCCAGCTCTGCTTGCATACCCAGCTTTGCACAAGCTTTACCTTAGAATGGCAGCAATTCAAACCTCCCTCCACCGCCCTTAAGCATGGGCAGTTTAAACCTTTCCTGGGGACTTATTTGCCACCCTGCCCCTATGGAAGTGCTAATGTTCCCCTGCAGGACAATCCCCTGTGCTTAGCTGAGCTGCTTAGCACAGTTTTAACCCTGTGCAGGACCGGCTGCTCTCCTGTAGGGTCAGTCTCACAGGAGTGCAGGGGACACTCAGCTGAGATTAGTGACAAACAGAAACACTCATTTTAAGGGCAGGAGCCCTTTGGAGGAAAGAAAACGAGGTAACCATCACAGGACACATTTCAAGAGGGGCCTTTGCCTGTAAGCAGCTGGTTTGGGTCATCCCAAACTGCCCTTTCCCCTTGACACTTTCACGTGCTGGGCTGCCCGACTCCCAGTCTGTGGCTCCACTCTGGTAGGAGAGACGATGGAAAACCCAGATCTCTCTGCTTTGGCTTTAAAGGCGTTTGGAGGAGCCCAGAGCCTGCTGTTCAGGATCTCTGTGCATCACCTCTACTTCTTCCCGTATCTTGCTTAAAACGAGAGGCATGTTCTTGTTCGAAACGGACGTGGCAAGCTTTTAGGGCAGACTTATTTTCTTTTTTTCACCTTGGCCCGCAAGCAGGGACGGAGGCTTGCAAATCAAAGCAGAATCATTTGGTGCAGGCCTGCTGCTGGTTCCTGTGAAGTGTAACTCTTGGTACGTGCTTGAGCTTCATAATCGCCAGTTCTGTTCTATTTTCTTCAGGCTTGGGAAAAAAAAACCCAACCTACTGGATAACCTAAAACAATGCTTTATTTTGCAGTGCTTTGTATAGGCTGCCAGGAGATGAAGGACAGCTTAACTGCGTTTTTAACTGTCTCATTCTTATATATTATTTTTAGAGCTATTTTCAGTAAGATACCTGAAGATGCTCCTTGAAGGACACCTTTAAATCTATCTTGCCATCATCTGCTTTCTGTTTTAATCCTCAGTGATGCCTATGTAGAATTCAGGTTATTTAACAATGTTTAGCACCGGATTTTAACTGGTGTCGAGCACTTACAGCCTTGTTAGAAGCCAGTGCTATCTGTGAACACTGCACGCTTTTCCATATCAATTTATTAGTGAGCTATTAATCCTGCATTATTGAGAACGCTAAACCAAACTGCCATATTCAAACAGTAAATCAGCCCAGGGATGTCCAAGGTGCTGTAATGTTCTTAAAAATCCTAATGGATTTCCCTTATCTGCTCAGATTGAGTTACATCAGATGTGATCAGCAAAAAAGCTGCAAAGATGTGATCTTTTTTCAAGCCAACTGGATGGCCTGTGCTTTTCTGTCTTCCAAATTCTTGCATCTTGAACCCTGAGTGGCCAATTTTAACTGTCTTAATGCTCACCTGGGATGAGGGCATTTAACCAAACTCATTCATTTTCATCTGTCCCTGCTGGCAAGGAGATAAGGCAGCAGTTTGTGAGCGTCAGTTTGCTGTTAATTGGCAGCATGGCATTAGCTAGTGGTGCTTCCCCTATAGTCATTCAGCTGTTTCAAGAACGGAAGGTTTCGCTTGGAGGCCCGTTTCAGCTTGTGTCCAAACTCACCGCAGTGCAGGATGTGCCCCCTTGTTTGCCATGGAGAGCCCCAGCTCCAGCCGGCAGCGTGTGCAGATGCAGCTCAGTTATAAAAGCAGCAGCTGCTGGTTTGATGGCTGAGGAGAAACCCAATAGTTTCTCCATATGGATGCCTAAAGCAAATGTCACCAGCCCTTATTTTTTTTTTCCTTTCCTTTGGTGTAATCCCAGGAGGTCTCACAGCTAAGGCAGGTCAGAAGAGCTGGTGCATTGGGTTGCACTTTGTGCTGCTTTCTCATGTAAACTAGGACAAGTTCCCAGGAATAAAATGAGAGTCCTGACAAAATTGCTGTGGTGCTTGAACAAGAGATTTTTCTTGATGGTTTGTTGTTTTGCTTTCTTAAACCATCAGGCCAAAAAAAAAAAAGGTGCCTGCATTGGTAAAGCAACTGATCTCCAGAGCTGATCTCTGCCAATTCCTGAGTATGTTTTTCTTAAAAACAAAACAAAATGAAACAAAACACTCCCAGGAGAACTAAAGTAAATAGATACTATTATTCTATATCATTCATGTGACTCGCACAATGCTAAGAAACAGCAGAGCTCAATAGGCAAAACACAACAATCTGCCCACAGTGGTGAGAACAGAGTGAAACGCTGGGAAATGATCCACAGCCCAGACCATTCTTTCCTCGTATGCTTCCCTGTCCATTGATGCACCAGTTAGCAGCGCACGACGTCTCTCGAAGCAGCCCAGTTTGTGTTGAAGCAGCTTTCTGGGCAAGAAAAGATAACATTTTCTGCTTATTTAGCAAATCCATTGTGTTTTTAAAGCTGAGAGGGATTTATTGCAATAACTGAAATATACTGGGCCAGTGAAAGCTTTGCTCAAAGCTTTGTTTATTTAAGTGAAGTGAATTTTGCCCCTTTGTGGTAAGAAGGGGCAGGATCACAGGCATATCTCACTCCTGTGACTGTAGCTTTGTATTGTCTGCCTTTTGTGACTGTCTCTTGAGCGACAACACGTTTCCAGGGAATCCTGCGGCGCTTGCGGTTGGCCTTTAGCTGAACAGAGGGAGGAACCGCTCAGCTGCACGGTGATGATTTTACAGCGAGTCTTTCACTGCCTACGGTAGGTACCTAACAGCACTGTAATGCCTTCTGCTTGGGTCAAAGCTTTGGATGTTAAAGGGCTGTTTGGATGGTCTCGAGATCCCCTGCAGAGGAGAGGACGGAGCCGGGGCCAAGGGAAGGATGCGGTTGCTGCGGTGCAGAAATGCCAGGGTGGCTGCGAAGGCGCTTTGAGACGCCCCGGCAGCACCTGCAGACACCCGCGGGAGCTGGTGTCGGTGTCGGCTGCTTGTCCTCTGCCATCGCGCTGCTTCTCCGGGCCCGGCCTCAGTGCGCTCGTAGCTGCGCTGGGACCTCCTCATTTTCTGGTAGGTGTCTGATTCCTTGAGAGTTGTGCAGTGTAATCAGGCAACAGAAAGATACCGTCCGCTGTTCCCAAAGGCCTTTGTTTCAGCAGCAGACAACAAATATTACCAGATTTCACTGTTTTAAGTAAACTGAGTTCTTTGCTCTTTGCTTCTGTAAAACGTTGCTTCTCAGACCAGCAATTAGTGCACTGTGTTATGCCAAAATAGATTTTCCTCTATCCTATTCTTATCAGTGAAAACTTTTAATGGTCTCATATCTCTTTATATTGTACATAAAAAATACCTTTTAATATGGACCTCTTGTAAAATCAGCATTAATATTCATAAAGTGATGTTTGCAACAGTTTCCCAGCTTTCTATGATGTTCTAATGAATCCGTTTCTTCCTTCCAATTCCTTCTGATTTTTTATTATAAAATGTGTCCATGATGCACTTTAGCCCACAAACCTTATGGTTATAGCAGAGACATCCTTTTTTACAGCTTTCTTAGTGCATTTCTACAAAAAAAGCAAAGTGCATCAAACATACCAGGGCTCTAATGCACAAGGCACAGGATCTGTGGCACCTTTAGCACGTTTAGCTTAGATCCTCTTAGCTACAAAACAGAAAAGTTGGATTTCTGCTTTGAGTTGTTGTGTCTATTCCATCTCAAGCAACAGATGGAAGCAGTCATATAATGGAGATCATTGTTGATCTGTACTACTTTCTTTTTTGAAATTAATTACCTATTGTTATACCTTTATTGTTATCTTATAAATGAATTGTTGTTTTGACCTGAATTATTGTTTTATGAGTAAATCCAATCTGCAATGACTAAACTGAGTTCTAGTGAATAGAAGTCCTCTCTGACTTCTCCAGAATTAGCCTGTTTGTTACCCAGATAAAACTTGCTTTGTATATGATTTTTCTTAGAGCCAGAAGAAGCAAAACTCTTATAACAGTTGAAGCTAGTGAATAACAGTAAAGTTCACATTACAGAGTTGGAACAGGAAACCGCTTTGTGTTGGCCAAGGATATTTGGAGTCTTTTCTGCTTGCTAATTTTTTTTTTACCTGATGCTTGTATTGCAGATGACTTTCCCACACTGTGATTTGATACATGCTCCAAAGGGGTATTCTTTGGTTTCAGGTGCCCAGGTACTGAGCAGAGTTTGAATAGGCTGGAAAACCAAACTGGAGATCAGTAATACCCAAATCCTGGCAAGCGGCCTGGAGGAGAGTTGGTAAACACAATTCTGGGAGCTGTGGAGTAGGAAATGGGTGCTGGGCTGTGTTCAGCAACCAGGAGGATTAGCCCCAGTTCCTTGTCTGCTGGCAGCAAGTCCTGTGTGAAAACTATGAAAGTTTGTGTGGGATAGGAGACTGGGGCTCCTGCAGAATCTGTTTCTGAGCTGCTAAGGAACAAATATTAATTGGATATTTTAAGCACAAAGGGAGTCCCTCTGCTTCCACAGCTTTTGGTGATGGGGTATCAGGCCCACACGACAGAACTTACAGCAGTCCTCCAAGTCACTCTCTATGAAAGTCTCGGAGATGGAGCTTTGACGTATTCCCTGACCACTTATAAATGCTTCCAATGGTCTGAATTTTGCATCTTGAAGAGCACTTGTGTACTCTGGCACGCCTGCTGTGCAAAAACAGTGTGCCCGCAGCAGAGACTTCTGGGATCAAACTCTTCCCAGGAGCTATTCCTGAATGCTGATGGTCCTTTCCCCTGGAAAGGGAAAGCTTGCCAGGGATCCTACACTTGGAAGGAGTATTTTAGCAATATCACCGAGGAAATAGTAGACCAGGATGCTTCTCTGTGTGGTTTTTATTGAATGTAGCTGCAACTGTAAAACAAGGATAAAAAGCAATTTAAGCTCTTCAAAGGGCTGTTTCTTAATTCTCTTACTCAGAGAATTGTTTGCATTGTAATTTTTTGCCTGAAGGAGTAGTATGAAGTTAGAGTTACTCAACACACCATCCAGTTGCAGGGTGGTTAAACCTGAATGTGTCACTGCTTCCGTGTGGAAAAATTCCTGTTGATTTTTCTCCATTCTTTCTTTTTTTTTGTGAAATAACCAGGTGGGAGGGCCAGTTAAAAGCCAGGTCTTTGCCCTCTGTCCAGTCTAGTAGATAATCCCAAGTTTTAGAGCCCTGTCTGCAAATAGAACTTTTACCATTTTTACTGAAATCTTGGTGTTACAAAGGATGGAGGCTTTTGCTGGTCTCCTCCCTCCTGTGTTCTGACTCTGAAAACACTTTGTACTTAGATTATTGGCTGTTTATTCTTTCCATTAGCTACTCACAGAAATACAGGTTCTGCATTGTTTCATACATAAATAGTCATCTAAAAAGTCAGCACTCATCAAATACAATTTTCTCCCTCACCTCTTTGTTTATTAAGCTAAACAGTAGGTTAAGCTGGGATTTAAACCCAAATAAACCAAACTACTTAAGCAATCCTTCTGTTACTTGTAAATGTCAGAATGTTAGAACTGCTCTGTTTAGAGACACTTCCACTCTTTGAGAATTTTTTTTCTATTTAAGTAAGTTGCTAAAGAAAAGTAGTTGAGGGAAAGGTGTTAGTTCTGAGGTAGCACAAACACTTCCAGTGAAAATCTATGACATATAACAGAGGAAAAAATCCTATTCCATGCAAACACCCTTCTTTTCTTTCTCTTTCTCTTTCTGGGCTTTAGGTGATGTTCTCATGAATCCTCTCCCTCAGTCACAGCGTGTGCCCCTGGCTGAAGCCCTTTGCTGCACCATATCAGAGATGAATGCAAATCATGTGATGGCTACACAGGAGACGCTAACGGAGCAACTCGTGAAGAATTATCCAGGTACTGAACCCATTCTCCCTCCTCTGAGAAGTGACTGTATCATCATGCTCATGTTCCTGCTACTGCACAAGCCATCAGTGGCTGTTTAGAAGCAAAACTAGCAATATGGAAGAACGTAAATTAACCAGTAGCTGGGGAAATATATTAATATGCAAATAATTCTTATAAACCTGTGAGCACCTGTAACTTTGTTTTGAACAGAATAATTTTTGAATATTTTCTTTGCAAAAGAGACCTGAGTAGGGAAGCATGCTGAGCCTTTTCCTTTAGGAGGGCATAGATAAGGTAAATGCCACATAAAAGCATTAAAAAAACCCACATAAAATACAGTATCAGATAAAAAGCATAAAGTACAGTAGGTGTCTGCTCACTATATCTTGGAGTCCTCCTCCAAAACAGAGCAACACAGAGACTACATTTGGTGCCTGTGATCACAAATACAACTGGCCTCAAATTCAGGTTTGTTGGTCAAATTCAAGCGCCTTCCTCTCCAAAAGCAAGTTGCTAAGACAAAATGAGCTTTAGTCCTTCTCTGCTGATGAGGCAGCAGCCATTTCCCTGAAATGTTGCACTCCCCATTTGGTAAAATGTCCACTTTCTCTGAGATCTGAAATATTTCAATGCTTGTGGGACTGCATGATAGCTCATTCTGCCTCGTCTGTTTGTTTTGATGCTGAGCTTCCTCTTTTGATTCTTTACAGTCCTACAGTCACCCCAGTGTTATAGACTGACCTGTCAGGCCAAGTCCTGTTCTTTTTTACCCACTGTAGGGAAAGAACAGTTTTCTTGCTACCTTGCTCGAAGTTTTCACTCTCCTGGCAGGAGATCAGCATAAACCAGGGGCAGCAGGTCAGATGTCACCAGATTAATGACTCTGGACTGAGACCTGAGGGAAACCAGCAGCTGATACTGGTCACAGTAAGGTAAAAGTGGTGGCAATTGCCATCTGACAAACCACTTCCAGAAGCTTCGGAGGGAGTGACAAAAGCTGCTGTTAAATAACCTGCCCTGAGGGAAAGGTTTTGAACAACACATTGTTTAGCTTGTTTGCTGGTAGGAGGTCTCTCTCATGAATGTGAAACACAGAAATGCAGCTTGTTTTGCCTTTTACCCCAGGGGTGTCCTTACCTGGTCACTGAGGAATGGCCTGGAGGGAGACAAAAGTGATTCTAGCGGAGCACAAGGCCTGGCCAGACTGCAGCTGCCAGTGCCCTGGGCTGGACAGTGTTTCCCTGCTGCCCTCACCTGGCTGGTCCCAGAGGGCTCTCCCCAACCCTGGGCTGCACTGGGTGTTGGGATGCTTTTGGGCTCACCCTTGGTGCATGTGGACACTGTTTCAGAATGTATCACATGCACACACGGTCCAGGGGGCCCCAGGGCATGCATAATTACTGGCCCTAGAAGCTTGGCAGACTGAAGATGGATTTTAAAATTCCTGCAATTCATCCTGTGATGTCAGACACTTTCAAGTTGAAATCAAATTTTCCTTATTCAAAACTTCAACTGGTATGTCTGTTTGCTGCTCTTTTGTTCCAAATCCTGCAAATTAATTTCACTAGCTATTTCTTGCCTAGTTCTATGTAAGTTATTATTTTTTTGCCACCTCCCATTATATTTGAAATCTTATTTCTGATTTTAAATATCTGTATCCTTGTTGCAGGTATCGCAGTTCCCTCCCACGAAACTGTGTATCACACCCTTGGCACTCTAATTAAAGAAAGGAAGATCTATCATACAGGAGAGGGATACTTCATCGTCACCCCCAGCACCTACTTCCTCACTCATAATGCCACTGAGGCCACAAAAAGGGGCCCATTGGAGGACAGTTGCTGCTCATCACCCTCCGTCACTTATCTTGTAACCATACAGCGTTGTGCAGACCTAATGAAGGAAAATATTCCTACAGTGTCCTATTACAGATCCTGCCATTGTTTTCCTGGCAGGAATATGCTCTATGAACAAAGACATGAGCAGCATATGAGCCCTGAACCTAATGGGGGAGGTAAGAAAGGCTGCAAGGAATTGAAGCCTTCAGTTCAAAATGAAATGGCATCCACATCTGGTGAAATCCATTCCTGGGAGATCATCAAACCCCTGGTATCAGTGAAAGAAAAACTCAAATGTAAAAGGTTTGGTTTTGGCCTTTTCTGGCGAAACAAAAGCAGGAAAGAGTACTCCACCTTCTCGGCCCAGTTTCCTCCCCAGGAGTGGCCAGTCAGGGACGAGGATGACTTGGATAATATTCCACGTGACATTGAGCATGAAATAATCAAGCGTATCAACCCCATGCTAACAGTTGATAATCTTATTAAACACACAGTATTAATGCAGAAGCTTGAGGAGCAGAAAAGATATATTAGTAAAGGTACCTCAGCTGAACCATTACCAGTTGGGCAAAATCATCTTTCAAAGGAGCAAGAGACACAATGTAAAATGGCAAGGCATGGCAAGAAGAGCAAACCAAGCAAAGAGAAGCAAATTAGCAGAAGCAACAGGAAATCTCAAGTACAAGTGCTAACATCCCAAAGTGAGAAACCAGAAGAGCATCTGCCACTGCCTGTTACAAACCCTGAGCTGTTTGAAACAGCTGCAGCCTCCCAGGTCATATATAAAAAACAAATTAAGAACCCGTTTCAGGGTCTGTCTTGGAGACACGGCTTTTATGTGAAGGGGAACAAAGGTCAGACTAAGAGTCAGCCCAAGCCAAGGGCTCGAAAGCAAGAAAGGAGGTCTTTGGATTCCTCAAAAACCTTTGGATATGAAGCTGAACAACTCTTTGCTGAAAAGCAGGCTGACAAAGCCAAGCCAAATAAACTGCTCCATGTTAATAGGTCTTCCCTCCAACTAAGTAAAGACAGTTTAAGTGAAAAAGTTAGTTATCTGCAAGGCAGTACTTTGCAAACAGACGACAAATGTAAATACTTTATGGAGAGCAGTATTTCAGAAGGCAGCATCTGCAGACAAACGGCCCAAAAAAAGCCTGCGGCTCTTCAGAAATCCCCTTGTTCTTACATTGAAGATGATGTTGTGTGCAAAGGAGATGCAAAATATTCATTAAATCCCAAAGATGAGCACTGCAAGTACAAAGCTCACTCTGCATGTCAATTACTGGACCAAACATCAAATGCTTTTCAAAGTGCCAGCCTTTCAAACTATACAACTAACAGTGCTAACCTGCTAAAAGAAAACGGTGTGAAATACAGACAAAAGACTGATAAAAAGAAGGAACTTGTATTTAAATACGACTGTAACCATTGGTCCAGATCAGCAAAGCTGGGAAGCGAAGGATTTACTGACGACTGCCCTCTTGTGTACCAAAAAGCACATGATGGCAACGACTGTGGCTCCTTATATCTGGGTGACAATTCTGAGTGCGGTGAAGCGGGCCACTTGCATCCTGGACGTGCTTTTTCAGATGCAAAGGACTGCCATAGGGCTGTGCAAAAAGCACAAAAGACAACTATATGCATAAAAAACAAGAAGGTTAACATTCATCCAGACCAGCCTAGCGCAACTGTAAGCAACTGTGACTCCCGAGAGCACGAATACACGGAATGTTCTAGTCTTGCTGAACCAAAAGAAGGGCCAAAAGTGCACAAGGAAACAGATTTCACTCAAAGTTGTTCCTGCAGCCCAGTGCTTCTGACAAGGCACAGAAAGGAGGAGGAAACTGATCTTAGTGCGTGTGTGAAGGCTTCAGCTGTAGCAAACTTCCGCAAGGCTACTGGGGCTGAGGCTGGCGTTGGTGCTCCGCAGAGCTGCAGCTACGGGATGGGGGAAGAGCTGGAGCGCTCTGCTCTGGGCCCACAGGCCAAAGAAAGGAGAAATTCTGTGGTGAAAAATGGTCTCCTTCTTAATAGTGCCTGTGCTGTGATTTCAGGGCAGAATAACTTAGAAGGAACTGAAAATTACAGCATTGCAGGAGACAGTGGAATTGACTCCCCAAGGTAAGAGAACCTATGCAAGTACGTTAGATGTTTTATTTTCTAATCCGCAACTTCATTTTTAGGCATTTGCTGCTGTAAATTACAAATCATTCTCCCCAACAAGAAAACTGTAATGTTTAAAAAAATCTGTATTATGAACCAGAAAATTCCAAATTGCATACTCTGAGCATGTCTTTTAACACGAGTGTTTCCCATAAACCACAGACGCCACAGTTTGGATTCTTCTTCATGAGTCAAGAAAGTTTTGTGAGCCCCACATTTCAGACGGAGATGGTGAAGTGGGGTCATGTTAGAAAGCAGGGTGATAGACACACTAAATGTGATCCAGGCCACGGGGAAGTTTTTAACTTGCACTGATGTTGCTATGTCACACTACGGCAGCAGGATGCGTATGTCACCTGAGTGAGTGGCTTCTGCCTGCTTTAGTATGGTACATACTGTCTGTAAGTGCCCTGAGCATATAGTACATGCTGCCTGTAACTGCACAACCCCTTGATTTTTTTTTTGAAAATTCACGCTATGCAAAAAAAAATGCTAGTATGAAACCATAAAATGATAACGTATAATGATAAATGATAAAATGATAAAATGATTAAATGATAGCATATATAAAACCTGCAAAACTCTTGACCTAATCTGAAGTAGGAAATACTCGTAAAAACTGGCAAAAAAAAAAATGTTACCATGTTGTGAGGGAGAAAATATAATTTTTTTTTATAATAGCATCATATGGTCTCAAGAACCAAACCTGTTATTAAGGTGTAATTAAGCTATTTGAGTTCCCATTAGAGATGTATTATCATCTTGAGAAAACAGTATAGGAAGGAATGGATCATGTACTACAGTATTAAAGGAAATACTAGGCCCTTTTTCCTTGCACTGAGGACACAGCTTCTGCCCGTGAAAGCTTTTAGTGCCCATTTTAGTGTATTGCCTTCATCATGGATGCCTGAAATCTGGTCACTCTTTAGCAAGAAAAATTCTAAATAATATTTTGACTGTTGGTACTTACGATGCCTGTGATACTAGAAGCTAAGCCAACTCTGCTCTACGCATAAACCAAGTCTGACATCTAATAATTCTGCTATTTTAGATGGACTGAAAAGAAGACAAAGCTTTCTGCAAAATTTTGAAAGCATAAATAGTAACATAAAGGGTAGATGGCCACTTCCAAAATCTTTGATTACTTTCTTTTTTTAATTCAGATTTATAAACTTTCCCTTTGTAACAATATAGTCGCACTGGAACTGCTCTCTGCCTCCTCTGTGAGCCTGTCCCTACATTCAGAGCTGTTTGTTAAGCTCTTTTTCCTGTGGTATTGAGTTCTGCGTACTCCTGTTGCTCTCACCTTTCAGTGCTGCTTGTGGCCTTGTTTCTAATAAAAGCGAGGGTTGCTGTACCTCATTCAGACTGCATTAATCACCTGAAGCTACGGTGTTCGCTGCTCTATCAGGCCTTGTGCTGCACTACCAGGCCTACTTCACAGTGCAGTTCTTAGAAGGAAGCCTTGGGTGACCCAACAGGGCAAGCTCGAGGCTGAGGGGCACGCACCTTGTCCGCACTCCAGCTCCTTCAAGGACGGAGGCTGCTCTCAGGGGCTGCTGTGAACACAAGCGGGGCTCTCTCCACACGTGGCCGGGCAGGATTTTGTCTGTGCAGGGCACAGCACCCTGCTGCTGCTCCATGGGGACGGGCAGGCACAGGACAGCCGTGGCGGCCGCTTTCCAGCTCCCGCTCCACAAGGCAGCCTCACGCTTCCTCCTCCTTTTTCCTTCCTATGACTTGAAGCATCGCCTGCTGCCCGACCCCTTGGGCTCCTTTATCAGCTGGTCCTACAGGAGATCTCGGGCTCTTCTTTACTCAGAATCAGTGATGCTCGAGGCCTGTCAGCGGCAGTAAGGAGGCGGAGCCGCCTGCCCGCGCCCTCACGATCCGCCCTGCGGCCTCCCGCCCAACATGGCGGCCGCCTCAGCGGCGCGGCGCCGCGCGCGGGGCACGCCGGGCCGCGTAGTCGCGCGCCGCGATTGGCGGGCGCGGCCGGCGCGCGCCGCCCCTTCCCGCGTTGCCGGGGGGCGGGTTCCGGCGGCGCGGCGCTGTCACACGGCGGCGGCGGCGGCGATGCCCGAGGCCACCCGGTCGTGCGCCGGCAGCGGGGGCGAGTCCGCGTCCGAGAGCCCCATGGAGAGCGAGTCGGCGCTGGAGAGCGGCCGCCGCCGGCGCAAGGTAGCGGCGGCGCCCCCGACGGCGCGGCATGGCCCGTCCGTTGCGTCGCTTGCGGCCGCCGGGCCCACGTGCGGCCTCCACGCGGCCCGGCTGAGCCCGGGCGCGGCGGGGAAGGGGCCACGGGCAGCCCGCGAGGAGCTGGGGGCCGGAGGCTCCTTTGTGGCCGTCTCTGACGCGCGCGTGTCCCCGTTTCGCCGCGCGGCCACAGAAGGAGAGGAAGGAGAAGAGGCCGCGGCCGCAGGAGCGCTCGCGGCGGCGGCGGTCGCCCAGCTCGGAGAGCGAGCCGTCCGAGGAGGAGCCGGAGGCGCCCAAGGCCAAGCGAGCGCGCAGCGGCGACAGGGAGAACGGCGGGAGCCCCGCGGCGGGCGGCAGGGCGGCGCGCGGGCCGCGCCGCGGCCGCTCCAGCGACACGTCCAGCGCGGAGGGCGGTGCGGTTCAGCGCCGCTGGGTGGGCCCGGCGGGGCCGGGAACGCGCCCTCACCGCGCCTGCTTGCCATGGTGAGTTCGCTTGCGACCAGGCANCGCGGGGCGGGCCCGTTCCGAGCGCGCCCCGGCGGCGGCGGCGGCGGGACGCGGGCGCCGCTCGGTGCGGTTCAGCGCCGCTGGGTGGGCCCGGCGGGGCCGGGAACGCGCCCTCACCGCGCCTGCTTGCCATGGTGAGTTCGCTTGCGACCAGGCAGCAGTTAACGAGCTGCCCCTACCCGGCGCGAAACGAAGGCGTTACTGCCTTACCTGTGCCTGTACCTGGCCTGGCAAGCGGCAGTTAGGTGATAGGACGCTTCCTCGTACAATAAAACGTACTTTCATGTCAAGCTGGCAAGCCTTTAAAAGACTTACTGAGAACATTTTTAATTTTTATTTAGGCTGATTATTTTTGCTTGATTTTGCTTCTTTAAAATTGCATTTGATGGACTGTTTTCATGGCAGGAAAACATACCCTGTCGTACCCAAGATTTGCTCTGGGAGCAGGACATAGGCTAAATGCCAAGCTTGGTTCTTGCCTGTTACAAGAAAGTATTTGTGGCCATCAGGAATTGCTTAAACATGTTGTCATAAAGTTTAATGGGGTATTTGGCACTTAGAGTTATGCTGTTAGATATGAAACGAGGCCTTGTTACAGATCACTTTTGTGCAACTTTGAAGTGTGCTATGAAGCAAAATAAAGAAGGGTCCGCCGCTGTATTTGTGATACTGTCACTGAAAATGTGACTTTTGAGTTTGATGCTAGTGACATCAGTGCATGTACCGTTATCCTGAATTTTCTGAATGATTACTCATATGCTCTCTGAATTGCTGCTTATCAAACAGGAGTTGTCTGAAGAACAGAAAGAAGGTGCTTTCTCCAATTTCTGTATTTCCAAAGGGACCATTCAGCTACTTCAGGGTAAGTTCTTTTTTTTGGTATCATATGATCTCAGAAAATAAGTTATTTCCATCTTTTTCTTTTTTTTCCTCTAAGCATTTCCAGTCAGCATCTGAGATATGCTCTGCTTGTGTGTTGCAAGCAGAGATGTTACACAGAAGGCAAAAGCTGACTTCTGTGAGGGTAAAAGAATAACAGATATACTAAGTATCTTGATGAACTAAGCATCTTATACATTAGAAGGGCTGATTTAATTGAAACTGAGCGCAGAGTAGAAATAGTTCTGGCTTGCAAGTAAGAAATCTGCCTAGGTAGATGGGCACTATCACAAAAATAAAGCCACAGAGTTTTAAGGCTCTTATACTGAAGGCTAGCAACAGCATTTGTTCAAGCTAGCAGTATCTCTAGTGATATGAACCCGGAGAACGGGCTGGGGAGTCCCGGGGCTCTCTTTGAGTTCAGTGATGAAATGGGAAAATGCTGCTAGCGTCCTGACCTACGCTGGAGGTGGCGGATGTGCTGCCTGGGATGTTCCTAAAGAAGTCTCTTTGAACTGCCGCAGCTCGAGGAGTAACGTACCTGTTCCCCGTGCAAGTAAAGACCTTTCACCCGGTGTACTCGGGCAAAGATGTCATTGCTCAGGCACGAACTGGAACCGGGAAGACATTCTCCTTCGCTATTCCCTTAATCGAAAAGCTTCAGGCTGATACGCAGGAAAGAAGAAGAGGCCGATCACCAAAGGTAACTACCAGATGTGGGGGGTGGTTTTGCTGTGGAATTTAATGTTTAGGACATCTCTGGATGCCCCCCTTTTTTTCTCCAGGTTAGCAACAGACTAGAGACCTTTTTAATTGATAAAGGACTGTCTATATAAGCACGCTTTTTAAAATAGAGAGTAGTGGAAGATTTCCAGGATAGACTTATTTTTCATTAGGACCAGCACAGATGTCTAGGCTTTTTCTTCAGAGGATGAAGACTCTTAAGTAGCTTTGTGCGCTCTGTGAGGGAATGTAGATGTACTGTATATCTCCTGTCACAAAATTCTCGAGATGACCACCAAAGCTAGACATGGCAAAGCTGATCATAGCCTCATTTACGGGAGAAAACTTAATTCGTTTAATTTGTCTTGTCACCCGTCTCGTGGATTAGCTGAAACTCCTATTGCAGAGCTAGAACCAGGTGATTTATCCAGATGCAGAACCTTTACACCTGCCCCTCTTGACAGATGGTGGCTGTCTGAGGGCGCTGGTTGCAGGCTTAGCACAGTGCAGAAAAGGAAAGCTTTCTTCAAAAAAATCAGGTCTTAAAACAGGGAAGTTTTCAGGCTTTCCTCTGCCATAGTGCACTGCTCCTCACTTCAGTGTGTCCATGGTGGAAGCAATTACAGCACTAGTATTTCTAGGATTCTTTTGTCAAGCTGCCGCTGCCAGGTTTGCAGTCCCTATTAAACTAAAGTACATCCACATCTAAAAGAAAATTCTTAGAGCTGATATGCTCTAGAGACAAAGTTAGTGAGATTTAAGTACCTCCTGTATATTGTAATTAAAAAAAAAAAGAAAAGCTTGTCTTAAATGAATGTGTGCTGAGGGTGATTAGTGATTTTTCCGAGAATCTTAAGCACTGTATTTCCTCATCTTTGCTTAGATAACCTTATTTCAGCCTCAATTGCTTTTAAATATTGTAATGTTTAAATGGTTTAACTGAGGTCTAGAGGCCTTTTGGCAGAATTCACACTGAATCAATCTCTCTCTATTGTTTTCCTTCTGTCTAGGTATTAGTTCTTGCTCCAACAAGAGAGCTAGCAAACCAGGTTGCCAAAGACTTCAAGGACATCACAAGAAAACTCACAGTAGCTTGTTTTTATGGAGGAACTCCATATAATGGGCAAAGTGAGTGACACTTTTGACCAATAATTGAAGAAGGGATTGGCTCGCGTGTTTGAGAAATGCAAATGGCCCTTTCCAAACACACGTTTGCTTTCAAGTACTGGAGAGTATTCATGTAGCTCAGTAGCTCAGTATATAAAGTTTCCAACTATATCCCTACTGTTCTTTATCTGATAGGTACTTTAAACCAAAATAAAAGAGACTGTGCTCTGTATGTGTTTACAGAGTATTCCCTCTAGGTTCTTGTAAACATTTACACTTTGTTTTTTAAAAAATATTACATCTTAGAGCTGTGGGTGGGTATGATTTTCTGTATGTGTGATAATGGATTGTCTGGCTAGGAAATCTATACATTTGAGAAGATGTTCTCAGGAGAAGTTACGGGAGTTTAAGAAGGTGTTGCCTCATCACTCAGTTAACAAGTCTTTTTAATGTACAGAATGCTGCTAACTTCTTTCTCTTTTTTTTTTGTTAGTTGATCTCATTAGAAGTGGCATTGATATTTTGGTGGGCACACCTGGTCGAATCAAAGACCACCTTCAGAACGGCAAGCTGGACCTTAGCAAGGTGAAACACGTCGTCCTTGACGAAGTCGACCAGATGTTGGACATGGGGTTTGCTGAGCAAGTGGAGGACATATTACGAGTTGCGTACAAGAAGGGTAATCGCAATATTTAAACAAATAGTAAGGAATATTAGTAGTCATTAGTCTACTGAAACGTAGGTATGGTTTTTGTAGCTTACAAGGTGGCTTTATTTTGGAAAGACTGAACAGAATATTTCAGGAAATGTGCTGTGAAGGTAGTATGTAAGGAGATGTTGAAAACTGGGAATTGTTCATAGGACCTTTGCATAAATCCCCAGTTCCTGGACTGCAATTTCATGGACCGTTTAGACATCTATCTATAAAATGTGCTTGCATCTGTGTTGGTGATAATTCTTTTTATGTATTTTAGATAGTGAGATTTGATTGCTATTTTTAATTTGCTTTGTGCTAAGCTAGTATGCCTCTGTAAAACACAAGAAACCAA
The DNA here is from genome assembly GCA_003342815.1 of Eudromia elegans. Taxonomy (NCBI): domain Eukaryota; kingdom Metazoa; phylum Chordata; class Aves; order Tinamiformes; family Tinamidae; genus Eudromia; species Eudromia elegans. The sequence goes on along the minus strand of PTEX01000052.1, from coordinate 804,034 downwards.
GGTCTTGAAACATTCTTTTGTGTTTTAAGATTCTGAAGACAATCCCCAGACGCTGCTGTTTTCTGCAACTTGCCCACATTGGGTGTATGATGTAGCTAAGAAATACATGAAGTCGAAATACGAGCAGATTGACCTTATTGGGAGAAGAACTCAAAAGGCTGCTACAACAGTAGAAGTGAGTAACTTAATCAGTGTATATAAATACCTTAAGAGAGGGAGTGAGGAGGATGGGGCTGGCCTTTTTTTCAGTGGTGGCCAGGGATAGGACTAGAGGAGATGTTCACAGGAACTTAAGAAAACATTTCTTAACAGTGAGGGTGACAGAGCCCTGGAACAGGCTGCCCGGAGAGGTTGTGGAGTCTCCTTCTCTGGAGATCTTCAAAATCCTCTTGGATGCAACCCTGTGCCATGCGCTCTAGGTGACCCTGCGTGTGCAGGGAGATTGGACTAGATGACCTCTAGAGGTCCCTTCCAACCTTAACGATTCTATGAAGACTTCTACCTCATGGGGAATTCTCATACGTTTTCCTTTCTGCCTGAAATCACAAGCTATCCTGTCAGAAAGTTGCTTTAAGAATTGTTTTTTAGGCACGTGACACATTACAGCTATTCAGACTTGTTAGATATAGGATCTGTTTCTTGCATCACTCAGTAACTGTAGAGGCTTTCAGCCTGCTGTGTTTCAGTTATCATCTCTGCTTTCAGAGGAAAGCAGGACCTGAACACACATATATACATATATATATAAAAAAAAGAGTTGCAAATGAAAGGAGACGTATATACAGTTAGCATAGTTTGTCCCTCAAGAAACTCTTTGGTATTTGTGAATTCTACAGTTTCAAATGTACTGAAAGATAATCTTGTATTTTTACACAATCTAAACACTGGCATTCTTTTCCACAGCATTTGGCTATAGAGTGTCACTGGTCTCAGAGAGCTGCAGTTATTGGGGATGTCATTCAAGTCTACAGCGGCAGCCACGGGCGAACCATAGTCTTTTGTGAGACCAAAAAGGAGGCAAATGAACTGGCTCTGAATGCTTCAATCAAACAGGTATTTTTATGTCCTGTATTGGGTAACAAACCTGTCACATGTAACAACCACCACCCTGTGTTGCTATCCCAGCAGCTTCTCTTTATGTGTTTTCACGGAGGAGCTGGGTTACCGTGTGTCTAGAAAGCAGTGTAGCATTGTGTTTCCAGGGAAAGGAGAAGCTTTTCCATCTGCCACAGCTGGGCTCAGGAGTGTTTCTCCCGCACTCCTAGATGACCTCACTAACAGCTAAACCGGAGCGTGGAGCCTTATCCTGCGTTACTGGTGGTGTTAGTGGTATCTAATCTTGCATAGGCAATGCAAGGCAGGTAAGAGAAGGAAATTGCTGAGCTGTTTCTGATTCAGCATTTGAATGCTTGCTAACAGAATATTACCTCGCTTATGTGGCATTGATCTAAAGTCTCAATCATTAATCTGAAAATGATTTTTTTGACTCTGTAGTGATTCTAACATGGTGTTAGTATTTTTTTATTTTAAATCACTTCTATTTTTGACCTTTAATTGGTAGAGGGGAAATAGATTGTATTAAGAGGAGTAAGAGGTAACGCTGTTTTGGAAAAAAAAGTATAAAATGGAATACTGTGAAGACCTGAGGGCATTTTGTTGGAGATGCCTGTTTGGAAACAACCTCGGTCTTGCACAGAGGACATGAACTCTAAGTTGGGACACGTATATTATATCCATCTCCAATTATCGTGGCCTTTGCTAAGGCAGGCATTGCTGTTCTGCTTTCCTTACATTGTTAAAGGTCTTTGGGGTATGTGGGTAAGAAGCACTGAGTAAGTATTGCAAGACTCCTAAAACACAAGTTCTGATAATTCACTTCTTTGATAGCTTAGGATAGCTATTATATATTGTGATACTGTAGCCAGAAGTGACCATAAAATGCAGTATTATTCTGCAGTTAATTTAATGAACTAACTTTGGTATTTGTTATCCTGTTTTTCAGGACTGCCAGTCATTACATGGAGACATTCCCCAAAAACAAAGGGAGATAACACTGAAGGGTTTTAGAAATGGTGCCTTTAAAGTTCTGGTTGCAACAAACGTGGCTGCCCGTGGTTTGGACATCCCAGAAGTTGACCTGGTTGTGCAAGGTTCCCCTCCAAAGGTAGGAGACCCACTCTATCCAGCTTCTCCAGTGCAGTTACTGAGCATTGCCCAGACTTAACTGGAACAGCTTCTATTATGTTATGAACCCAACTCTTAATGAACTGATATAATTGGATAAACATAAGGTTATTTCTTTTGAAGGATGTGGAGTCCTACATCCACCGTTCTGGACGCACAGGTCGAGCTGGCCGAACTGGGATCTGTATTTGTTTTTATCAGCGAAAGGAAGAAAACCAGCTAAGATACGTGGAGCAAAAAGCGGTAAAGTACAGTTCCCTTCTAGTCATGGGCACTCAAACATAATGTGGTAGGGCAGCATCTAAAATCTCCAGGTCTCGCTTTGCTCAATAATTTCCTTATGGAACATACTTTATAAACATGTACCTGAAGTTTAATGTATCTTGGAGATTTGGGGTAAATAGTCACCTACTGTGGAGCAGGCAGCGCGCTGCTGATGCTCATAGCCACAATTTTCAGGAAATGCCAGCGAGACTGGACCTGTGGGTATAAAAAAGAAGCTAGCTTGTATTTCAGCTTACTATTCGCCTGGGCTTATCACAGGATCAGTAAATCTGTGTATTTGTAGCTTCATCAGAATTGTTAGGCCAAATTTTATACTTTGTGCTGTCCCATATGACAGCTTTCTGACTGATTAACTGTTTAAGGCATATTAAATTCAGGAGACTTTGATTTAGAAAGGCTGTGTAACATGTTTAATTTTAATCGGTTTTACTTGGATTTATAGTTTTGTGTAGAGTATATAGGACTTTTTTTCTGGAATGGTTTCTCTTCATTTGAGTTAAGGCTACTAAATGGTTTAAACTGACTTTTGTACACTAAATGCTTGTAAATGTTATTTCATGTGAGCTTAATCTTGTCATTTTCAGTAGCAAAAATAGGGAGGGAAATGGTGAAAAGCACACAAAAAGTAACATTTAAATACTTGCTTCATTGAAAACCAACAATATTTCTTTTAGAACTCAATTATTTATGGCCTGTAACATTCATCTGCATTTTACTGTAAATTTCAGGGCATTACATTTAAGCGTGTTGGTGTTCCTACTGCTACAGATATAATAAAAGCTTCCAGCAAAGATGCCATCAGGTATGTGCATTGGCTGAAGCCCTAGGATATCGTCATATCTTTCCAATTCAAAATGACTCTTGGAATTGTTTGCTGCCATCTCTCTGTAAGAGTGGTGATACTGGTCAATAACTGATCTCTGTTAAAGTCTTTTTCTACTGTTTCTTTTTTTCCTCTGTTCCAGGGTCTGCTCAATATCACTGCTTTTTTTTTCTTTGCCTAACAGTCTTTTTGCTTTAAATACCTAGGTGTCTGGATTCCGTTCCTCAGACTGCTATTGAGTATTTCAAAGAATCTGCTCGGTGGCTAATACAAGAGAAGGGGCCAGTTAACGCCCTGGCTGCAGCTCTAGCCCACATTTCAGGCGCTACTTCCATTGAACAGCGCTCCCTGCTCAACTCAGATGTCGTAAGTGTGGTTAGATCATCATTTGTCTGGAATTTGGAAAAAGAAAATAGAAGAAAACCCTCCAAGTGCATAATTATTTATCTCCTTATGATTTTGTGTATGGCACCTGCAATTAAGCCACAAAGAACTACTTTATTAGTTAAAATATTGGAGGAGAAATACAGGAGAAGTGTATTTATAACTGCTGTTAACAGCGGCAATCTTAAAGGCTGGGTTTATAATCTGTGAATAAGCAGGTTTCTCGTGTTTGGTAGATGAGTTGAAGCTCTAGCTGAACGAAATGTAAGCACATGTCTTACTCCTTAGGGATTTGTTACAATGATACTACGCTGCTCTGAGGAAATAAACAATATGAGTTACGCTTGGCGAAGTTTGCGAGAGCAGCTGGGGGATGATATTGATAGGAAGGTGAGCAGAATGTCCTTCATCAAGGGAAGAATGGTAAGTCTTTATGATTTTTTTGTGCGAACTTCCAGGCTTCTGGTTCAAAACATTCCTGATTTAAAATTTGGCGTAAAGGGCATTGTTATGCCATTGAAACATTTTTCTATCTAAGCTTCCTTTTAAAGTGTGTCCTTCTCACTTGCTATTTGAGACTAGCTTCATTGATACTACTTCTGATACTCCTGTCCTTGCTTCTGTCTGTGTGTCTCTGTTCTGTGGAACACTACAGACAGTTTTTCATACCACAAAGTTGCAAATCTCTGTATCTAAGCTTCTGATTTTGGAAGAATTTACAAAATGAGTAATACACAAGTCAGTGGACCATAGTTCAGGATGCAAAGGGTTATAAGCTTGTTAACGAGCAAGAGAATATAAATTGGAATTGTTGTCTATGCAGAATAAGGAAAAAAAACAACATTTTTTTTAGCTTCTGTTGCATTTTTTTTTCCTAAATGTAATCAGTTGGAATGGTGACATTTGAATCAATTAAAATTATTCTCTCTTTTTAGGGTGTGTGCTTTGATATTCCTGCAGCAGACCAAAAGGAAATAGAGGTACTTATTTGAATTTCTAGTTATGGCAGAATAGATAAAATTCGCTTGAATAGACCAGGCTGAAGACTTCTACCTAGCTTGCATCCTGATTGTTGTAGCGGCTGAAAGGGATGCCAAATGAAGCAAGAGAAGAGCAGAACAAGCATACAGTGATCAATTCTTAAAAATATTACCCTAGTCTCCAAAAATCTGTAGTTTGAGACTTCTGCTGAGAAGAGCAGTGAGCTCCCCACCCCTCTTACTGCTGTGGGATGGGTTTTTGTAGACGTGTGTTTCATGGTGCTTCAGGTAATCCTTCAGATACTACTGCCCTAGCGCGCCCCCATGTCCTCATACCCCGGCATGGGCTGCCTCCTGAAACAACGTTTTGCTCCGGGTTGGAGTTGACCACGGGGCGGTGTGAGGTGGGTGTCGGGGCATCGGTAGCATTTCTAGCAGCACTCCCGTCAGTGGGGAAGGGTTTCTGGATGAGGCAGCTCGTGGACACCCGCAGCTTAAATCCTGCAGCCTGTGTCGGCCGGTTCAGCGCGAAGGTCGAATACGCGGTATCCGCTGGCCCCCTTTCCTTGCTTGTCCAGTCAGGCCCATTTAGTAGTTACGCCGTGGAGCGTATCGCCGGAGGGGGGCTAGAGGGGTGTGCCTGTGCTCTTGCAGGGCCGCTGGGAGGACTCGAAGCAGTGGCGTCTCTGCGTGGCGACCGAGCTGCCCGAGCTGCTGGAGTCGCCGCGAGGCAGCGGCGGCGGCGGCCGGAGTTTCTCCAGCTCCCGGAACGGAAGGCGCGGAGGCTCCGGGAGAAACCGCTTCCGAAGCCGAGGCCAGAAACGAAGCTTCGACAGGGCCTTCGATCGCTAACTGCGGCAAGCCGGGAGCAGAAAAACGGGACTCGAGTATTTTATATCGCGTTCAACTAGGCTGTACCTCTATGTTTGTACCACTTTGGAAAAAAAGAAATCCGCCACTCAGATATTTTTTTTTTCTTCTTCTTCAGTACTACTTTGCTCATAAGGTTCTGTTCACGTCAAAAAAGAAAAAAAAAAAGGAAGGAAGGAGAGTTAAAAAAAGCCCCCTTGCCGCTCTCGGTGTGCCGCGCTCGGGGCCGCGTGTAAAAGCCGAACCCTTGCTGCCGGACACGGCGGTCGCTCCGTGCCCGCCGCCCGGCTCCCTGTGCGATGTACAGCCCGCAGCCCCCCTCGCGCCTGTGCGTTTCCCGGGAGAAAACCGAGAAAATAAACTCTTATTTTGCGAGTCGAGCGGTGCGCACGCAGCCTCGGGCCGGGCAGGCGGGCGGAAGGGGCGGCGCGGGCGCGGGCGCTGCCGGGCCCGCTGCCGGTGCCGGTG
>PTEX01000052.1:754961-797478 GCA_003342815.1 Eudromia elegans | reverse complement strand
GAGGAGCAGCTGGGGCCGCCCAGCGCCAAGAAGGGCAAGAAGGACAAGAAGGGCAATGGGGAGCCCGAGCCCGGCGAGGACGAGCAGGTAGCGGCGCGGGACGGGACGGGACGGGACGGGACGGGGCGCGCGCGGCGCCGGGCCGCCCGCCAGCGCTAACGCCGCGTGCCGCTCCCTCCTCCCAGGAGCTGACGCAGGAAGCGAGGGACGGAGCCTTCTCCAAGTTCCCGCTGTCGCCGAGCACCGTCAGCCTGCTCAAGGGTGAGTCCGTGTCGGAGAGGGGGCCGTGGGGAGCGCTGTGCGCTGCCCTGGATAGCAGAGGGTGCGCAAGGAGGGGCGCTGAAATCATCTGGGGTTTCCTATGGGGGAAGAACACGCACCAGCAAAGTTTGCCGTTCCTTGATCTTCTAGTGCCCTCGCTAAGCTCTGATTCATATATCGGGATTATTGGGCTCCTGTGGGCAGGTCGTCTCTGACTGTTCTCACACTTCTGGTATTTTCATCACTTCTGCAGATCAGTTTTGTCAGTGAAAGCAACCTCTAAGGAGCTCTCATTGCTTTACATGCAGCTCTTGTTCCTCAGGCAAAATTCCGTGTATTGCTTTGTATTTTCCTCGCTCGGAAGTCTCACTAGGTTATTTTGCCTGTGTTGTGCAAAATCTCTTTTTTGTTTTGTTTTAAAGTATATTTAAAATGAGGGTGCTCTCTTTTCCTGCCCTTCAAACTAAACTATAACAATTGTGAGTTGTTTCAGGAAAAAAAACCCAGAAAGTTGTGTTTTATGCTAAACTTGCTGGGGGGAAGGCTGTTATTTCTCTGTGAATACTCAGTTGGGAGGAATGCTTCCTGACCTGCAGTGGGAGTGGAAACAAACCGATGAACAGTTCCTGTATCCCTGTCCTGTGCCAGACTTGACCCGGCGTGCGTTGTGTGCTTGCACTGGTTATGTATGAGGAATTTAGTTGTTTGTTTGGCTTGTGCAGAGGTTCAGTGGCCTTTCCTGAAACCTTCCTGGATTACCTTGCAGCTCGAGGTGTAAAATACCTGTTCCCTGTGCAAGTGAAGACTTTCCAGCCCATATATGACGGCAAAGACCTTATCGCCCAGGCTCGAACGGGAACCGGGAAAACCTTTTCGTTCGCTATTCCGCTGGTTGAAAAACTTCAGAGCGTCTCACAGGACGGGAAGAGAGGCCGTGCACCAAAAGTAATGTTCCTGCTTAGGGGTCAAAAGCACAAGCTTTGAATGGGGAGGTTTTCAAGTGCTTTGATAATTGCACTGGGGATTTTTGCTCGCTTATTGCTCTGCGCAGTGCTGAGCGCGTTCCCCAGGTCAGGAGATACAGAGTTGCAAAGGTTTTGTAGCATCTCAGTGTTAAGTTTCACATTTAGGGTTTCTTGTAACCACTTTTAGGCTTTGGCTGGTGGGTTTCTGTTTTTCTGCTCCACCACCATACCTGCATGAGTCAACTGAGCTGTTGAAGCTTCTCTTTTGTCTGGCACTAGAGTTAAGAAAACCCACCTGTACGCTGCGTCCTAGTTACCTGCAGCTCTGTTCTGTGTGATCTCTAGCTGTGGGGCTGCGATGTGCACGTCCCAGGTGGTGGGAAGTGTCGCTGCAATGATGGGTCTGCCTGGGTCCCTCTGCAGCCTGGCTATAAAATGGGGCTATAAACTGACAAGAATTGAAAAGGATGGGAAAAAAACCTAGGGTAGTTCTGCAGCACTGCTCCTCTGTTTGGCATGAAGTAAATTCTGTGCTCCTCACTCCCTCTCACAAAGACAGCCGCATTTCTGTCTCTTTTCCCTCTCCTCAGGTGCTGGTGCTTGTTCCAACCAGGGAGCTGGCCATTCAGGTAGCCAGAGATTTCCAGAATCTCACAAAGAAGCTCTCGGTGGCTTGTTTTTATGGAGGGACGCCGTACAAAGCACAGTGTGAGTAAATCCGAAGGGGTCACTACTGGGTCTGAGCTGACAATTTCCAAATGCATTTCACGAATAAAAAGAGCTTTTATTCCCTCAGAGTTTTGCCTCAGTCAGGTACTGTGGCATCGTTTTTAAAGGAAATCCACAGCTGAGCTTGCATTATTTTAGTTCCAGTAAATCTCTGCTCAAAAGAATGGTTGTAGATCTGCAAAGTGACTTATCCTCTTGTTCTTATTTTTATTTATTTATTTATTTATTTATTTATTTCTAATTGATGTGTTTTATGAGTGGCTGAATGCTGAGACTTGAATGACTATGCTGGGAAAAGAGAATTCCGTAGATGGGTGTGTCTTTCCCCATCTACAGGTAGATGTGAAAAAGAAAGAATTCAGCTTTTTCATGTTAAAATTACATGTTGCGCTGTACTGGGAACTTTCTTATTGTTTCTTAGCATACTGACACAGTCTTTGTCTTTCTATTCTCCAGTTGATCTCCTCAAAAGTGGCATTGATGTTTTGGTGGGAACTCCAGGACGAATCAAAGACCACATTCAAAATAGCAAGCTGGATCTTTCTACTGTAAAGCATGTTGTTTTGGATGAAGTTGACCACATGTTAGACATGGGCTTTGCTGAACAAGTAGAAGAAATCTTAGGATTTGCTTATAAAAAAGGTAAATTTCTGGTGTCTGTGCTAGTGTCCAATCTCAGAAAAGGATAAATTTAGAACTGGAGAAGGTTTAGAGGAAGGTGACAAGTGGGCTGGAATGGCATCATTGTTCTTCGTCCTGGAAGAGGTGACGGGGAGTAGGGTTAGGGATACTATGAGTCTCTATGCTCCTGCTCACACAGAGAGTGACTGGGAAATAGATGCCTTTTTTATGATGTTATGGGCATTTAGTGAAGGCAAAGAGAAGATGTGCAGAACAGGAAGAGGTTGTTATTCTTGTAATGTGATAAAATTCCTTTCACACTGTAATAATGCCAAATGTTTCAAAAAGTGACTCGATGAATTAAAAAAGGTGGAATAGGCTTTTTTTTTTTTTTTTTTTTTTAAGGGACTCTTATTAAAACTGTTCTTAATGAGGGTGGTACCTCATCTCTTTGTAACACTAGGATTAAATATACTGTGCTTGTGCTATAAAAAGTGATAAACCTGCCAGGATTCTTTCTACTTCTGTTTTTGTTAGAGAATTTCTGTCTGCAGGTTGAAAATGAAGAAAGGACAGAGGATTGAAAGTAGAATAGCCTATTGTATTTTTCAAATTCTTCTCCAGGATTTGAAAAGTATACTTTTCAGCTCACCTTTCGGGTCTGTAAAGGACATCAGGCACAATCCCAAACTTAGCTGAAGATATAGAGATATATCTTGCATTTTGTTGTCAAAGATTCAGCTTGGTTCATTTCAAATTATTGTTAATTTTGCTTTTGGTGCATAAAAGGTAGTAAAATTGTTTCTGTTGTTGCCAGATCTTCTTGCTGTGGTTGGCAATAGTTTTCAGCAATGGCATTTTCTTTCAGGTTCTGAAGATAACCCTCAGACGCTGCTGTTTTCTGCAACTTGTCCACGTTGGGTATATGATGTAGGGAAAAAATATATGAAAGGTGAATATGAACAAATTGACCTGATTGGAAAGAAGACTCAAAGGACTGCCACAACTGTGGAGGTGAGTGATGCTGCTGTAAAACAGTGAAGGTCCCTAGAGGATATGGTCCAAGTGACCTGGCTTCTGCACCTGAATTTCCATGTGATGGAAACAGAGATGTGACTTTTTTTTTTTCTCTCAGTTGACAGATAAGTTTGTAAAGAAAAGTTTTCCTCTATGGCAGTAGTTGCAGTTAAAGCTTTAGATCTATTTTACAACATATCTGTGTTCATTTTTTTCCCCCCTGAGACCTGACATTAGTTTGTGTCCCGTGCATAGCTTATGTTTAACATAGAAACTTGTTTCCTTTCTCTCTCAAACAGCACCTGGCTATACAGTGTCGCTGGTCTCAGAGACCAGCAGTCCTTGGGGACATCATTCAGGTCTACAGCGGCAGCCACGGGCGAACCATAGTCTTTTGTGAGACCAAGAAGGAGGCAAATGAACTGGCTCTGAATGCCTCACTCAAACAGGTACTGGGCCCCATGGGGAGAGGTGCAAACCTGTTCAGGTTTGGATGGCCTGAGAGAAGTCGGAGATGGCAGACACATGGATTAAGTTGATTGCATGTCTGTATTTGTATTTTGTATTAGTGTACTTTTTGGATTACTCTTTCTTGGCAGCATTATTTGTCCTTTTTTACAGTCAGTTCCAGATGACGGGAGAAGAGCAGTGGTGGGAAAGCACATGTTGCTCAGTATTTGCTCTATGTGATACACTATCCATGTTAGAATTGTATAGGAACTATCTTTATTCACCGTAACATTTCTGCACTAGAGCAAATAAGGACTTTGTGCTTTTGTGTCAGTAAGTGGCATTAGTCTGTTGTGCTAATAAGCTCCAATTTAGCATGGAATTTTTTGAATTCTGAGCTTGTGACTACCCTTTCTGCTTGTCAGATATTGAGCTCTACCTCTTGTGTCATCTGTCCCCCCCAAAAAATGCAGCTCAGATCATCTTCTATTAAGCTTTACGAGGAAGGAAGCAAAGTCTCTGTCAGTTCTTTGTCTGTTAGTTCACTACTAACTTACTGTTCTATATTATTGATCCAGAAAAGGATCATCCCCCAAAGTAGGAGGCTCTGCAATCATTTGATATGATCTGCAGAGGTATTTTTATTTGCAAAATGTTTTAGGTTTTACCACCAAATTTTTCCATTTCTGGAAATAAATTCTCCTGTTAAATGACGTGTTTATTGTTTGTTTCATTGACAGGATGCCCAGTCATTGCATGGTGACATTCCACAGAAACAGAGAGAAATCACCTTAAAAGGCTTCAGAAATGGTGTATTTGAAGTTCTTATTGCAACAAACGTAGCTGCCCGTGGTTTGGATATTCCTGAAGTTGACCTTGTTGTACAGTGTTCGCCTCCAAAGGTGAGTCCCTGAGACTGAGAAACTAAAATTGCCAGTTATTTTCTTGCAGTAGAACAATGAACTATTGCTTTGTTTCATGGGAATTACGTTCAGATATACCAATGAAGTAGATTTTCTGTAACCCATGTCTAGAATTTTCCAATTAAGTATTGAGCTCTGATTAAAATAAAAGTATTTTTCATTACTCTAGAAAGGTCTTTGGATACCTTTTGACATCCTTTCCACTGTAATCGTGAATCCCTTTGGAGTATTGTTTAGATTGAATTTCATAATGGTTCTAAAATACTCGTGTGATATTTTTCTTCTTTTTAAACTTCAGTGAATCTTTTTACTTCCAAAAATCCACGTCAGTAGTGTTTGTTCAACTCCAGACAGCACATCCCTAGTCGTGTGTTTGTATTAATAGTTTTGGGCACGGAAACCTTATTTATCTATTTTTAGACTTCTAAATTAGAATTTAGATCATATTATCTCTCTCTCAAAATGTGTAGAATATCCAGCGATGTTAACTGACATAAACTTTATCATATTAATCTGAATTTCTGAAGGATGTTGATTCCTACATCCATCGTTCCGGACGAACGGGGCGTGCTGGCCGGACGGGGATCTGTATCTGCTTCTATCAGAGAAGAGAAGAAGACCTGCTGAGACAGGTGGAGCAAAAAGCGGTGAGTTCTGCCTTCCACCTGTGTTTAATTAAATTATTTTGCTCCTGCACTCTTAGAATTTGCACCTGTGGGCTGCTTGTGGCTCTATGAGTCCATTATGGAAATAAGACAGCTGAAAATAATGAATTTTGGCAAGGATTTAGAAATGCTTTCTGTATCAACCCATTCTGATTTATTGGAAGTTTTCTCATGATGGCACTAATCCGTTAGTGTGAGCACATATAGAATCAGAAAAAGTAGGGAAGAGACCTTGCCTTTCATTACAGTCTTTGCTTCAATTGATTCAATATAGTTCCAGGTTTAAAAGGCAGGAATTAAAATAACAGCTTTATTCTTGCTTAAAACTGTATTTAATTAAAGACTGCTGATGTCCTACCAAACACCAAGTGAATAAGGGCTCAGATAGGGTTGAGCTATGGAGTGCTAAAAATACCTTAATCTGTTTCATCTATCTACTTATTCATTTGTTTCTATTTCAGGGGATTACATTTAAGCGCATAGGTGTTCCTTCTGCCACAGAGATAGTTAAAGCTTCAAGTAATGATGCCAAAAAGTAAGTGTTTTAGTTGTTGTCTAGAGATCTAACCAGCAACATTGTTAATGCAATTTTAAGGGATTGGATCTACAGGCAAGCAGGGATTTGCTGCCTGTGTAAGTGTTGCAAGTTGTTGCCAGTGTTGTCTGTTGCAAAATAAATCTGCAATTTACAGCAGAATAAATTAATTGTTGGTATCAGAATAGGAAACCGATCTCCTCATGTGATGATACGGTGACAATGTGTAAAGAACAATGTTTCATATAGTGAGGAGTGGTTGTAGCCGCATCCTGGGCTTTTTTTTTTTTTAATGATTCTTTTGTCAAGAGAGTGCTCTTTTACTGCATATAGCTCTAGGTGCATTTGGCAGAAATGGTGTCTACAGAAGTCTTAAGCCACAGTTAATGTGGATTTTTTTTTTGACAGCCTGCCAGTTTGCAGGCAGGCATGAAGTTGAGTTCACACCAAACCATATGTAGAAGCGGTGGGAAGTCTTGCTATACTAAAGATGACATCCAAGAGCTGCTGGAAAACAGGAGACTTCTCTCTTTTTCTTTTTTATTTTTTTTTTCCTTTTTTTTTTGGCTTGTTCTTATTCCATCTTCTGGTAATAAGCAATTTAATCTGCTTTTACTGAGAGCAAGAAGTGTCTGGCCTCAGCCTGTGGTGGCATTGTAATGGTTTACAATGGCAAGAGATTTTCAGATTTGCTGACAACTTTGTTTTGGATACTTGTTCATGGCCTTAAAAATGCTGCCTCCTCCCGTTGAATGTTGTTATTAAAGCTCTTAGGTGTCTTGTGTGTGACCTCAGTTTTGCACACAACTTTGATGCCTGGTTCAATGATCAAAAAAGGAGGTGTTCAGCATCCTTGTGAGTGTTGAATTAGATGAGTGGTAATGAAGCACTGATGTTACATCCAAGGGTTTTAGAAGTAAATAATGTTGAAGATTGTCTGAAGTGTTTGTCATGTCGTGTAGATGACTGCACTGCATGCTGGCCTTTGGCACGCTGCTCTCTCAAACCTTTCTTTTCAACATTTAGGTTTTTGGAGGCAGTTCCTGCTTCTGCAGTGGAGTACTTCAGACAGTCAGCTCGAGAGCTGATAGAGGAAAAAGGAGCTGTTGATGCCCTGGCTGCAGCTCTAGCTCATATTTCGGGGGCATCTTCCATTCAGCAGCGCTCTTTACTCAACTCAACTGCAGTGAGTAACGTTCCATCTGTGTTCACAAAATGGATAAATGAGTGGCTTGAGTTCACTCTGAGTGTGGCATCTTGTTCTGGGGTTTCTGGGTAGTTCTGTCCCAACTTCAGATTTGTGTCAGGTTCCCTCACTTAAGTGAGATCCTACAGGCATTTTGTAGGAAATGGAGAAACTTGAAGTCAGTTGTCAAATTATCTTATAGTGACTGTTAAAATAATCATTCCAAAGATTTAGGTTAGAGAACATGAGGTCATGGGGATGCCTTTGGCTGCTTTGGAGGCTTTTAGCTGCCTCTCCTGGGAAACTTCTTAGGATTACTTGTAAATCATTGCATGCTTCGTAACAGTTAATGGGATACAGCTTGTCCATCCAAGCGTAACCTCCTGTTGTAAACGTGTTTCTGTGCGTGTTTCTCCGGAAGGGCTTTGTGACGATGGTGCTGCGGTGCTCCATAGAGATGCGCACCATGAGCTACGCGTGGCGAGCGCTGAAGGAGCAGCTCGGGGAGGAGGTTGATGCCAAAATATCCGCCATGCGTTTCCTCAAGGGGAAGATGGTAAGACAGCACAGCCGTGGGGAACCAGGAGGGAGCTCTGCGTGTGGTCATGTCAGTCAGTGACTAAGGTGGTTCTGCAGCACCACTGTGCAAACGTTCCACTCCATCCATCCCTCCATCTCATTCCTCCTTCCCATAAAACACAAATGTATCACACAACACCCATTTGTTATTTTTACACTGTCCATAAAATGTATATACTACATTGAAAGCACGCACGGAGAAGCCCCTCTCACTTCTGAGCGGGCAGGCTGAGTGCAGGCAGCGCTGCTGTCAGCACAGAGCGCCTGGGTCTGCGTTTCGTTAGGAGCTCCTGCGGCTAAGAAGAGCTTCCCCCAACGGGCACGCGTTCCACTCCTCCTGGTTGCTATGCCTAGCGTTTATGAGCAGTGTTTCAGGGGCAGCCTGTCTGGAGCTCTGGTTTTGTGTGTCTGTTGTTAGAGATATTTCTTTTGGAAAACAAATTATGTATTTTTTTCTTATGTTAACAGGGCGTCTGCTTTGATATCCCTGTTGATGAACTAAGTAACATACAGGTATGTGGTGTGTGGGTTTTTTTTTTTTTTTTTTTTTTTTGGTCAGAATTTGCTCTGGGAATCTGTAGGGGTGATGTGTTAGAGAAATGCACAGTAATTACGTTATCACAAGCCAGTTTGGGAAGAGGTGTGTGACTTTACAAGAACATATAGGACAACCAGCAGTCTTTACAACATACCTCTCCTGCCTGGCTTTGTCTTTAGTTCTCCCGGTATTGCTCGATCTCTTTCCCTTCAGTTTCCTGCATAGGTCCCTGGGTTTGGCCTTGCTTTAGGAATAGCAGTGGTTACCCGGCTCTATGGCGTGGGCAGCTCCTCTCCTCTCGGATTATCCGGCCCTGGTTAGGGGGCTGCTGCCTGTGAGGGTTTCCCGGGGGCTGGGACGGGTGCTCGCCCGCCCCCGGCTCTGGTGAGCGTGGGGTTTGTGCCAAGGCCCCTTTGCCCTCAGCCGAGCGGGTGACTGGGGCAGGGCCCGCGCTGCCTGCTGAGCCTGCTGTGCTGCCGGCGTTTCAGGAGCAGTGGCAGGACTCGAGACGGTGGCAGATGTCTGTGGCGAAGGAACTGCCCGCGCTGGAGGAGCTCCCGCACGAGGCCGGCAACGGCTTCTCCAGGTTTGCCAACGGCCGGCACGGCGACGGCGGCTTCAGGAGGAACAACAGATTTAAGAGCGGCAACCAGGGACAGAACTCGAACAGATCCTTTCACTGACGCCCGCGGGACTGCGCTGGTTTTTTTATGGAAAGTAAAAAAAAAAAAGCCCGGCTTTTCTCCTGGTCTTCATTCCTGCCGGGCGGGAGGCGCCGCCTCACGGCGCGGCGGGGGCGGCGCCGCGCCCTGATTGGTCGGCGCGCGTCACGCGGCGGCGGGCGGAGGAGGAGGAGGGAAGATGGCGGCGGGCAGCGGCAAGATGGCGGCGGCGGGTGACGGGTGGGCGGCGGCGCGCGAGAAGTTCCGCAGCGCGCGCGCGCTCTCCTCGGTGGAGTCGCGCAAGGACCCCGCGACGGAGCCGTTCCGCTCCAAGTACGCGGCGCGGGCGCTGCTCGAGGAGGTGAAGCAGCTGCTGAGCGGCGCCGAGGAGGGCGGCGACGCGGTGCGGCGCGCCGTGCTCGAGTACGAGCTGGGCGTCAACCACGCGGACACGGAGGAGCTGTCGGCGGGCGAGGAGCACCTGCTGCGCTGCACGCGCCTCCTGGAGCCGCAGCGCCTCTCCCGCCGCTGCGTCGCGCTCTACATCCAGGCGCAGGTGCGCGGCGGGGCGGTGTGGGGCGGCGCGGGGGCCCGGGCGCCGCGGCAGCGCCTCAGCCGCCCTGCTCTGTGTCCGCAGAACAACCTGGGCATCCTGTGGTCCGAGCGCGACGAGATCCAGACGGCGCAGACGTACCTGGAGTCGGCGGAGGCCCTGTACCACCAGTACATGAAGGAGGTAGCGCGGTGACGGCGCCGAGGGCTTCGCGGCTAGCCGGGCCCTTGGGGACGGAGAGCCGTGCCTGCCCCGGGCGCTGCGCCCCGCACGCGTGTTGTGTGGCAGCCCTCGACCTGCGGGGAGCTGCGCGTGGTGACGCGCCTTTAGCCGTCTTCGGAAAGCGTCCCGGTGGCACGGGAATGTCCGAGCTGTGTGCTGGTGGCTGGGTTGCCTTTGGAAAGCCATGTGGGAAGTGCCCCTAGCGCAGGAGGCAGCAGTACTTGCTGATGTCGGGATGGGTGTGTTCAGAAAAAGAATTTTGTTCAAAAATACCGATTGAATCCATTCTGTGGTTCTGTGAAAGCTCTTTGAGTCATTAATCCAAAGCTCACGCCGGGTAGAATTTGGCTCCTAATTAAGAATCCTTTACGTTATCTTGGAAATGCACTAGAACATCAGGCCTTTGCTCTCCATAGGAAATAGAAACTGCATGGTGTTTGCTATGGGGTTGCTCTGATTTGTCATACTGACACGCAGCGTTGCCTTAGAAGCAAAATAGTTCAGCTCCATTTCAAGAAGGCAGTTTACAAAAAATTATAGAAAACCAACCCCCTTGTGCATATTGAACAACCCTTTGAGCTCTTGGTTGTGCTACGTATTAAAGACTCCCTTTTTTCTGCTCTCTTTGCAAGGCTTTTCCTTTGCAAAGGACTCACTTGTCTTGGGGACAGTTCCTGAACAAACTAAAACCATTTGTGTCCTCAGAGAACCAGGACTGTATCCTGGGGCTTCAAAACAGCCATATATGTTGCACAGAGCCTCGTTTCTTGACTCTGCAGCTCAGAATTTACGTGCACTTAGTTTAGAGCACAAGTTACTCTTGAGCAAGGTTAGAGTGGGTCAGGTTTTATCATCCGGTTCCCACTGCAGCACTGTCTTTGTAGCCATGGCAGCCTAACGTTATCAGAGAGGTAGTAGGTTTAGAAAACACGTGTGTGCTGAAAAGCTTGTCTCTATTTTTCACCCTCTTCATCAGTTCATATAACTAAAATACTACATCTCTCTACAGACTTCAGTTAGTTCTGCAAGTCCAGGTTTGATACGAGTACCCATTTGAGTGTGTTTACACTGTTGGGTTACTCGGCACCCAAGATTCTGGCTCTTGCTCCAGCCATTATGGAATTGAACTCTAATGTTACCTTGGTATTTCAGTAGATTAAATAATGCTGTCAGATATTTGCATCTTGACTTTGAATTTAGTTGAAATTATTCTTTTTTGGTAGAGTTGCCTGTAGGTGTTGTTAGGTCATTGGCAGTGTATGTTCCTCCTGGGGATTTGCTGTCTGGTTATGGCATATGCTGCTCCTCCTCGTCATCATTCCACTTCACATTTCTTGGAGCATTGGGAGCTGCTATTTATTTATTTATTTATTTTTGCTTCTTGATGCTTTTCACATTGAGAAGAGGATAATGCAGTAAAGGGCACATACTTACAGCAGCAAGCAAGCACCATACTCAGCTGGCCTGCGTTGCTAACAGAAACATTAGATGCTCTTCAGGATGTACCGTGTAAGGCCAAAAGCCACCTTAGGAAGGCCCCTTCAGTTGAGGTGTTTTGGAATTGGTGGCATCTTACTGGTCTGCTTAGATTCCTACTGTTTCAGGACCTTTTAGGGTCCTGAGACATTACTGTTGCCCAAAGTAAAGATACCTGCTTATAGTCCTGTAGAATCCAAAGTGAGGATCTCTTGTCTAAATAGTATCTGCTGTTTTAAAAGTATATAAGCAGGAGTCTTCTGCAAGCTGAAAAACCTTATAATTCCATGTGTAACTGAGCCATTTTTCCTTTAAATCTTCTTTTTTTTTGTCGATTTGCTTCAGAGGTGTGACTTTTGGCTAGCTTTCGATGTATTAGGTGAGTTCTGAAGACTTTAGGATTGAAAAGGGATAAATGGTCTGCAGCCAGAAGAGGGAGCACAATGTCACCAAATGAAAGCAGTGTCGCTTACTGAATATACTCGTGCGCTCTTACAGAATGGAAACCCTCCCTTGGATCCCAGTGAACACTTCATGGACGAAGAGGAGCAACTCACAGACCAAGAAAGATCTAAAAGGTGGGTTCATATCCATCCTAAACACCCCTAGGCATGCTGCTGAGGGAATATTTAAGAAAAGAAATTAAAAGAGATTGTTGTTGCAGATTTGAAAAAGCCTACACCCACACTTTGTATTATCTGGCACAAGTCTACCAGCACCTGGAGATGATCGAGAAGGCTGCCCAGTATTGCCATACCACTCTGAAGCGACAGCTGGAGTTTAGTGGCTACTACCCGGTAGAATGGGCGCTCAATGCTGCTACCTTGTCACAGTATTATCTCTCCAAGGTAATGTTGCTGCTGTATTTGTGTCGTGAATGTAGCTATCAAGTGAAGTGGTTGTTTAAACAGCTCTCTGAGCCCGGGCTCCCTATGGAATTAAAAATGTCCTTTTGTAAAACCACAAATTGTCTTCTGACATGAAGCACTATTTCTTTTTTTTTCTGAGGGGCATCTAGTGATTGTGCTTTTCTGTGTTGGTTTGATGACAAGAGAGAAAACAGGGCAGTAGACACGAGATGAGCTCTATAGTTAATGAGTGTTTCAGTGGTGATGTGATGCTTGTAAGTGAAGCTTGAAATGGTTGTCCCTGCACAATTTTAAGCTGTACATTACAACTGCAATTACATTGATCTCCTACAGTAAAAGTTAAAATAATGATGATTTAGGATTGTCATTTTGCATACTGTGGGTTGCCTATAAGTTCTTGTCCTTTCATATTTTAGCACGTTTGAAGACTTGTTTGAACCTACCTGACCGTTGAAACTAACTGTAAAATGGTAACTGCCTGCATCCATATTGACTTTGAGTAACCCACTGTGTTAAGAAATGCTTCAGTTTTACTGAATTTTTAGGATTTTTATACTTCAGATTTATCCAGGCATTATTTTCTGATGCCTGAGGGCCTTCTGCAATACCTATGTATGTTAATGCCCATTTCAATGAGAATTTGTAATTTCTGTATTTTTTTCTCTTTTTTGCTGCATTGGTGTGATCAAATCATTACATAACTCACTGCCAAATATGAATAAAGGAACCTAAATCTGGCTTCCAACACTGACTTGTACGTCCATCATGTTCTGACTAACACCCACGATAAAATCGTTACCCTGCAGGGTCAGGAAGTGACAGTAGCGTAGATCAGAGGCATGTGGAAATGCTTACAACGCGTATATCTCATATTAAAAGCAAGGGTTGCTATTGTGGCTGTGGTAGAAAGAGACATGGTTGCTTAGAAAATACTATTCTCAGTAAATGCGAAAAATTACCTCTTTTTAGCCCGTGTCCAGGGAAGGCTCCCAAGCCTCCTAATGCTGTAGTTTCCTTTGTGTTCACGTAACTGTCCGAGATGAGAGCCGTGGAGCTCGCGCTGCTCGGTACCAGTGATAACCACTGCCCTTTCTGTTCCTCTCAGCAATGCTTTATGGAGGCCCGACACTGTTTAGCAGCAGCCAATGTCATCTTCAGCCAAGCTGGACAGGTGCCTTCTGCTGAAGACAGTAAGTTGACAAGAAAGTTTTCACTTACATGTTGTGAATGAAACGTCGTTAATGTCTATATGAAAAGTGAAGTCTAATTATATCCTGAGCTTATTCCAATTTTAATTTTCTATAATTCTTTTTATTAACAATAAGAATAGTGACTTGTAAGAGCTGTTGTTCCTGCAGCCTGAGTTTGACTATGTTTAAAGTCCTTGAGGAGAAATTCAAGTGCTTATTGCTGATGCTTCGGAGAGCTTACCAGAGAGCATCAGAAAAGTTTTTGTCTTCAGTTAAACACGTCATATATTGGAAACTGAAATTTGCAGCATTAGGCTTTTCAATAATGGGAACATGTTTATTCACCCTCTTGTCCCTGTGTGTGTGCTTAAAACAGTTTCACTTTCACTTTTAAATGACTGGAGGGCAATGATTCGATGACATGAAACAGAAGTTTCAGGGAATCATTTTAAAAGAGGAAGGGAAACTGCAACTCCTAAAAACTCCAGACTTGGAGGGTATAATGTACTGTCTTTTGTTGCTGGATGCGGCAGCCTCATTAATGGCTATTTTTGAACTTTTAGGTACTGTCCTTGTTATTGTGAGTATGGATGTAAAGATGTAAATTTGCTGTTCAGCATCAAGATCAATAAAAGAAACTTCTAAAGACAGACCACATTTTTAAGGGTCTGTGGCTACGTGATGAGTGTTTTTACTCAAAATAAATAAACCCTTATATGTTTACTCTGCTTATCTGCAGCAAAGCTTTTCATATTCCAGCTTTTGAACATGTGAAAGCTTCAACCGAAATAGGCCTTTAATTCATGAAGAGTGAGCAAGTATTCAGGGTAGCCCCAGTGACAGTTCATAACAGACTTGAACAGTGAATATATTGGTTAATTTTTAAGGGTATGAGCTGTTTAGAATGCAAACTCTTTAATCCACTGATGCTGTTACTTCAGGTTAAAATATAACCTGAATGGGCACAACTAAGTTTTATTTAATTAGAGTTTCATTTTGGTATTTTTTTAGGTCAAAGCTAAAGAACTCTGTTCAGCTGTCTTTTCCTATTTAAGAATACAAATCGTACTTTAAATTGTATATTGGATTAGATTGTATATTGGAGGGGGCGAGGCAAATAACTTTTTATCTGTAATTCCTCCCTCACTGAAAGGCAGTAGTGATGGGCGTGCTTGTTTCAGTGGAGTGCGTTCCCTGTTTCCCTTCCCTTTCATAGTATGGATGGCTCGTCTGGTGACATGAGGATCCCAATGCAGGAAGCTGGAAGTGTCACAGACTAGTACGGTATTAGCCACGTCCACGCACACGAGTGGGATTCGTTCTGGCATGTGAATCTCGGTGTAAAATGAAGATAGTTAGAAAATCCCCTTTCCGGATTAGCAACAACTATTCCTAATAAGTTGACTGACAGTAATGAAACCTAACTGAAACTGAATCCTGAGCCTGAAGTTTGCTTTATATGCTCGCCTCCCTCTTCATTGAGCTGACTCAATGTCTCCTACCTAGAGATTAGAAAGTCAGTTTCCTTTGGTCTTTTTTGTTTCTGGAAATGTAGTATTGAGACATCTGCAATGATAGTTATGACTGTGGTATATAGTAGGGGGACAGCACAGAGGAAAATACAAAAGTTACAGGCTAATAGGTCTTATGTTGTGGCGAGGCGGATAAACCACAGACACTTTCCCCCACTTTTATTCCTTTTTCTGGTAGCAAGTGAAGGGCCTGTTGTGAGACAAATACCCTGATCATCCTGAGGAAGTTCCATGTTGTAATAGAAACGACTCAGCAAGCAGCTGAATCTCAGAAAATAGATCATCTTTTCTCTTATTACAGAGGGAAATTCAAGTCTTTTCCAGTAGAACACCTTCAAGATCAAAGGGGTTTTTTTTTAAATACAAAATGATCTGGGTTTTGGTTTTGTTTTCCCGAGTACATAGGTGACAAATCCATGCTAATCTATATAGGTTTTCACCAGACAGCTCACAGAATTATTATATGAAATAACAAGGAGTACAATGGGAAAAAAATGAATGCTGATAAATATAAGTAACATGTATTTTTTACATGTAACATGTATTATTAAAATGCTCAAGTTTCTTAATTTTTTTGTGTGTTGATGTCCATTTATTAGATGAAACAGAGCAAGACCAACAGGACCTTCGGCAGAGGAAAGCTGAAATTGCAAGATGCTGGATTAAGTATTGCCTGAATCTTCTGCAGAGTGCTCGGAAATTACTTGAGGTAACAGAAAACTTGTTCTGTAATTTCTGTTGTTTGAAAACAAATTTAATCAATTTTGATATTTGTAGTGGTGATCATGTAAATAAGTAGCAAATGAGAAACCATTACTCAGTCAATAAGGCAGTAGATACTGGAAACCTAGCAGGAGTTTGTGACTTCATTGCAGCACTTAAAAATAAGCCTGGATAGGAGATCAGTTCTGTAGCATTATCAGAGTGCTGCTTGTGTAGAAACTTGACAGATATTGGAGTGGTTGTAGGAACATCCTTTCAGTGTTGTGTGCTGGCATTTTCATTCTTCAAGCGCCTAACACGCTGCATGTGCTGAAATGCTTTGCAGAAGCAGGGTCTTTGAGCTCTATTGTTTGCTTACTGTTTTGGCTATGTTATCTCACAGGGTACAGAGACTTAAGGGGTCTGTACCAGTTCTTAAAAGTTAAGTTTTTACAGAATTGAGAATGTAATTTGCATGACCTTCAATGGATATAAGGTTTAATATGCTAACACGTCAAGTTTTCTGTCTTGTTGCTGACTAGTTGGTGTTTGAAAGATAACCTGTAATTAAAAAAAACACCTCAACGTAGTGTTCTTCTGTAACCTATGTGTATTTTAATTAATATGTTTTCTCATTTCAGGATAACATAGGAGAGCTGGATCTTGACAGGCAATTGGAACTCAAAGCCCAAAGGAAAAAAGAGGAGGATGAAAAAGAGAATGGCAGGAAAAAAGCTGTCCTTTTTGTGACGAGTGATATATGTGACTCTGTCTTAGCCATGGAGGAGAAAGTGAGCTGTGTATATCCTTTAGATTTTCAAGAAGCCCGAGAAATCTTCCTAGTGGGTCAGAACTATGTCCAGGAAGCAAAGGAGTTCTTTCAGGTTGATGGTTACGTTACTGACCACATAGAGATTGTTCAGGATCACAGTGCTCTCTTTAAGGTACTTGCTTTCTTTGAAGAAGACTATGAGCGGCGCTGCAAGATGCATAAGCGTCGAGTAGACATGCTGGAGCCTCTCTATGCAGACCTGAATCCGCAGTACTACCTATTGATCAGTAGGCAGCTGCAGTTTGAATTAGCAGACACCTATTATGAGATGATGGATTTGAAGGTAGCTATTGGTAACAGGTTAGAAGAGCTAGACACTCACACAATTAAAAAAATCAATTCGCTAGCTCAGCTAGCAATAAAGTATTATGAACTGTTCTTAGATTCTTTGAGAAACCCAGATAAGGTGTTTCCTGAAGAGCTCGAGGAAGATGTTCTTCGCCCTGCCATGGTGGCCAAATTTCATATTGCCCGGCTATACGGTAAACTTATTACTTCAGATGGCAAAAAGCAACTGGAAAATATGCAGACCTCATTGGAATATTACACATTTCTGGTAGACTATTGTGAGAAGTATCCGGATGCTGTCCATGCTGTTGAAACTGAACTAGAACTCAGTAAGGAAATGGTGGGTCTTCTTCCAACAAGAATGGAGAGGCTAAGAGCAAAACTCTGTCCATTCATATAAAGACTTGTCTCAAAAGGAAATGTGCAATATTAAAATGATATCTGTCCAAGCCAATGCTGTAGGACAGCTTCCATGCTGACTAATAGAATGGTCTACAGTTCAACACTCCAACTAGAGCCCACAATAAAGTAACCTTGTGAAACCCTGAGAGCCGTCCAGTTTAGTAGCACACCCACACTAATGATATGAAGTTTAAATGTGAATGTCGAGCTGGTGCTTTGTACTGCTTGTCCTGTATGTAAATATGAAAGTTTCCTGCTGTCCCTTTCTCCTTTTGGCATATGGTTTGGTTTCTAAGTGTACTACTCTTGAGAACTGTTTATTTCAATGGAATCTGTTGATCTAGAGATTTTTTTTTTCTTAAAAAACAAGCATGTTCTTCCAACTATGAAACATTTTATCTTTTCTAACCTTTGTCCCCATAAACTTTATCCATATGAAGGGAATTTTATGTTATTTCCAGTATTTAATGTTGCCCAGTGTCTTTTTTTTTTTTTTTCTCTTAATTAAAATCCAACGGATGCAGGCTAAATAAAGGGACTAGCTTGACTAAATGTTCTTCATAATGCTAAGAATTCCAGTTTTTTGTGTCGTCTTAAGATAGAGTATGCGCCAACAAGCCTTGCTGGAATAAATTAGGAGCAAGACAATGTTTCTACATGACTATGTACTATAGTAGAAACATATCTGTGAAGACATCTAAGTGGCCACGATCAACTTCATGGGAAGATTTTTAATGGAAAGATGTTTTTACAGGTCTTTAAAGAGTAAAACACTTGGGTTCTTAAGGAATAGTCACGAAAACAAGGGGAAAATAATGTTAACATTGTGGAGAGAAGAATATACAAGCCAGAAAACAAGTACGATTAATACAGGTAGTAAAAATCTCCACTGAATTCTGTGTGGAACCAGTGGATATCTAATGACAGGTAAACAGGCAAAGAAACACATTCTGGAACTGGGAAGTAGCAAACCCCAGACTCGAGCATTCGCATGCACACGGAATTAGGGGAGCGACTGCGCATGTGAATGTGTGTGTGCGTTGACTGCTGTCTAACCAAATTAATGTCCGGCCAGCCTTTGGTGAGAGGCTTTTTCTTCTCCGCAGTATCAGATCCTTAACTTGGCTTTTTCTGCGTCCTGAAGATAGGACTGGCAGCTGTTTCTCAGGGTGATAAGTCTCAGTGCACTGCATTTTGTCTGTGACCTCATTTAAAGCAACTGTGTGCTTTTTGCTGTTAATTCCTAATTTGAAAATTAAGATTATTTTTAATATTTTAATAACTTTTATTACTATATTTAAATAGAAGAAAACAATGTGGGTTTTTTTTTCTTTTTTTCCGTCTCCCTCACATATTCTATTCTACCCTCGAGGGCTTTTGAGCAAATTATTTTAAAGCAAGGATTGGCTCATCAGACTTAGATTACTTGTAATTTAGGGAAGGATTCCAAGACACATGTGAATAGATTGTGCATTAACCCACAGTCATACAGAAAATTTTCTGTCATGTATTTTTGACTACAGAGATCCTGTCATATCCTTCAAATATTTGTCATAAGAAGAAAGAGGAATTAAAAGTTATTTGCAGGCCAGGCAAAGCTGAGCCAAGTGCAGGGCTACATCTCCCTTTTAGCAATCAATTGGCCTCTTATTACCTTTCCCTCTTACTAGCCATTTTTGCTTGTCTTCACCCAAATTACAGTAAAAGCTCAGAAGAAAGGAAGAACTAGGTCTAGACTAGAGACTCAAATATGGGCAATGTAACGTAAGTATAATACATAAGTATAATAAAGTTGTGGGTTTTGGTTTTTTTTAACTTTTGATCAGTAACTTGAATCCTTCAAATCAAATAACAAGTTGCTGCAAGCTGTTGAGCAGACAATCTGTATCCCACTCTTGGTAGTTTTTTAAACTTAAAATTATTTCTTTGAAACTGTGTATTTGCAGGTTGGTCCCATAAATTTAAGGGAAGCTACAGAAAACAGTGACGTCAGTTCTTCACCTCTTGTGATAAATACTCAATAGTGTGATCAACAACATGTATTTTCTTACTGGAGACTGTGGGCCAGCAGCCAGCATGATGCTCATTACTTTGTGGTTCTTTCCAGGCAAGCCTCATCTAATGGGAACCATTTGAATACTTCCTGTTTGCTCAGGATTTGGTAGAAAGGAATATATTGGATGTTGGGAGGGAGGTGGGAAGAGGAGAGGGGTTGCTGGATTAGGCAGCAAAGCTCCTTTTGGGAATGTTGAGTTCCAGCTGCAAAGTATGTGTGAGGTCAGGCATTTCTTTCGAAGACTAATTAAAGATTAGACTCCCATGAACTCCATTTAACCTGCATTTTTATTCCTTATTGTACCTCAAAAACTGTACAAGTAAAAACTGCTTTCTGTTGTTCTGCAAGGTGTTTTTTTCCTTTACCCGGCACAAAGCAGGGAGGTTCATGAGAAGCCCACGTCTGTGCAGAATTCATACCAGGGGTGGGATCTGCTAGACTTGCAGGCCATAACCTCAGCTCCCTACTTGAAACAGCATGTGATATTCTTGAGAAAGATGTTGAGATCCTGGATGAGAGGTAGTTATGCAATTTTGGTTAAAAACAGTTTAAGGGAAATCTTAGTTCTTATCCAGGCTAGTAAGACTGTGCTTTGTTTAAAGAGGGGGCCGGAGACCCAAGGTGCCTCTCTGCGGGAGTAGGAGCCTTGTGGGCTGGAAAAGTCTGCTCACTGCTCCGTGCTGCCTCTGCTGCACTTGTCTGAGCGCCTGTTTTCTTCCTGGGTGCCCCGGGGAAATGCCTGCGTGCATCCACGTGCGCTGTGCCCAGCATGACCGTCCTTCCCCTCCACTTCCCGGAGACGTGGCAGGATCCTCGTGAATTACCAGCAAACCGGAACCACAGTGGATCTCCTTCACTCCGGGGGTTTGTTCGCTCACAGGGTTTTTCTTCTGCTCAGCACCGAAAGAGGGAAGATCAGCTTTCCTTGGGAGTCTCTGTCAGAAAACGGAGATGATCAATCTTAGCTAGACGTTTTCTGTGGAACTTCTAATTATAAAACATGCTGAAACAAGGCTGCTGAGCAGGGCTGTTCCCAAGGCTGGCATGTCACAGGCCTTAGAGAACCAAAGGCTGTTACGTTAAAATCCAGTGCGTATATTTGTGGTTAGAGGCATTTGTCAACTTTCTTTCCTCTTCAATTGCAACATCTTAGGCCACGTTAGACCGACTACTTAAGTTTGGTTTGAAAACTGCTTTTTGCATGCTTCCTAGGAACTCTTTCCGGAGCATCTGTTAGCACTTCCTAATTTTTCAATTCAGTTGATATTTTCTAGATTTTTTTTTTTGCAGGTGTACAAAAAATTCTAACTAGAATTATTCACCTGATCTCCTCCTTCCAAAACACTGGATAATGGTGTCTTTTAAGCCAAGAGTTGGGCAATGTGCCTCAGAGAGGCCCTTCAACGGTGTGAATCCTAAACCAGGAGTATTTTGCAAACAAGCAACTTCCCTTCAGGACGGAAGATGTTGGTGGTACTGAGTGCTTTTCTCAGAGAGAAGAGATGCTGATAACAACGTGGTTCCTTGAGTTAGAAGAGCATTAGTCGTTCTTGGGTCTTGTATACATTGTTTGCAATATTTAATGCTTAAAGTTTTGGCACATGACGTAATCAAAACCACAAGGTGTCACTGGGAGGATGTTAATGCAGTGCCAGTCCCCGTTTTGTCTCCAGAAAATTGTATTAGTCCTTTCAATTGAGCACAGCTGATGTTATCTAGGTAACTGAAATCTTCCTCTGTCTTGATGCTCATCTTGAACCCCCTTTTTTACACCTATAACGAAGCTGATCCCAGCTCTTTTAGACACCTTTTCAACATGCACCTCATTAACCAGATGCATCTGTCCCCAGGATCTCCCGTGAGCAGGAGGCAGTAGCAGGTAGGTGCTAACAGGTCCTCTCTGAAATCAACGGTTTCCACGCAAACTATTTTTATTTTCTCAGTCCATATTGCTTTTTCCTGCAACATATTATCCTCTCATTTGTAGTGTGGATCAATTTGTTCATTACAGGGTGTTTCTAGCAAATATGTGGGTTAATTAATCCACGGGAGAAAAAGCTCTTCTTGATTTATTGAGATTTATTGGTATTTAATGATTTCAAAGGTGCACATGGGATGGGAGGACATGGATCTGGCCCACAGAGACGTCCTCACAGCAACGAAGGGGAGTGCACTGATGGGATTTTATCTCTACCTTTATTCTCCTGGAGAAATAGTCAGGAGAAATTGCACTGTGAAAAACAGCTGCTCCGGGATGAGGAGGTTTTAGGGAAGTCTGGATGGCTGCTGCACCAGCAGTGGGACCTCTAGGTCTCGGCACATCCTAGCGTGCTGGTCAATTCCATATGTATAGTCCTGGAACTGCCGAGGGCTCCTGCTGTGCCAGGGCCAGCTGGGGTGAGTGTGGGAGCAGGCAGCGTCAGGCAGAAAGGGAAGTGCTGGGTCCTTGCTGAAGGATGGGCCTGTTTTCTAGCTACCGATTTCAGCAGAGAGACGGTGGCCGTTTGCAGCTTCCTGTAAGTCACTGTCTGCGCTCGACTCGATGCAGCTGTGGCTTTTCCGGGAAGGCCTCTCGCCGTGGCCCAGCTGACCGTGAGCATGGGAAGCAGCAGGGAGTGCCGCCTCTGCGTGCCGCTGCTGGCCGCCGGCGTCAGATTTGCCCGCGGCACAGCGAGCGTTAGCGATGCCTCGCTAGATGTTGCCCTTATCTCTGCGGGGCAGGCGCGATGCCTCCCGCAGATGGAGCGCGGGAGGCGTGTGCCGCACCATGCGCGTGCCCGCGTGCTGTGAAAGCAGGGCCCGTAGGCTCGGCTTGAGTGTACCACCAGCTACGAATCCACCCTTTGCGAGGGGCAGGTGCAGAAAGACCCCAGCATGACCCAAATCTACGGCACCAAGAGCCGCTGCTGGCGCAAACCACCTCAGCGTTTTGCTTGGACCCTCTTCATGTCCAACCCAGCTGCTCCTCAGGCGCTGTCTCCATTTCTCTTTTGCTCACTGTCTTGCCTTTTTTTCCTTCTCCTTCTTATTTGTTGCCCCGCTTTGCTCTCTTTTTCCAGCTTTGTCCTTAAAGATGACATTCTCCAGGGCACTGCGGAGCGACCGGCAGCGCTTGGGGTTTATCTGATTTCCCAGGAGTTATGAATGAGAAGCTCCTTTATCGCCGTTGCCCAGCGCTCCTGATAGGTGTCCGTCCCGATAAGGCTCCCCAGCCCAGGGGCCACATTTACCCCACGGCCACGTGCGATCTGCCACAGGGGCAGCTGAAACAGTGCAATCGCAAACGGTTGTGGTGAGTTGTGACTGAGCAGCTCTTTATCTTTTCACACGTGATTTTTCCCCCCCTGCTTAGTGGCTATTTCTGGGTTCTTCAAATGTATAGTACGGTCCTGAGCAGCTGCGTGAGGGGTCAAGCACCCAGTGTCAAGACAAATCTTTCTCTCTCTCCTTTCTCCAAAATTAATGCTGTAGAAAAATGCAAAGCTCTTAATCTGCTTTACATGTGATTTGAAAATAATGGCAGGGCCTCAGCACAGGGCTCACAGGAAACACTTAGGGGTGAGAGCACTTGGTGGGAAGAGGGACATTCACGTAAAGGCACGAGGAACATAAGATGAATGAATCTTCTCAACGGTTTCTGAGAGGTACCAGATGTCCAGATTGATCCAGGTACAGTGACTCCCTCCACAGTGGGTTTGATGCTCCACAAAGTGGGAAAGTTTTACTATTCGGAATTATTCATCCCAAAGCAGCTTACGGCACAGCCAGGCTACTGCAGATAATGCTGTGGGGCAGCACTAGCTCTGCTGAGCCTCCCCAGCACAGGCTTTGGGGCTAAACCTCTGTTATTTAGGTGAGGAAGAGGCTCCTGCTTTAACATGGCTGAGAAAGCCCCTTGAGCGTGGCACTCTGGGCTGAAAATCAGCACTCACCCCCAGTTCCTGGCCTACTTTATGCAGGTAAAAACAAGTGACTCCACGGGGTGGAAGAATGGAAAATGTGCTTTGGTCGCACGATGGGTTGCTAATTGTAAAACAGCCAATCTCATTTCCTGAGGCACACTGCCGATACAGAAGAAAACAACAGAGCTGTTATTTTTTTGTGCTGGCAGACAAAGCTGCAGGTCCCTGTTGCCTGATGGCACCTAGCAGACATGGCAGTGCTGAGATCTCCCTCTAGATACTTGCTGCTCCTCCTGTGCGCCTTGAGAAAGGTCTGGCTGCTCATCCCGCTCCTCGCCAGCGAGGTAGTAATTGGCGATTGGTAGTAATTATTCGCATTTGAGAAATTATTTGTATTTGGGGAGTTACTTGTCTTTTGGGAAGTGCTCTTGCCCACCACACAAGGGCTCTGCTGTTGGTGCCCCAGGATTTTCAGTGTCAGGGTGGAAAAAGCAATGAACTACTGCAAAATGAAGAAAGAGGTTGAAGGCTGCGTGTGCATGCATATATGGTTATTTGCTCATGCTGGAAATGTGGATGAGCTCTGTGCTCTGCTCTATACCACACTGTTTGCCCATGACCAGTGGAAAATCAGCAGTGCTGCGGCAGCCGTGAGCTGAGGCTGAAAAACTCTCAGCACACGTTTGCTTGGTTTCCTATTGATGTTGAGCACCACCTAAGAGAGGAAAAGAAAAAAAGCTTACACTAAAAATAGAAAGCAGAAAAGGGGCTGTGAAGTAAGCTGCTGAGCATGGTCAGCTGCTGAGGTGCGAATCGCTCCTATGCTCTCAGTGACTGAAGGGAGCTGGTTCCTGTGAGCACCAGAAATCCCTCCCCTGCGTGACAGACAGGAGGAAGGGGACGTCAGAGTGGGGAAGGGCTTTTCCTCTGGCAGCAGAATATTGTGGATATTATCAGGGCTGCTGCTGGTGCATCAGACCCACACATCATTATCCTGATTGATTCAGCAATTAAACATAAAACAAATTTAGGTAACTTTGTTGTGTGTAGTTTCTTAGAAAAATTCAGGTCTGGCTGGTTTAAACTAAACTAAGAGATCAGCAAAAGATATAAAATAAATATATATATGTAACAGCTTTGAGGGGCCTATGAGTTTTGTATATTGATAAATCCACAAATTGTTTGTGGATCTGGCACTGTTTAGGAAAACTACAATTCAGCCAGGAAAACAAGTATCAAAATATGTTACATCATGTCACTGAGTTGTGTCAGTTCTCGGGTGCCTGCAGCAACCTGCGCTTGCCCTGTGCTTTGTGTGGAGGAAAGGAGGGTACAGCCTGTATCCTTGGATGTTGTAAATCTCCTGTTATAGTTCTGGCCCCTTTAATCCGCTCACCCTGAGTGCTGTCCTGTCAGATAAATGCCAGTGGCTGATGTCCAAGTGTCCAAGAGATCAGCTGGACAATTGGGCAGGCTACAAACCCATGCAATAGCACTGCTACCTGGCTGTGGAGAGGAAGAACTCTTCTCTCTCGTTTTTTTTTTTCTAATTTTTTCTTTATGGGTGTGAGTGATACCAATGGTGCCAGGATTTCTACTCCGAATTAACACCTTTGTCCATTTTTGCTCAGAATATCTAAGTTATCACCTTCAAAAAAGGAAAAAAGAAAAATAAATAAAAAGGAATAGAAGAAAAATCAACTGGCATGTGGTTCCTGAAATAACTTATGCCTGCGAGGCACGATTAATTCTCACTGGATGCCACTGCAGGGTTCAAACAGCAGGCTTCAACCCTCTCTCATGCTGACATAGGAAGGTGGCACGCGATGCAGAGCGGTTTCTCTCCAGAGGAAAGAGCAACCCCGCGGGAACTCCCCACGTCGGGGCTTGCATGTGCCCCTGGGCATCGCCCTGCCCTGCCTGCCCGCTCTGGCTGAGGGTCACCTGCGTCCTCGGGCAGAATTTGAGACGAAGGCGCTGGGGATTTTCTGTAGATGGCTTGTGTGAGTCAAGCAGGAAGCTGTGACGCAGGTTATGGGCTGGGTCTGAGGTTTTGGAAACCTTTTCTAGGCGCCGAGCTCCTGGCCTGGCTGTATTTGTGGTGCGCGAAGGCTGGCGATGCGGGCCAAGATGCAGCTCCTGATCGGGTGCAACGGGAGGATTTTCGTGGCTCTCTGTATAATCCTCTTTGTGGGATACACGGCGCAAGGTAAAACTGGGAGCGGTTGTTCTCTCTGTAATCCTCTTTCTGAGCTACACGGCATAGGCCAATGGAGCAGCCTCTGAATTTTGGGGAAAAATACTTGATATTGACCATCTTGTAGCAGTAACGAAATCTGCTTCTAGAACAAAAAGCTGTTTTGCTAACACGTTGTGAGGGGGGTTATCAGAAAAGATGTCTTCCTCAAGTAGACCATTTCTGTGTCCCTCAACCAGCTTCTATGGGTAAAAGGCTTCATGCAAAAAGTTACTGAAATGAGTTTAATATCTTTTTGATTTAGTTAGCTGTTTCACAGCATCTCATTTATGTAACTATTATTCACTAATCTAGTTTCAGAGAAAGTATGTAGCAGCTCCGGTGTTGTAACTCTATTCATTTTCTGAGGGAGGAAAAGGAAATTAATTGGGAAATTAAACGCTTGATTCTGTACAGCAAAAAAAATTGCGACACACAGTGTTAAACTCGCCCAAAGGAAATGTTGATTCATGATGATACGTGCTCTGTGGATTTGTTTCTTGTGAGAGATAACTACTTCTCAAGTACGTATAGCACAAACTGTCCCCAAACACAGCTATAAAGGTGATAGATATCTCTCTCTCCTCTGTCGCTCACCTTTGAAAGATGATGGCCTGTTTTTTCATGTGAATTTATTTGCAAATTTTTCTGCTGCACTAGTTTACTTTTGCCACTTTTATGGGGGGAAAAAAATCCTCTTACAAATATTATAGCAGAAATATGAAAAGGTAATTTTGTTATAAAAGGAGCATGAAATTATGCTCGTTCTTACAGAAATGAGTAGGAGGTGGCTGAAAGTCATCTTGTACATTATGGTAATATATAGGGTGAGAGTGCGTTGTAATTACAGAAAGATATTCCCAAGCAACTGAGAAAAAATAGATCAAGTGCCAAAAGGAAGAGAAGGTGCCAGGAGGTTTCAGAACCCGTTAATTAAGCAAGGCCAAACGGAAGGATGAAACACTGTTGGTTTTGTCCTTATTTTGTGATCATCATTTTCTCCTTTCGATACTTTCTGAAAACTTCCTTCTCAGTAGCAGTCCTGATGAAGCATCTGGGGGTGAGGGGGAATCAGAAACGAAACTGCCAGTTTAGTTAATTCTGAAGAAGCACCAGGCAAAAGTCTGAACCACCTACTTTCCCTGGCCTGGATTCAGAAGCTCCCTGGCAGCACGATGGCTCGATTCCCGAATCCACTTGCTGGGTGCCCCTGGGGCGCCTTGAGTTTTGGGTGCCGTGGCCAAAGTGCGTGGCGCTCGGCACGCAGCGAAGGCGGGCAGGTCCCGGTGGGCTCGGCTCTGGGTGAGTGACGCCGTGTTTGCTGCTTTGCGCAGGCGCGCCGCTGCAGAAGGCGAGGTACAAGCGCGTGAGGTGCCGGCCGGACGCCTCGGCTGCCAACTGCATCGAGGAGAAAGGGCCCTGGTTTTACATGCCCGAAGGGGGAGCGAACCACATCCTACCTCCCATGGCTGATCCCTCTCTGTAAGTTCCTGCGCTGCGTCTTTGCAGTCCATATATGCTCAGTCTAGTCTCCTTCTGGAGGAGATTGGACAGGGCTGGTGCTGTCCAGTCGGGTGGACATATCCTCACGCTCTCACCTCTGAAGGCCGAGGCCACGGCACTGATGATAACTGCAGAGATGACTCATGCAGCCAAACATCTACCACTAGTGAGATGGAGCTCAAAATATCCTTTGAGAGGTTTCAGTGTGTTCACTGCAAAAATAACGCATAAATAGGAGCACGACAGTGGCACTACATGGTACTGTTTGGGCTCCACTTCAGGAGGAGTAGTTGGGCTCTTCTCTGCGTGCAGGTGGAAAGGAGAAATGCTGTTTCCTCTTCTCTGCGGTGGGGAGAAGTCCACATGCCGTTAAATTTGTGGCTTGGGTGCTGCTGTTTCAATCTTTGTGGCAATGCATGATCTCAAGTTTTCACTTGCAGCTATCTGGTGAGGGTAGTTACCCAGCAGCAGTAGCAGTAAATCCTCATGATGCATTCAATATTTCTTCTGCCTGCATTAAATTACTTGGCTGTGACCCTTTTAAAGGCTGCTTAGTCCTGAGGCTCTCTTCCCATAGAAATTGCCCCTAAATCGCCTACAGTGCCCACAGCTCTCCTACTGCTGCTGCTTTGTTAGTTTGTTTGTAAACACACTTTTCCTGGCTGGGGGGAAGGTTAGCCTGGGGCTGCTGCCCTTGATGCAAGCTTCGTTGTAAACGCTGTGACTCCATGTTTCAGGATGAAGGACTACCAGGAGCTGGCCCGTATATTCCCGCTTTCAGAAGAGGACTCCAGCTCTGGGTTCGAGGACGTGACTGAAGTGGAGCAGGAGTCTGGGTCAGGGGCCGACATTGGCGCTGATTTCCCCAGCATGAAGTTCCACGACTTCTTGGTGGGCCCCCAGAAAAGCAAGCTGAAGCAGAAGCTCACAGAGGAGAATTTTATTCTGTAGGGGAGGAAACTTGGCCCTCATCAGAAAGATTGTGACCTTTCCCAACTCTGGCACATCTTCTCCGGTGTATGACCAAAAGCGATTACTCTCAGGACAAAAACGTTTTATATGGGTAATAAATCAATAAAAGCTGCCTTACATCTCTATTGCTTTTATTCTCTAAAAATCTGTATTCAATCCCAACTTACTCTTTGCTTTTGAATTATGTGGTAGCCATCCAAATTGGGGTGGGAGGGGTAAGGTAATGGGATTTTAAAGGACCTGTCATAATCTTGTTTGCATAAATATTCGGGCTGTCAAAAACAAACAAATCACTCAGTGCAAATAAAATGAAAATCTTTATTTAATAGAAATCAACTGCACATTAACATAAACCAAGTAAATATGTAAAAAAAAAACCCAAATATTTGCCTTTCACCTGACTTTCCTCAGATTATTTCCTTAAAAAGCAATAAATGTTGTGAACTGTTCTGGCACTACAGACATTATTTCCTGTTACAAATGTAAGAGTGGGTCTTTGTTAGGGCCAGTCTGCATCAGTGTGACTTGCATACTGTTTCAGCTGTGTTATCTTAACGGAAGTTACAAGATAATGCAAGTCAGAAACCACAACCTCCTTCTTCATTCTCTCCTTGTAATTTTTAATGTTAAAAGTGGCCAATGAGCAAACGCACCGACCTCTCAAATCGCTGAACGGATTTTTCCATGATGTCTGTATCCGCCCAGCTGTAATCCTATCAAAATCTACATCAACCTTTTTCTTTTTTCTTTCCCCTTTTGAGCATCGGACCGAGCTCCTGAAGCTGCGTGGGGTGAGCCCCTTGAGACACAGAGGGCTTAACTGATGGCACACGCAGAAAGCGTTGTGGTCTGACAGAAGAGCATCCCCAAAGCCTGCTGATTTCTAGGGGGGAACTTCCAAATGATTTTTCAAATCAGTTTTCCTACAGGGAATGCATTAACTGTTGTTGTATTCAGAGGGAGGAATGCCGCATTTGGCAGCAGCACCAACAAAAACACAGCTCTGTAAAAGCGCGCAGGACGGATGCCACTGAGCATTTCTGGTTGCCTCCAGCGACGCTCGCACCCGAAAATGTGCAAAAGACAAAACCCAAAGCAAAACCAAACCACCACCAACAAACCCCCTAAGTCAATAGACGGAACCACGTACTTGCAAATGAGCTTACTTTTAAGTGTTTTTCCAGCTCAGACTTAATGTGCAAATTGCAGAATTGAAACCGGTGGCTGCTGAGCGGGCAAGTGCTGAGCACCACTTAATATTGCCATCTGACGGCCAAAGTACAGACCGACGACTCAAAAAACAGGGATTTTGGCCGTAGCGCCTTTCCTCTGCTTACCTGGGAGACGGCAGCTGGAAATAAAACCTTCCTGGTGTCTTGTCCATATAGCAGGGACGTTAGTCCCTCATGCTCTGATCACTGTGTGCAGAGGCGTGAATAAATGACAACCTGCCTGCCAAACAAAAAGAGAAAAAGCGATTTTTACTGAGGTATAGTTTCAAAGTGAGATAATTTAATGTAAAGGTCTTGACGGATTTCTTTTTTTGTTGTTGATAACTGACATGTATTTCTATCCCACCTAGGATAAACACAGGGTGAGCCGGACTTGGGCACAAACGACGGGGAACAGACAGTTTCCCGGCAGTTCAGGTGACGTGGGATAAAGGACGCGTTTGGGTTTCGGGTTTCCTACCCGCTGGGGACGCCCGTACCGTTTAGGGAGCCCGTTACGGCCTCGCTCCCCACACACCGCGACGCGGCCACGCGCCCCCCTCACACGGCGCGTAACGGTCGCCGCGGCGCCGCCCCGCCCCTTGCAGCGCGCATGCGCCGCTCTCCCGCCCCCCGCGCTCTGACCCCGCCCGCCCCCGGGCCGGCCCCGAGCGGACACGGAGGGCGCAGTCACGTGGCGCGCGGGGGGGCGTGGCGCGGCCGCGTGGAGGTCACATGACCAGGGGCGCGGGCCAGAGCCGCCGCTGCTGCTGCCGCCGCCGCCTGGGCCCCGACCATGGTGAGAGCTGCCCCCCCCTCCTCCCTTTCCCCCTCCCGCCGCGAGCCCCAACGGCCGTTGGGCAGCGCTACCCCACCCCGCCCCCTCCAACCGCCACCTGCAGCCCCGAGGTGGCGGCCGGGCCCGGGCGGCGCCGCCTCTTCCTCCTCCCCCGCCACCTGTGGCCGCCGTTCGTCCCTCCGCGACGCGCGTCCTGTGTTCCCCCCCCACGGCGCCGCGTGGCCTCCCCTCGGCCCCGGGGCCGCGTCACGCGGCTCCTGCCCGCGCTGCGCGTCTCTGCTCCGTGGAAAAAGCTCCCTGTGGGAGCGCTGGACACAGCGGCGGCGGTGCCTGGGAGGCGGCGGCCTGAGCTCAGGGTGACCGCGGCTCTTAATCCCGCCGCGCTGTGGGGACAGCGGCCGCGCTGGGTCCCTCGCAGGTCTGACAGATCAAGTGCTTGCTGCGCGATATGGAGCTTTCTTCCCCCTCTCTTTTAACGCAGAGCGTCGGGTGGGTCAGTGCACTGTGAGTTTTTGAGGCGCGTGCGCCCTGGTGGGGCACGCACAGGGTTTTCTGAGGGTCGCGTGCGGAGCTGCGACCAGGAGCGTGGCCGTAACGTGAGCGGGGTTAGCAGTGCGCGCCCCGAGCCCCGCTGTGGTGAGCGAGCGTAGGGCTTAGCTGGAAAATAAGCGCAGGTTTTCCAAGGGGAAAAGGGTACGGACGTGCCCAAAGTAACCTGTGCAACAGTCCAGGGACTGGGAATGCCTGAAGTTTTCTTCTCTCTTTCCCGTACTCCCAGGAGCTGCAAATCAAGAGCAGTGCTAGTGTGCAAAACAGCAGAAACTTGCCCAGGCAATAAGGGCAAAGGTGTGCCTGGCAGTGTCCTGGAGGACCCTCTGGTCCCAGGCTCAACCACCCTGTGGACTGCTCTTGCTCTCCTCTGGGACTGTGAAGTACATGGGTTTCAGCTGCAGAATTGTATGCGTCTTCAGGGACTGAACTATGGACGCTCACTGTCTGAGCGAGCACACCGTCAGTTTAGTCATGCCTGAAGTGCTGTTCAGTAGCTCTAAATTGCACAATGCTTTTGCTGGACTGGAGCAAAACAATTCCCCAATATTCCTGTTTCTGAGGCAGTAGCATTCGCGTCATCAAACTTGTGCTAGGTACTTTTTTTTTCCACTTAACACTGCACTTTAAACTTCAGCTCTCTGAAATATTTTCAGCGTGCTCTTATGTCTTTAGTTTTCTGATATTAAATCTGTGAAGTTCACTGAAAACTAGTGTGTGATTTCCCCCAAAAACGAGATGTCAGTGAATTGCCAAAGTGTTGTCTGCCTTGGTACATCAAAGGAGATTAATGGATTAAGCTGGGGAGGAAAAAAAAAACAGGGCCTTTGTACTAATCTTGTTGAGTTCCCATAAAGCTGCTAGCATGTTTTCCAGTTTCTTCCAAGAAATGCTTGTGCAAGGTGAAAGGATGATCTTTCTTAGCCTCTTGTATTTGATAGTGGGTGGACACTTGTGCGTAGCAAAGGCCTTTTTTGTTAGACCAGAGTGAACGTTTAATACTTCTGCACAGTGCTGCTCTTCGTACTGGTATATTGTGGTCTGAGAACTTCCTAGGCAGAGGTGAGACTTCTACTCGAGTTCAATGGGGACAAATGCATCAGAGATTATTGAATGTAAACTCCTAATATCCACTGTGCAGCAGCCAGTGCTGTAAAGCTGAAGCACCACTGTGAGGAGGCCCTGTCTTTTGATCCTACTACTGCAGGAACTTAATTTGAGGCCCTTCATTTGATAAATGAACTATGGGGTGTAGGAAGAGCGAGCAGACAAATGTTCCCCATTTACCATCTCCAGGCAGAGGCGTTTTATAGACCTGTTGTTAAAT
The DNA here is from genome assembly GCA_003342815.1 of Eudromia elegans. NCBI lineage: Eukaryota > Metazoa > Chordata > Aves > Tinamiformes > Tinamidae > Eudromia > Eudromia elegans. Next base: position 765,726 of record PTEX01000052.1, on the reverse strand, counting down.
TCCTCATTCACTGGGTTCGGGTGGTTTTTTTTTTTTTTTTTTTTTTTTTTTCAGATTGAAGCATCTTAATTTGCTTCTTCATTATATTTTTACTGCTTTTTATGCAGTAAATTACAGTGGATATGAAACTATATATTTTTCCTCATAACATCTTAACCTGGTGATTCTTAAACCTGATGGAATCTACTTGTTAATTTCTTTTTGAATATGGATAAGTGATTAACTTTTGAAAGTGAAATCAGTGATTTAATAGTAAACACGAGGCAAGACTTTGCAATGGCAATTGCCCAAGTTATGTTTACAACAGTGATGGTGTTTGTTTTAGTGGTATCTCAACGGAATAGTAGTGACAGTCCTTATACTGCATGCTTTGTTATAAACACTGTGTTTTATACAAGCTGCTTCTCCTTGTTACTGCTCATATTTCAGTTATTTTCTGGATGAACAAATGTCCGGAGTAATCATGATATTTCTTGAGTCTTTAACACAGACTCTTCTATATTTAAGAAAGCCTGCACATACACTGCAAGACTTTTCCTCCAATTTGGAGTGTACAACTGTGTAAAAGTAACACATGTTAAAAAATGGAAAGTTTACTGTGTAGTAATTTACCTGATTATTCCTATTTCAGAGTTTCCTTGGAGGGTTTTTTGGTCCTGTTTGTGAGATTGATGTTGTCCTTAATGATGCTGAAACACGAAAACCAGCCGAGATCAAAACAGAAGATGGTAAAATAGAAAAGCACTATCTCTTCTATGATGGCGAGTCTGTTTCCGGAAAGGTAACAATTTTTTTTTTTTTAATAACTCTGAACTCTGAATTGTGCTGATTGTGGTGTGTGAATATGTAAAATCATGTGATAACAGATATAAGCAACAGCTGGAACTGGAATCACAGCTCGTGTTGCTAATCAGAGGAGGAAAAATAAAGTTTTCGTGTATCTGGTCTTTCCAGCCTCTGTTGGAGGAAGTTACTGAGAAAACTGACAAAAATGAGCCTTTTCAGTTGTTGTTTGCTGCTGATTTGCCACTAGTTATCTTGTATTTGTGGAGAAGCTGTTTGTGCAGTCTTTTCATTGGTTTTGAAAAGAAAACTATTTCCACCTGGGTCTCCTCCTCTCTTCCACTCTGCTCTTCCCCTTAAGCTCCCAAATCCCCAATGTCTCACACATAATAATTACTGGCTGATGCAGCTGAATTGTGTTGCGTATCCTGAAGCCAAGTATTTTGCTTCTCGCCCTGAGGTCATTTCTGGAATTGCATCAGAGGATCGGTGTGCTGACGTTCAGCGGGCTGTCCGGTTCATAGGAGTTCTTTTTGAAGAAAAGACTTAAGCTAAGATTGCCAGAAGGATTCCTCATCTTTCAGTATTGCATCTTGGAATTCCTTGTGATTACTCTGGTTTTACTATAGTTGTGCATTGAATGTTCTAATTCACTCTTTCTCCTAGAAACTTGGGCCAGATGTTTGCTTCTGGGATTGACTTCCAAATACTATTTCTAAATACTACTTCAGTCTTAACTGCTGTATTGCTGCTGGGCATCTTCCTGCTGTTCAGATGGCTTGCCATGTTAGGAGTCTGATTTCCTAGAAAAATCCTTTCCGAGATGTGAAACTCTCGCGAGATATGTGACAGACTTGGTAAACAGAGGAGCTAGCTCTCATATTCACTGGTCTGATGACTTCTTGATTCCCTTGGGGGCTCCTGAGAGGTGTTTGAGTTCTGGCTAACAAGCACAACTGGATCAGGAGATCTGGAAGACCTGTTACTTGCTGGGTGCCTTCCTCTGCCTCTCCCTTTCCCGTTTTCACCGTAAAGACAATTTGTCCATGTGGTTTACTTGCACTTGGATGTCACTGATATAAGGGTATGAAGGTCCTGATAGTAGGCTTGATTTTTTAATTTTATTTTTCTCCTTTGGCTTCTCTATAAAACTTTTGCTGAGGAAGAGGTTTAAAATCACTTGACCTGAAAAGGATACATCTTGTTACTGTTCTTTTTTGGGTATCTCAATGAGACTCTTGGAAAATGGTTTGAAGATTTCAGCCTTCCAGGGTGGTTAAGAGGCTGATGAGTGGCTTATGTGAACTCTGCAGAAGCTCTGGCTTAGTCTTCCATTTGTGGGACCTGGGGATTTCAAACTTAGTAGTCAAAATTAGGCATGTGCATAGCTAGATCTTATATAGTTTGCTTAGTGGGTGATCCTTAATTTCATCAACAACTGTTTGATTTGTTTGCCTTACAGCTCAGGACCTTTTGAATGGACATGTTCTAATAATGTATTTCCTCTTTAGGATCAATTTGTAAAGTAAAGGTGTTTAAAACTCTAACTGGTATGTTTTTTTCTCCTTGGTAGGTGAACGTCTCCTTTAGGCAGCATGGGAAGAGGTTAGAGCATCAAGGAATCAGAATTGAATTTGTAGGACAAATTGGTGAGTTTGGAAGCTATAAAGGGGGGTTTGAGTAGGTGTGATTTGTGAATCTTTGTGTTTGAATGTGTGTTTTTTATGAATCTTTCTGACTGGTAGCAGTCTGGCTCATCAGCCTGATCAGGTTAGTGAATGATAAATGCAAAAGGAAGTATTGCCTACCCAGTTTTAACACAGGTGATATACTGCTTTGTGCTAGTTAGAACAGTAATGGGGGAGAGGACTGGGATGAAGAGTATTCTGTCTGCTTTGGGCTGGTTGAGAAGCTGAGGTTTTCAGGGGATTCTGAAAATCAAATGTGGCCGTGGGACATGTGGCTTCTGCTTCATGCATTTCAGACTACTCAAGTTAAAAACACTCCTGAAAAGAACTATAAATGAATGACCCTGATAAGAAAACGGAGATCAAACTACTACTTTTTTTTTTTCTACCTTTGCCTTGTTTCATCTGTATTGGAGATCTTTACTTGAAATCAGCTGTACGTATTTTGCCAGGGGTCTTAATTTTGTCATTTAGTTCTCGACATGGAAGAAAAGGCACAGGAAAAAAAATAATGGTGCAGTGAGATTTTCATGGAAATAGTTCTGTGGTGACGGGTTTTATGAAGCGTAATTGCATATTAGTGACATAAAATGGGATTGAAACCTCGGAAAATCACTGCTCTTTCTAACAAGATTATGTTGCATTCACATAAATATCACTTTCTTCAAGACCCAAGCAAATTTGGGAAGCTTTATCATATCTAACTTCTTGCCACCCCACCTAATCTTTCAGTATCCTTAAGCTGATGCTAAAATGATTTCATTTTCTGTTAGAGGGCTGTTTGGGTTGAGTATCCTACTCTGAAATTAATCTTTGAATTTCAGCCTCATGCAATTGATTCTGAATTTTCACATTTTTTCTTTTTTTTATTCAACCCTTTGGGCTTCAGTAGCCTTTCTGTGAACTATTACATAGCAGGTGGGACTAAGTTCTGAAACGTGCTACTTGGTGCTTAGAGACTGTAGTCAGTGGTGATGTAAAAGCAAACTTCCAGAATAAAGCAGCAGTGCAATGGGAATGAGGCACTTGGAAAGAAGGAAAAATAAAGCTCTGTTATGTCAACTTCAGTGTTTGTTGTCCTCTAACTTTGCTAGTTGTTTTTACTTTGTTCTGATGCATGGATTTTTATTTGCTAGACAAGTTTCAGTTGGTATAATCATCTTTGTTTATAGGCATCTTTCTGTAGTGTTAAAAGTTTAAAATTTCTCAAGGAGTTGTTACGGAGAAGTGACTTATCTTAAGTCACAGCCCTTCCTATTTGGTCATGTTTCTTGCATCCTCTCTTGAATTCATCTAGTAATACAAAAATATTTTTTTTTTCTCCTCTCTACTTGGGGACTAGCTCTATTTGCTTGCTTTAAACCAAAATTTGCTTGCTTTAAACCAAAATTTGCTTTAAACCAAAATTTGTCCTCTTTAGAATGAAACTTCTTTTCACCTGCAAAAAAGTACTAGATTTGCAATAGCAAACTTAGTTATTTATAACACCTGTGCAAATTAGTGTACTTGTAGTCATTTTTGAAAAAAAGCAATAAATAATTAAAATATCTTTATCTAGCAAGTCTGCAGTGATAACCTGAGGTGGAGGATGTGTTCGGTTTGCTTGTTCTTTCCTGGAATGCTTCAATCCATGTAAAAGAAATCTTGAACCAGGCAGTGTTGCAAGGCAAGAAATATTTGAACTGGCATAAAAAGCATATGCTAGTAAAACTTTAAATAATTGTTCTTTGCCTTGTGTGTGTGGTTATTTTAGGAATACTTACTGTAGGTTGTTGAAGTTTAAGCTAACTTTAAAGAAGTGATTAAAGCTTTCTGTCACACATCTGTCACTTTGGTTAGGAAGTGGTTGCTTCCTTTCTCCTTTCCTGCTTGCTCCTGTCAAAATAGAGAAGGCTATGTTTGCTAAAAGTAAGTACTGAAACCTGCTTTCTTTTGACTTGCTCATTTTTAGAGCTCTTCAATGACAAAAGTAACACCCATGAATTTGTAAACTTAGTAAAAGAACTGGCCTTACCTGGAGAACTGACCCAGAGCAGAAGCTATGACTTTGAATTCATGCAGGTTGAGAAGCCATACGAGTCCTACATTGGTGCCAACGTCAGACTGAGGTTTGTTACTCTCAAGTGCTCCCTTAAGCAAATTCTAAAGTTTAGCAGTTCTGGTAAACTTCTTCCTCTCTGCCTCGAAAAAGGGAGGTGGCAGGGCGGGCACAATTTCACTGCTATCTTGAGAGTAAACCTATTGTGAGAACACTAGTGCCTGATTAGTGTTTGTGAGCTTAAAAATATCAAAACAGAACTGTTGAAATGTACAAACAGCAGCCCAAGGATTTGAGGATGACAGCTACCTTGTACCTCATTTTAAAATGCTAAGCTAGTCCCTGGGGTCTTCATTAGGATTGGGAAGGGCTGGAGAGAGACATTTATCTTTTCATTCTTAAAAATAAATCACTATAATGCTAGAATTCCCAAACTGCAATGTTGTGCTATGTTGAATGCACAGTGAAAATGAGATTTTATGTAAAAGCAGTTGTTTTGCAGGGACTTGCACCAGTGCAAGGGAAATAGCAGTTAACATGTGACAGGGAAAAGCGACAGGTATTTATGGGCATTACTTTGGGTGGGCAGTGGAACCAATGAGACTGCTGCCCCCAGAGGATTTTTTTTTTCTTTCAATTCATAACTATTAGCTAGTGTGACTTCCAATGAAGGCACAACCATGTTTTCTGTACTTTTGTCATACTCCTTTCTGTTGAGTCTTAAGGGAGAGTGTTCTTTCAAAGAGCACCTGTGTTGCAGAACATGAACCCCTTTGCTTATGTAATTCTAAATAATTCTTACCGACTTGACGGTTTCTTTCCTAGATATTTCCTAAAAGCGACAATAGTAAGACGTCTGACAGACCTGGTAAAGGAATATGAGCTCATTGTTCACCAGCTTGCTACCTACCCAGATGTGAACAACTCAATTAAAATGGAAGTAGGCATTGAGGACTGCCTGCACATAGAGTTTGAATACAATAAATCCAAGTAAGTGTAACTTGGAGCAAAACACATCTAAATAAACTTTACTGTGACCGCCTTTGAGGGATACTTCTGCTCTCAGTACTAAAAGGAAGGTCAGCAACAAATTTTAGGACTCAATTTCAAATAGCATTCATGTGATTTTGGTGTATAACTGCAGTGGTAGAAAGATGCTAATTGCTCTGGTCGGGCTGAGATGCTTATCTTGGAAGTAAGCTCTGAATAATTAACAGGCAGATCAAGTAACTGTCTAGGTAACTTCCAAGAGAGTATAAGGGTTTTTTTATTATTATTTAATGAAAACTCTATTCTGTTCTCTTAAAGGTATCACTTAAAGGATGTGATTGTTGGAAAAATTTATTTCCTCTTAGTGAGAATAAAAATTCAGCACATGGAGTTGCAGCTAATCAAAAAGGAGATTACTGGAATTGGTAAGAGAAACCAAGTTAAAGGGAGGTGGCAGCTAGTAGGTCTGTTGAACTTAGGCAAACCTAGTGAGCAAGGTCAAAAAGTTCCCATTTTGGCTGGCGTGATCTTCATGTGCTTTCTACTCACTGATGTTTGTGGCATCAGCAGTCATACACAGTAGTTGATATTCCTCGAGGTAATGCAGCTTGTTCTGGAGTTGTGAATGCTGGACTAGCCACCTGATAAATGTGGATCATTGCAGGTTGAACTGGGGTGTAAATATGGGTGTAGATATGCATGAGCTTAAGCAGCCTTGATGGATGGCTTAAGGAAGAAGGTATTAAATGCATCTTGAAGAAACCTTTACCTCTGAGATAATCTGGCAAAGTGGGCTTGGTTAAGACCCCTTTCACACTCTGGGAATATATCACTTTTGGTTAATTTTGATGAAAATGTCAGAGGCTTTGAAGCAGCAGTAGAGCCTGGTCACTGCAAGTCAGGCTTGCACCCCCTGCAGCTAGGGAGATGGGAAGAGGCTGTGGCTCATCCTTCTTTTGCCAGTGCCTGGGGCCACAGTGAGCTGTTTGTGTGGAAAGCAAGGAAACCTCTGTAGTCACAAAGGACAAAAAGCTGCTTTTGCTGCTGCTGCTTCTGGCTAAGTTGGGCACTGCAACTTAACCATCCTAAGGCCTGAGAAAAGTTGGCTCTAGAGAAGGTGCTATGTTTGCTGGATCTGTGACATTACTAGTCAATGATCAGACTAGAAATTTAAAGTAGCACTGCCTTCTGACCATGTCTGAGAGGGGGTTATGCTGCATGCTTGCCCATTGTTCAAAGCCTCCTTGGAAACATTAGCTGCTGCCTCCTGTCAGTGTGGGGAGGAGGGAGTAAGAAGCAGACGCTCTATCCAAGAGATGACTTTGTGCTATCTGTGTGTAACTGATATATCGGGTGGTGTTTTTCTTGCTTTGATGATTTACAAAGGCAAGAAAAAGTGCAGCATTCTGAGATTTGAATGCTGCAATGTAGAGATTGCTGTGATAAAAATTACTTGTAAATGTATTAAAAAATAAATGTATGTTCTCAAAGTAAAAACTTTTTTGACCAGGACCCAGTACCACAACAGAGACTGAAACCATTGCAAAGTATGAAATAATGGATGGTGCACCAGTTAAAGGTAAATAATACTGCTTAGGTTCTGAAGAGGGAATACTTTAAAACTCTTTCCCTTGCCTTCCCCTTCACCACCACCACCACCCCCCCCCTTTCCTCCTCTACCATGCTGAAGGAATTGATGTTGGTAAGTGTTCCTTGGAGAAAGCCTTTCCCTTAGGCTGCCGAAATGTAGCATTTTTTGTACTCAAAGCAGATATTTTTATTGTCTTAAAGCATTTTACTTGATCCTCATGACTTGTCCTTTTTTACCATGCAAATTCTGTGTCTGTTTTATATAGTGCTTCATTTCGTCTCCATTGTGATGCACTTGCTTGTATGTAGCCTTTTGCCTTCCCTGGTTGACATACTCCCATTTTTGGTTTCACACCTGCCTCTATAGGCAAGTGTTTTACCACTGTTTTGGAATGGCTTCAGAAACAGTTTAATGACACCCTATTTTCAGGAACTGATTTAAAACTCTTTCCTCTTTAAGGTGAATCAATTCCTATAAGACTGTTCCTAGCAGGCTATGACCCAACTCCTACAATGAGGGATGTAAACAAAAAGTTTTCAGTGAGGTACTTCTTAAATCTAGTGCTTGTGGATGAAGAAGACAGACGATACTTCAAACAACAGGTATGGTTGTGAGGAATCTTGTTCCACCAAGTTATCTGGTGGAATGGTGGAATGTTTTGTGTATAGCTCTAGTATTTTCGTCTGATGTATTGTGGGCTGTGCAGAAAATGCAGCCATAAGGGAACTTTGCATTGTGAATACTCAAATTTATTTGTCTAAAATGAGCTGCAAATGCAATGTTTGCCTTTTTTAACTATTGCAGATGATTTTCCTTTTACAGGAACCCTTTTGGGTTCAAAACTGTAAAATTATACAAAGAATTAAGACACTTGACTGAAACGCAGCAGTTGAGGGTATGCAGAAGAAAGGACAATGTGCAAAGGGTCACTGGAATGAAGCTATGTAGGTCAGAGGCTTCTTGCTAAAGAATAGATAGTGGAAAGTGGAAAGCCAGAGGAGCCTGGAAGATACTAAGGCTATCATAGGCTTCAAATCTGTTAGGAAAGGAGGAAGAACAACTGCTTGAACCCTTTATACAGTCAAAGCAGGGCTTAGAATAGCCTGGGAGGTGACTGCTGGGGATCGATCACAATAAATGTTCAGATGTCAACTAACTGTGAACATATTGCCTTTTTCTTGCTTCTACCTTAATTACAGAACAGTGCAATACAGGAGCAATGTAGAGTTTTTGAAAATCCCTTGCCTGGGAGGGTCATGTTCACAATGGTACTTGATGAGGTTAGCAAAGCGGTGAGTGATTGATTCAAGTGTGTTGCTTCCTCAATAGGAAATAATTTTGTGGAGAAAAGCTCCCGAGAAACTGCGGAAACAACGAACAAACTTTCACCAGCGATTTGAATCTCCAGAATCACAAGCATCTGCTGAGCAGCCCGAAATGTGAACTGGTGTAAGATGAAAAACTCTTTGCAGTGCTTCAGCGGGTTAAAGACAGCGGCAGCCTGTGGGAAACGAAGGCCAAAATTTCCATTACAACTGTCTTCCTTCACCTTGCAGTGCTGCATTTACCATGCTACTAAAATATTCTTCAGTTAAACATTCAAGTATGTATATACATTTAAAATAAAGTGCTTTCTCAAACACTGGAACTTTCTTAAGCTACTATTTTATACTGCACATTTACTTTTATTTGATAATGTAATGCACTTGGATATGCATAGGCTTAAATTGAGTTATTTCCATATATGGGAGGCTTGTATATTTGATTTTGCTGATCACCTGTACTGTGCAGACTAAAGCATTTCCCTTTTCCATCCATGTTGTTTATTGCATGTCTCTTTCAAATGTTGTGTATCTGCTTTTCTGTTTGTTTTGAAACCACAGCAAGACAGCTAACTAAATCGCACTAAAATTCAAGACTTATGGTGGACTCTCTGCCCTGCAAGACTCCTATTTATCATATCAGGGTTTAATTCCAACTGCAAGTATATGCACTAGGGATATGATAACTGGAGACTTGAGCTACCTTACCAAGGTTTTAAAGAAGCTTTGGCTCTGTTAGGCATGAAGAATGTTAGTAAGCATCTCATGGCAAATCAAAACAGATTCATTCAGTCATGCTTTCTGTGAGCCTTTCATCTGAGTGACTCTTGATTCTTAAGGTTCATTGCCCAGTAACTAGTGAGAGGAGAGATGTGCTCACTGTTTCACTTAGAGGGGGTGAGTGGTTGAAATATATGAAAGTAGTTATCCCTTATTGATGAAACAAGCACTGGTAACGCTGGTTATTTTGCAAATACACAACTGTTCCTCCCGGATTCACGCTTCCTCTATCTTCACAGTTTGTTTCCTCACTGTCCTCATTATGAGAGGCAAAACATCCCCAAAGGACCTTCTCCAGAGTCTATCGAGGCCTGGTACGAGGCTTCTACAAAGGCATTTTGAAGTCAGGTGAGCTTCAAAACTATTAGAAGCTTGTCTAGCGAAGCAGATTGTCTTAACCATCATGTACGCATTTAGCGTTTGGAGAAATAGCTCAAGTTAGCCTTCATCCACTCACAGTGGAGTATGTAGTCTGTTGTGAGGCGTGCGGCTTGGGCATCGAACGAAGCCTGCTGCGTGGGAGGCTACTTGTGCTTGTAGTTCACTTGGCTTTTACACCAAGGCTTTCCAACGGGGGTGCGAGTGCCGTCGGTAACCTTACTCTCTGAGTAAGTAAATAACTGAGCTACATTTCTGTGAGAACTGTTTTATTACTATGGCACTTTGATAAAGCGGACAAAGATTCTGTGTACTTTATGCTGGGGTTCTTCTCTTCACGCGGATATCTTTGAGAGCAAACGTAACTCCCTCATGTAAGTGCCTGTTCAGAACTTTAAAAAAATAAAGTCGAAAGCCAAATATTTTCATGGTCACGTGCATGTTGTAATCTGGAACTAACTCCAAGAGACGTTGAGAACAGATTGTATTTAACCAGCCTCCGATTGTGCAACCGTGTGTATGAACCAGACCGTAACGAGCTGCTCTTTGAATTATTAAAACAGCTGTATTCTCACTAAGCATCGGGTCGTCTTTGTTAAGGGGGAGGGAGGGTGTAACCCCTCTGAGCTCTGCCCCTTGGGACGGGAGCGTTTGGCCTTGTGGGGAAGGAGAATCCTCAGAGCTGAGGGAGTCGAGGATAGTTGAATTCATATATATAAATATAAATGGGTTCTGGTTCCCAGTGAGCTGTATTAATGATCTGGACTTGGCCGAGTCCCTGTTCCTTTGCCTTGAGCAGCTTGTGGTTGCAGTTTAAATCCACAATATATGAGCATTTGTACCTGCTCTCCCTGAGCTATAATTCCCCCCACATGCACTATACGTTTTAGGTTGAATCCTAGGCCTCAGTCGGGATAGTGGTTTGTTTTTTTTCCCCTTTTCCCCCTCTCTCCTCAGCTTCCCTCGCGTTTAGACCCGCCAGGGAGCTAAGACGGTCTCCCTTTCACCCCAGCCCTCCTTCCTCTCGCAGGAGGGCCGCAGGGGTCGTGTCGGGGCGTCTGCAGAGCGCGCATTCCTCCGTCAAGGCCGCGCCGGGGCCTCCCCCGGCCGCAGCTCCCTCGGCGCCGCCGCCGTTTCCCCGCCCCCGGCGGCGCGTGCGCCTGCGCGGGGCCGCTGACGCGCAGCGCGCGCGCCG
>PTEX01000052.1:685806-754866 GCA_003342815.1 Eudromia elegans | reverse complement strand
GGCGCCCCCCGGCCGCGGCCCGCCGCCTCCCCCTCCTCCTCCTCCTCCTCCTCGGCGGCGGCCGGCGGCGGCTCGCGCGCCCCCGACACCTCCCTCTTCGTGCCCGTGCCGCTGAAGGCCGCCGAGGCCGCGCCCGGCCAGGACGTGGGCGCCGAGCTCACGCGGCCGCTCGACAAGGGTGAGCGCGGCCGTTGGCGGCGGCCGTTGGGCGCGGGGCGTTTTGGGCGGGTGTCCCCGCTCTGCCGCCGCAGGGGTTGGGGCCGGGCGAGCCGCGGGCCCGTGGCCGCGCTGCTCCTTCCCCGTTCCCGCGGTGTGCTGCGCGGGAGCAGCCTTGCTCGGCCGCTCGAGCCAGGAGGCCTTTCCGAAGGAGGCCTAACCGAGGAGCAGGCTCCTGCTGTGGGGATAGCTCCAGGTGGAGGAAGTGTGGGAGGATTCTCTGAACTTGTTTAAAGCCCCCGAGAAAGGAACGGGGCTAAAGAGGCTGAGAGTCAGGGGAAAATCCTTCAAAAGGCTAAAGCGTGTTTGCATGGGGCTTGTGAGGAACACCAGCCGTGGGGTCAGTGTGGGGCTCGTCTGGCTGGTGGCCTGCCCTATATGGGTAATAGTAACGCTGAACCCCAGCGGTGATGGGTAAAGAGCAGTTAATGAGACCTTCCCTCGCAAATGCCGCTTTTAAAAAATTGCAAAGTTCCCTTTCTCGGAATTTCTCTTCCCTCATCATGTTCTCACCGTACCCTGAATCATGCAACAACTTGTTTTGGTGTTATTTTGGTTGAAGTCGTCAAATTCCACTGTTTGATACCGAACTAAAGTCGGGAAATAAAGGTTTGTAAGTGGAGTATTTACAGGCTTTCTTACTACAGCTTTTAAAGTGACTTTGTTTCCTTTAATGGTGTGCCTGATCCCGGTACAAACCATCGTATTAGCTGGTTGGAATTGGTGTGATACAGTGGTCAGATAGCTCAAGCTAGTCCCATGCCGTCGCAGCCCCTTTGGAGGCACAGTTTTGCAGAGCTGCTTTTACAGAAGCCTTTATATCAAATGTGCTGCTTAACTCCATGAATTCGGTTCACAGCTGCGTCCTTATGCTCTCTTGTGATTTTCTAGGAAACGTATCATGGAGCGGTGACATTTACTTTTAATTCCAGGGTATCGAGTTGGCCGTAACCCCCTGGTGACTATGATTAGCAGGTGCTTTGTTTCTGAGCTTTGCTGACAGAGGTGACACAAAAACGTGTCTTTGGGTTTCATTGCATTTGCCTTGCCTTTCCTTGCTTTGTGCGTTTATATCAGTGGGAATGGTACGTGATTCCATGACCTGTGTTGCTGGGCCTGAATGTTGCCACCTCAGCTGGCACCACCAGTTAGGTGTGTTTTGGGTGCAGACCTCAGAGCACGGAGGTGAGGCATTAACCTTTTGTTCATAAATATGAAGAGATAAAATGCCCCTGTGCCATATTTGTGCCTCGTGGCGTGGCTGTTGGTTTGGAGCCCCAATGATCAGTTTACCACCTTTCCCGTCCAGCTCCTTTCTCAGGAGTGGGGTCCGTGCGAGGAAACTGAATAATGCTGGATGTGCAAGGTCCCTCGGACTTCACATAATCCTGGAGGAATTTTAAAACAAAGCACTTGACCTGCCCCTGTGGGAGTGTGTGGCTGAATGAATGTCCTGCAGTTGGGATTGAACCTAGGTGCACCTGGTGCATTGGAAGCTAACTGCATAGTTTCTTGAACTGCTGCAGTGGCAGGATGCCTTTTTATATAAAATATCCTACTCGGAAATCAAAGTAGTTAGGGAGCTAAGAGCTAAAACAGTGTTCTAAGATGAGAAAAAGGTTAACGAGAGAAATCTCAGAACAGGAGTAAATGGTTAGGAAAGGTAATGGTGAAAGTAGAACACATCTCCAGGGTAGGTACCCTGGCTGCAGGCTCAGATTATAGAAATAGGTGCTGCATTAAGCAGTTGATTAAAGCTAACGTGAGCTAAGACGCACATTATTGACAAGCCAAGCAATTGTGCTTGTGAAGGAGAGTAACCTTGAATGCTTAGGGCTGTGATGGTCTTAAGGCCACGCTACTTGGGATAGTATCAAATATTCCAGGGTTGACCTTTTCCTCCTGTAGAAGGGCTAGCATGTGGTGAATTTAGATTCGTGGTTCATGTCGTGTTGCTTGGTGCTGTGTTTTACGCTTTCCAGTCTTTCCAAAGCTCTTGTGTAGGAAACATTTAACCCCATAAATTCTTTTAATGTGGTGTCTTCCAGTCTCTCTTTGCTTTCTGCGCCTTAATGTTTTCTGATACAGATAGAGATGTCTGCATAGTAAGTGTGTTTTGCTTCATTGCCTCTGCAGCCCTTCAGGAGGAGTTTTCACAGTGTAACTGAAATTTCCTAACAGTCTGCTCTATTCAGGTGTGACGGGGCTTTCTGCTTTGACAAATCTTTGCCACCTGATGATGTTTTGTTATTCACAGTGGCCTGTCTGTGCTGTAGTGCACAGTTTCATAGAAAGGGGGACGATCCCACAATTGCAGGAGTTGCAAAAAGTTGGGGAAGTCCCAAGGGGAGGTTTCTGTCTGGAGGCAGAGGCTTTGAGATCGTAACTCATTTTACAAAGCAGTCAGAAAAACTGTGTGTGGGAAAAGTGCTTAGGGGATGGATTCATTAAAACTTGATAACCAAAGATTCTGTGCAAACAAATCTGGCTTGCTGCTTGATAAAATACGGAGAGAGTCTGTTAAGTCACTTTCTCCTCAGCTTTATTTAAGCTGGGAAAGAGGAAGATAACATGTCTGGTTTGCCTGCTGCTTCTGGGGACTGTGTCTTGCAAGCAGTGAGGAGGAGAGATCCAGTAAAAGCTTTCACTGAGTGACATAAGGAGGTTTAACTTTCATATTAAAGCCTGTGGTTTACTGGTAGGTACAAGTAAAAAGCAAACAAAAAAAATCCCCCAAATTTATCTACCTGTGATTTGTAACAAGTTAGTTGCAAGTTAAATTACACTTCTCGATCTAGTAACAGGAAAAACAGGAAGAGTCTCATCTCATGTACTGTACTGCAATGACCCGATTTTACTGCTGCTTTTCAAAAGTGCACCTTCCACTGTAAACTCAAATATTGCTTGTAATTAAAGTAGTGAGTAATCACTCGAGTCTCTTCATCATGGCAAAGGTTTCCTCTCTAAAGAAAAAAAAAAAAAAGTGATCTTCAGCCATGTTTGAATTATTTTTGAGAAAAACTAAGTTGGTAACTCAGAAATGTTACTCTTTTTCTTGCAGGTGAAGTTCTGAAAAATTTGAATAAGTTTTACAAAAGAAAAGAAATCCAGCGCCTAGGAGCAGAAAATGGATTGGATGGTAAGCAAATGGCTTAGAAAAAGAGAGCATCTTTTTCTAAAAAGAATGTGAGACCTGTTTTCATTGCTGCAGGCACCCACCCATGCCCTCTTCCCCTGCTGCACAGGATACCCCGTGCTCTGCAGGATGAACACACTCTGCATATGGGCTTGGACTTTTTTGGCTTTCAGTGGCCTGTTCTTTTTTTCCACTGTTCCAGTGCAACTTTGTTTGGGCAATTTAATACTCCAGTTGAATACATTAAGAAACATTTTCATCCAGAGCCTTTATTCATATATGGCATTAGGTGGATCTGCTTATTTAAGAACAAATAACCTTTATGTTTGTTTATACTCTCTCATGTTAAGGAATATATTTTTTTAATAAACTACTCAAAATTGTTGATAGGTATTTACAAATACATTTTTTTGATCTCAGTCATGTCTGATTTGTTTTCTTTCCTCTTACAGCTCGCCTTTTTCACCAGGCATTTATAAGCTTTAGGAAATATATCATGGAATCCAGCTCTGTGAGCGCTGATTTGCACATTATTCTGAATGACATATGCTGTGATGCAGGCAAGTATCATGAACGCTTGTAAAATAAAATGTGTGGTTTCTGAATTTCTTTGTTTCTGACTTCTATACTTAAGTATTTTCCTATGTACCTTTCCACCGTATTGTAATGGAGATTAAAAAGTCATTCTCTTTTGTCTTTGAAAACATTTGTGTCTGATCTGTTCTGTCTTTATAGCATTTTGTGTTTAAATCTTCTAAACTAAGCAAGTTGAAGCCTGATGTTTTATAGGGCCCGTTCATTACTGAAATGAAAACTACTGTTCAATATGTTCCTCCTTCAGAAAATTTGATAGTCACTAGGGGGCACTTTAAGAGCATTCTCATGTCTAGGTTAATATTGTATCTGCGTGAAATCTTTCATATGAAATCTTTATTTACATATCTGTGAGTATTATATCCTTTAAGTTTGCATATATAGGAGTGTAAAGGATGGTTACTTGTGTCAGTTCAAACTTTTAAGTGAGCTTAGCTTGTGATTAGTGATAACTAAGATACTACCGAATATAAGTTGTTAAATAATTTTGGTTTTATTCAATGCTAATAGGCAATGAAAGAGAGATGACTGGGGAGTTAGATAATAACATTTTTTAGATGCAGGTATAATTTATAATGTAATGAAAGCTGAACAATGGATATACATACCTTCAAACAAAAAGCATGCCAACTTTCTTATAAGAATCTGTCTTTCAGGTCATGTGGATGATCTCTTTCCATTTTTCCTGAGACACGCTAAGCAGATTTTTCCAATGCTGGATTGTATGGATGATTTGCGCAAGATCAGTGACTTAAGATTGCCGCCCAACTGGTCAGTGTGTGTTAGTGGCTGCTGTGTCTTCTTTTCTTGCTGTCACAGAATTTCATAGACTCAGGACTCTAGGCTTAGGCATTTGGTTTTACAAAGTTGTCTCAAATTCTTATTTTTGTTGCAAGATATGCTGCAAAGTTGTCTTTTGGCTGTATCTGTTTGGGAAATGGTGCATCAGAATGTTAGAATGTTAATATACCTGCAGAAAGAAAACAGTAATGAAAAATCCTTCTGCACACAAAATGTATCTGTTTCTCTCTAAATCTTAAAAAACATCATATGATTTAGAAAGTGAATATATAAGACATGATAGCCTCTTCATACTGGATCTATTTAAGAACTTTAGCCCTCTATTTTTACCACCCTTTAAATGTCTATTGATATGGAAATGTTTAAAATAATTCGGCCTTTCACCTAACTTTGTATCCAGAATGCCAGATTAAATATGTATCCTATTCCTTTTTTAATATGTTTTCAGGTATCCAGAAGCACGGGCTATTCAAAGAAAGATAATATTCCACTCTGGTCCTACAAACAGTGGCAAAACTTATCATGCTATCCAGAGATTTCTATCAGCAAAATCAGGAATATACTGCGGTCCACTAAAACTTCTGGCTCATGAAATCTTCCAAAAGAGTAATGATGCTGTCAGTATGTTAGATTACTTACCTGCATCCTTAATGGTGGGATAGTTTCCCTGGGTTTGCCTAAGCAGTGCTGTTAGCTTTTCTCATGTAGAAGCCTTTGCTTTAGCTTGTACTTGAGGAGTTACCCTTGCTTTCCTCCCCCTTCTACCGCAATGTTTAAATATATATTTGCTGTGCCCTATAATAACAAGTTCTGCAGCTTCAGTGGTGTGAGTTGGTGAACACCAGTGCCCTGTTATTTCAGGTCCCTAAGGGAAACTTTCATTAATACTTTCTTTTGCCTCCAGCATTTTTTAACAGCTTTTCATTACTGTGTTTCCATTTGCACAGAACCAAGCCAGTTACAGAACATCACGGTAGCATATGATGTTTTAATTATCATGTATTAATACACATAATGTGTAGGATTTATTAGAGGGCCTTTGCTTTGAGCTGCTCTTTTGATTGTGCTTTTGATGGCCCTCTTGCAGGAATGAGGGAGAGGAAGAGGTGGAGCTGGCACTAGTTACAAATATAGCATGCTGTTATAGTGGTACTTCAGTCTGACAGAGCTTAAACAGTGTGATATACGTGCCAACAGGCTGGCTGGCTGCTCTCTGAGCACCTTCCGTTACACAGTTCTCAAAGAAACCTTCCCCCACACACTTTGGAAGGGGAATTCTGTTATATTTAAGAACCTTAATGTGAGTTTTCTGACTTTCTGTAGAATGTGCCATGTGACTTGGTGACAGGAGAGGAGCGGGTGTATGCCAATGAGGATGCCAGACAAGCTGCACATATTGCTTGTACCATTGAAATGTGCAGCACGAATACCCCTTGTACGTATACATAACTGTTTCAGACATATCATCCTTATCTTTACACGTGTTACTGCCTACCGAGTAGCTGAACTATACCTCTTATTTGAACAATTCCTGATATAGGTTAGAACAGTAGTTTTAATAAAATTTGGATCATCTCAGACTAGCTTTTTGATGGTAGGCGATTAACTTGATTTGAGTAACTTTAGCAAGCCTCTGAGATGTTCCTTCCTATGTAGTACTGCTGTTCTAGATTTCTTCCACGGAGCATAACTTTTTTGTTTGGTTGCTTTTAAGATGAAGTTGCTGTGATTGATGAAATTCAGATGATCAGAGATCCTGCTAGAGGGTGGGCTTGGACAAGAGCCCTTCTAGGTAAGCTACAGAAGTCAGTATATCGATGAGTGATCACAATGTATGATGCAAAATAAAAACAAGTGCTGTGTCTTCATTTACTAAGACCTCCTTGTAGCAAGTGGGAGAGGTGCTCTGCCCAAAGAGGGTTCTCTGTGTGGCAGCAAGTTTCCTGTCATGTTTCACATAAGGAATAGTTTTGAAAATTCCATTGTCTAGATTTTGCAGATGCATTTTTCTGGTTTTCTTTCTGTGTTTAGTACAGAGTCTCTGTGTTGTCAGATTGCTCTCCTTTCACACTGAATATTTTCTAGAAGTATGCGTTCTTGTGCTATTAAAACTACACATTTTTGGAGTTGCTTGTGTAACATTTTGCACTTTGTTTCCTTGGGTCTTGTTCAGGGCTCTGTGCAGAGGAAATCCATGTGTGTGGAGAAGCTGCTGCTATTGAACTTGTGACAGAGCTCATGTACACTACCGGGGAGGAGGTTGAGGTAGGATTTTTAATTCTGTAATGTTACAGACAGAACGTGAGGTGATTCCTGTCATTAAATAGGCTAAAGTGCTAGCTTTTGGGGAAGGTATTACTAATCAAAGCTGCTCCTGCAGGGATTTGTTTTGTTAAAATGTTGCTTGGTTCCTCCTCATCAAAGGAGATGCTGTGAAGTTGGTGTGGGTGGTTTCCCTTTTGTGTTCTTTGGTTGCAGTGTTTTCCTTGAAAATCTACTGGCTTCTCTCCAGAGAACACTACAGCTGTTGAGTGACTTTCTTTACAGTTCTGTACTTCCTAGAATGCATGAAACTCTGAGTTTGCTTGGCTTACTCTGCTTTTATCCTCTGTGTGATGAGGAAAATGGTAAAAGAACTAATACCACCATGATAAAGTGATTGAAATATCCCTCTAACCCAGCCTTAAAGTCAAGAAACTTTTTTTTTTTTTTTTGATCCTTCTTTATGGCATTCCTCATTCTAAAGAAGGCCAGTTATACCATTCATGTGACCGAATTAGTGAAAACTGGCTGTCACTTCTCCCTAGAATTGCCCTGACTATACAATAGTCTGTATACTTTTTTTCTCTTGAGTCTGGTTTATGTGTAAGAACGTTAGTCTGCTATTTATTGAAAGACCTTGTAGTTCTCACCTTGGCAAATGCTGCAGCTATATGGTTTTAACTGCATGATTACAACCCCTTCAGGATTGCAACTCTCGGTGTTGCAGTCAGTCATGATTTTAAGCACATTTGCAGAAATCTTGTATGAATTTTACATGAAAAAAAGAAAAAAGTCTCACCTTTCACAACTGCTCTTTAATTCAAGGTCCGAAACTACGAAAGACTCACTCCTCTTACTGTGTTGGATTATGCCTTAGAGTCTTTGGATAACCTCCAACCAGGGGACTGCATTGTGTGTTTCAGTAAGAATGACATTTATTCTGTCAGCCGACAGGTTGAAGCCAGAGGTTTAGAATGTGCTGTCATATATGGCAGTCTGCCACCAGGTAAAGGACTTCTCCTATGCATATGTATATATATATAAAATGAGAATGTTCTGGTTTTTGCTTATCTCTTAGAGAAGCTTTTTGAAAGAAAGCACTACAAATTTTCCTGGGATACAGAGTTTTATATATTATTATATATAATATACATATTATATATTTTTATTTTCTATATATGTACACACATATTTCCTCAGTCTATAACTAAACTATAAGAGCATCAAGTTTAGAGATATGCTGTCTTTGTATTGTGAGATGAATTCTGCTATATGAAATATTTGTCACATTTGTTTAAGGAACAAAACTTGAACAGGCAAAGAAATTCAACGATCCTGCTGACCCGTGCAAAATTTTAGTTGCTACAGACGCAATTGGAATGGGACTCAATTTGTAAGTACTCCGAGAAGGTCGTGGCATGCTTATTTTTGGTGTTATATTTGTATTAATTTCCTTACTTGTTTCCCCACAGTTTGACTAATCTGTCTAGATGTCTTTTATGTCTAGGGAACACTTACATTGCACACACTTTAATTTTGAAGTAGTGATCAGATTGGATAGATATGAGCTTTAATTCTAAAGCAGATTCTAAGAGCTGAATGACTAATTTGGCATAATTGTTTATGAGATCAAGCGCTGTCACTGTGCTTTCAGAATACCAATCTCTTGCATTTCTGAAACGTAGGCTTTTGTTTCTATATTTCAGGTGTATAAAAAGAATAATTTTTAACTCTATAATGAAGCCAAATATCAATGAAAAGGGAGAGAAGGAAATAGATTTAATTACAACCTCTCAGGCTCTACAAATCTCAGGCAGAGCTGGGCGTTTTGGCTCGTCCTTCAAGCAAGGAGAAGTCACTACAATGCATCGAGATGACCTCCCGCAGCTGAAGGAGATTTTGAGTGAGACTGTGCGGCCTGTGAAGGTGAGAGCTTAGAGCTCCATTCGTACAGGTGCATTTTGGAGCTGTGTTACTATGTTCTGATCCAAAACTAGTATTGTGTCTGTTTACAGTTCTGTTACAAAAATTGATTGTGTCATGCCAGAGTGAATTTGATATAAGGTACATTTGGAGGCTCTCCGGGGCTTCCAGTATTTTAATTTATGTTGAAACTGGCCTTCTAAGAATTGAAAGCTGAAATATGGAATTCATTGAATTCCAGGTAAGTGTCTTGAATAAACTGGACTTTGTAGGGAACTTTGGTTTCTTGCATTTCATCCTTCTAGGTTTTGTTTTTTCTTGTACACTAACTTAAAGACATTGAGGATTAATGACGAATCTCTTTATTTTCCCTGTAGGCAGCTGGCCTGCATCCTACTGCTGAACAGATAGAAATGTTTGCTTATCATCTCCCTGATGCTACTCTCTCCAATCTAATTGTAAGAATGGTTAAAAAACATAGCTTTTGGGTTAAGAATGGAACTCACTTACAGGTGCTTCTTTCCTACAGACACACATAAGAATATCTCTGTTGTATCATTTAGGAATCAGATTGGTCTTTCC
The DNA here is from genome assembly GCA_003342815.1 of Eudromia elegans. NCBI lineage: Eukaryota > Metazoa > Chordata > Aves > Tinamiformes > Tinamidae > Eudromia > Eudromia elegans. The sequence continues at coordinate 745,352 of PTEX01000052.1, read as the reverse complement.
GCTCCAGTTCTGTTTGCAAATACGTTTAGAATAATTACCTTTTTTCATGTCATATTAAATTGGAAAGCCTTCAGTGTGTGCAACTGTGTGTAGATGTGTTGAGCAGTATCTGATGCAACAATCTCATTTGATCTTTTCTGTGTTTTAAAAGTATGTTTTTTGATCTGAGACTGGAGACTGTAGAAAATGAAGTGAAATTTGATAACCTTGTGTGAAAGTTCTTGGAAAACTGAGCTTGTCATGTCAGACTTCTCTCGTTCCAAGAGCTGCTTATTTTTGACCTAGTTCTCTGGATTTTATGGGAAACAGATATTTGTTTAAATTAGAGAAACAGATCTACTTGTGGGAGCTACTCGAACCCAGGGATACTTGGGACTGACGATAGAATCTTTGGAAGTGCTTAAATATTTTAAAGTAGAAATTAAACTTCCAAGGCCGTATTAAAAATAATATCATGGTGGTTACTCATCTTGGAGCTTTTAACAGCTTTCATTGATTTGAATGGTCGTTATAGTTCTTTGATGTCCTATTACTTATGAACGTGTGTGGTTTCTAACCTCTAAGTGAAAGATTATGCACAGAGACATCTTGGAAGACTTAGCTGTAGAGTAATAGCACACCTTTTAAACTTCTTAGAATTTCCATAACATTAAAAATGTCTCAGTATTGGTCTCCTAAGTATTCAAGTCACACGTTTAATTAAGCTCAGTGCTTCTTTAATGATCACATATACACTAGAGAGAACTAATTTGAGGGGCCCATAGAAGTTCCTCATGCTGCATGCAGTGACATCTGCAGTTTCGCCAAGCTTTGCCCGTTTCAGGTATTCTTTGAATGCCTTTATTGCAACATCTTATTGATCTTGTGATTTCTGTCTTCCTAAAATAGAACTGTTCTGAAGGTTGACCTAAAAATAACTCGGTTATTGAATTTTGTACTGCAAAGATAGCTGCTTTCTTTTTTTTCTTTGTTGGTGAGGGTTGTGGTAAGAGACAAACTTGGAACAAGTTTTAAGCTTAGAAATACCTGGCTCTTAAGATAATGTTCTTTGTAGCTAAAATACATGCTTCTAGAGTATTGCACTGCATTCTAGACTATTCGAAAATACTTAAATAAAGCATGAAGTTTGGCCACCTCCTTCTGTAATAACATCCTCTTCATTTGCTTATGATATTTTCACAGGATATTTTTGTGAGCCTCTCACAAGTCGATGGACTGTACTTTGTCTGCAATATTGATGACTTTAAATTTCTAGCAGATATGATTCAGCACATTCCACTAAATTTGCGATCACGATATGTTTTCTGTACTGCACCCTTAAACAGAAAGGAACCTTTTGTATGCACGACGTTGTTGAAGGTCAGTTATTTCTTGTTCTTTATGGAAAATGTGCCGTTTATATTGGTCTAAGCGGGTCTTGATACAATGAGACTACGTCTAGTTGTTAAATTTATCATGGGTTTGATCTTTAGATCATTTGAGAGCATTCTTAAAGGATTCCAAAATAGAAACATAAAAAAGGTAGGTGCTTTTTGTTTATTTCTTTGTTTTTAATTATTATTATTATTATTATTTATATATTTGGAGTGAAGCTGTCCAGCTCTGAGATTGGATTCTTGTTTTGGTTATCAGTTAAAATTTGAAAACTTTTCTTTTGTTTGCCACAAAATTCTACTGCTTTCTTTGGTGGGAGGGAATTGCTTATCACTTAGAGAATTTTAGAGCAAAAGTTTATAAAACTAGTTTCTAATCCTGATTTTAACTCGTCACCAAAATAGAGCGTGGGCCTGAATATGATTGCTGATGTTTCAAGTGCGCAGAATTAAAACTGCACATGAAACAGTGCTGTAATTTACTCTGAATTACGCCAGTATTCATGCCTGGATGAACTGTTCTCCACTGTACCCCCTGGAGTGATTATTTTGAGGAATTTGTAGTCAGCTGACTGCAGTTTTGCAGGATTAAGACTTTTTTTTCCGGACTGTTCCTTTGTTTTTGACACTGTCGTCTCTGTCCTCTCTCAGACTAAATTAAACACTTTTATTAAAACATGGTCAAAATGAAAGTGCTGTGTTGCCCTCATATCACAGATATTTGATAGACCTGTCTTTCAAAATAACTTGTGAAAGTTTGAAAGGCTTTTAAAAAAATATCTAAGAACTTTCTTTAAAAACTAAATGACCCATTTAAAGCTTTTAAAAATTGTGCCTCGTTAAAAAATGCTTAGCACTGAGGACTGAAGCAATGGAGGTGCAGAGGGACTTAACCTCTGTCAGAGGGAGTTAGACTGGTGAAGATCTATGTGAATTTAGGCCCCATTCCATGCTGGGAAAAAAAATCTCTGATAGTAGCCATTTAGAAACTAGTTACTCTGTCATTAACGTTTCTGAAAAAAATAATGACTTTTTTTTGCTTACCTGTTAGCAAAAGAGCAGACGTCTCTAGATTTTGGACAGGCTGATTTCTATTACAAAATTAATCTCCTTTTTTGTTTGCTAATAGTGCATTTGCTGAGTGGAGCAACAAATATTTAATGTAAGTTTGTCAACCCAGGAGATTATGAAATAAGAGAGTTCGTAGAATATGAGAAGGATAAGACAAGGTAGTTTGTCTAAATCACTAGATGAAAGTGCCTGGTTTCAAAATTCTGGGTTTTTTTTTCTGGATAACTCCAGACTCTGTTGCTCTTGCTAGTGAGACCCAGGAAACAAGAGATGATTCCTGTACTGAAGAATTAACTAAGAGAATGAGTGGCGTTTATGAAGGAAGTATTTTCTGGAGATTTCAGTGTATATAGACTTGAGGAAATTTAATTCACTGACATTTCATTAGGTTGATCAATAGTTTCATAGATATATTCATCGATAGATAGATAGTGTGTAATAAACTGTCCTAAAAACAAAACCTCTAAGAGCAGACTCTTCAAAATCAGTCCTGTATTGTAAGCTTTGAAGCTGGCCTTTCTTAGCACATACATATCAAAATGCAAACTGAAGGTCTCTCAGTTAATAACATAAACAGCCTATTTGTTTATAAACGGAATGAATATTACAATTCCAGAAGGTAACTTGAGCTTTGTACGTAACTGCACCAGAGAAAACCAAAGCAAAGCGATGAAGCTTCTTTCCTTACTAACTGCAAACTTCCCTGGATGTGCTTGTTTTCCAGTTTGCAAGGCAGTTCAGCAGGAATGAACCCCTGACGTTTGACTGGCTTTGCCGACACACCAAGTGGCCATTAGCCCCCCCAAAGAACATCAAGGAACTCATGCACCTTGAAGCTGTTCATGATGTTTTTGACCTCTATCTGTGGTTAAGGTATTGCCTTTGTGCTTGGGAGTTATTTTTATTTTCCACATGTATTTCTGACTTAGAGTCTTAGAAAAGTAGCATCTCCCACCAGTATGGATGAGGATGCAGAACGGCCTCTGTTGCTGGTCCTTTAGAAGGACTAGAAACAAGGGGCCTCTGGGCTGGAACAGCTGAAATGCCATGTGAAAGACATGTTGCATAGGACAAACTGTAATAATGAACTTTAAACAGCTATGTACCTGATATTCATCCCAGTCATCAGTCCTGTGGTGGAAAGGTTTAATTGTTTGCTGTTCTGTCTTACCTCTCCTCAGTTACCGCTTCATGGATATGTTCCCTGATGCTACCCTTGTAAGGGATATCCAGAAGAAGCTCGACGACATTATCCAGATTGGAGTCTGCAACATCACAAAGCTGATCCGAGCTTCACAACCCACTGCTGCTTCTGGAGCCACCCTGACGGTGTCAGAAGAATTTCCCCTTTCGAGGACTAAGAGGGATACCAGGCTGATGTCAGAGCTCCAGGGTGCAAAATCCCCAGTGCAACCCCCTAAAGCCATGGAGGCTCTGGGCGAGAGAAGAGGAAAGAGCTTGAAAGCCCAGAGATCTGTGAGGCGGGAGGATCTGAAAATCCGTGGACGTGGAACCCTTGCCGACAGACTGCTGCGCGAGGGGCTGCTGACCCAAGAGATGCTGAGGCAGCTGGAGAGCGAGTGGCAGGGTCAGCACAGGAATGGTAGATACGGCCCCAGTTCCAAAAGAGATGATCAGATTAGTTCAAAGGAAATGGGGAAAAAGAAAAAATAGAAGCCATGTCCTAATTCTGCTTAGTTTTTATTCATAAAATAAAAGCCCTATTTTAATAACTTCGTTGGCATTTCATGATTACAGTGTTGCAGATCCTTCTCTTGTGACCAGATATGTGAAGCAGATACTTGGAGAACGGACTCATGTGAGCTTGGAGGCCAAAACCTGTTTACTGGCCAGCTGTACACTGCTGTGGTAGTGTTCAGCGTAAGTGACGATGCCATGTGAAAATTTGCACGTAATGCCTTCTTGCAAGATATCCTTGCAGCGCTAATAAAGGTCAGGTATTTCACTAGTAACAAGCTAGTACTCATTCCACCCCTTCCCAAAGGGCAGAGTTTAACAGATATCAAACAGGTAGTGAACAAGCTGACAGGAAATGAGGTTAGAGTGGTAATAGGAGGCGTGTGGCTCCAACCTTTGTGTTCTGTGGAAAAGTGAAAGGAGGCAAAAAGTATTTGTGTTAATGCTTTGTGGTGTGAGGAAATTCTGATCATAGGAATGTTTGGGTAAATTCCAGTCTGTCATCTGAAGGTAATTAGAAAAGCAAGACCTTTCCTTGCTCTTTATATGGTTTTCCTTCTCCAAAATCCTCAGCACATCGATTCAGGCGAAGTAATGTTTTTGTTTGTTTGTTTTTTAATTTTTGGATGTGGCGTTTTCGGAAGGTGTTATATCTGTTTCTCAGAGACTGTTACTCCTCGATACTTACAATTCAGTTTCGTACTAATGACTTTCTTCTGTTACCCTATAAACTGGAACGTAAAGCAAGGAAAAATTTACCTGTGATAACTGACTTTTGAGAGGGAAACGAGAATATTCGACTTAAGCTTGGCTAACAATTTAAGTTATGTCTTTATGGGTTGACACTTGTGACATTGAGTGTCATTGAGTCGTTCAGTGACTCTCTGTCGATGCAACACCACGCCGTACGTGTTCCATACACGTGCAGATGCTCTGAAGCCAAATGTAGACATTGTATTGAGTGGAAGCAACTCTAACACTTGCCTTAGATCTCTCCGTGGAGAGATTGTGGAGTGGAAGGAATCGGGTGCTGAAACTGTTGCGCTAACTCGCCGAAGTGGGTTTTGGCAATGGGGTATGTTGCCGTGGCTGCATTAAGGAGAACGTACATGTAGCCACTGTGCTTGCTTACAGCAGTCTGCAGATGCTGCTTGTGTTACTGTGAAACCACGTGGAATTTCACTGTATCGAATATCTTGCTTTCTAAAATGGTCAAACACACCTCTGCAGATTGAAATATCCTTCTGCTTCCTTGTAGCATCAGTACTTTAGAAGCATCCTGCAGCAGATTGGACACCTTGAATTATTAGCACCTGTTTTCAGTGCATTTCATATACTCTTTCCCTGTTATTTACTAAACTGTGAGCAAGACACAAATGTTCCTGGTCTCTGTGATATCTTACTGCCTTCAGTGCCAGACTGGTGGGAGGGAAGATTTTTAGATGCTTTTCTTGCCAAGCCTCCCCAAGGGAAAACCAAGCAGCTATGTTAAGCTGTGACATGGCCATGTGAGTGTCTTTGAGTTGTCTGGTTTGGGGATGAGCAATTCTTTGCTTTCCCAGACTCCTGACAGCTTCTGCCTAACAGCAACCCAACTTGCACTGAAGTTGCACAAGCTTCTGATTAACAAATTTATTACAAGATTTATTCCAAATTTATTTGGAACTGTTTGGATAGCTTGAGGATGTAGGCTATATGACTGAGTGATGCTGGTTGTCCCCTAATTTTGTTTGCACTTGACAAACTTTAGGAGGGAGAGTGGAGCCAAGGAAGCTCACAGAATGTTATCTGGATGACAGCATGTATCCACCAAGTTACCTTCTGGATTGCCTGCTCCCAGCTTGGCCTTTGGACCTTTCAAAATTTGCAGTTTAAAACCATATTTTGTATGAGGCCAGTGGCCATCTCCAACGAACCACGTGCCTGGGGGTGGGCTGCAGAAGCCTGGACTTGCTGCTTGTAGTTTGTTCTAATAATGAGGCTTATTCTTTAAGAGGATGCAAAGCTGCTTGCTAGGGTGTGTTTTTCTGAGCAAGGAAAGAGGGGCTGGGACTTTGACATGTAAGCCCTGGCCTTGTGTTTGAGCAGCAAGCCGCCTTGCAGCAAAAGAGCTAAATGACTGCAAGCATTCTTTTTTTTGTGTGTGTGTTTTGCTGAGATTAGCACTTGAGCTTAACTGGCTGCTTGTTTCTATAGTGACTCCATAGTAACTGTTGTAAGAGCCCCAGAGTTTGTTCAGGCCTTTCCAGGCTGATTTTTTACAGAAGTTTGCTCCTCTTCTGAGCCACCAGGGTGGCTGTTGTTGTAGGGCTACCCCATTGAACCTTTGTGGTGCGTACAGGGCTAGCGTGGCACTAGGCTGTGCCAACTACCTGTGCTTAATGTATGTGCCCTATGCAAGCCAGCCATGGGAAGGTATCCTCTGATAGCTCTCTGGAAAAGATGTATTTCTCCAGCAAGAGAATCCTCACAGAAGTGTTACCTCTTTTCTATAAGTGACCATGGTACTTTAACATGTTCAGCTGATGCACTTAGAGGTGTTTTGTAGGTGGATTTTTCCCTTATAGCTGTGAGTTTCTTTCCTCTCCAGGCCTGTGACTGCAAGGCTGTAGGAGGCAGAGAGGCTGCATGAGCACTGTCCTCGTCCAAATAGTGGAGAATACTGGAGGGAGAACTGCAGGTGAAAGAAGTGAGCAGAAAGGTATTGTAACTTTGACAGCCTGTTGGCCAGAAGGGAGGACTTTTACCTATCTCACATGGATGCAGCTCTAAAAAGGGGGGGGAAATATTTCCTCGCACCTCCAAACCGCAGGCAAGAGGAGCTGCTCTGTTTACAGATCATAGAATCATAATGGTTGGAAAATACCTTTAAGATCATGGAGTCCAGCCGTAAAGATCCTGGTCTAGGATTATTTCCCCCGTGCTGGCCAGAGTAAGCAAAAAATAGCCTTAATATATTTGGCAATTGGGTTCTTAGTGCGTTGAACTGTGCTCTGTGTGGGAATGCGATAATGTCCTGTCCTTTCTTGCACAACAGCCTGCCTGGAGCTAGGATGCAGCAGGGACGAGCAAAGGAGTCACGCGGTGAGTGAATCAGGCATGTCAGGTATTCAGCAGAGCTTGTGGCCTGGTTAATAATGTTTAGATCTTTGAGACCCTTTTGCAGCGGCATCTGTTAGAAAGCAAGCAGAGAATAAAAAATAAATCTGCTGCATTACGGGCACAATGAGCTCTGGATCAAAGTGAGATGGAGCTAGAAAGGTGCTGCTTTCAGTTTTGCTGGCCGGAGGGGTTGTGACTCAGATGGTCTGGGTAAACAATGAGGGAAGAGACGGTCCCTCCAGAGCCCGTCTGACTTGGCGAGCCGGCAGTTATTAAAAGATGAATGCAGGAGAAGTGAACCGTGCTTTCTGGCTGGTAGATTCCCTCTTTCTCTTGAAAAGCCTAATTTTAGAACAAGCCCTATTTCTGGACCATTCAACCGCTCTGGTTAACTCCTGCCTTTCTTGTTTTAAGAGAACAGCAAATAAATGGACCTGCCTCGTCCCTGGCACAAGGCAGCGAGACAGACGGAGACCTTTCCTAGCAGAGAGTCTGCTTTGTCTCTGCAGAGGCAGCTCTCATGCCCTCCCTCAGCATTTCCCTCGCAGTCAGCGGCAGGGAAAGCCCAGCCCGTGTCTGCCCCTCGTGTTCAGCGAGCTCCTACTGATGACAGTGGTTTTTTCTTTTTGAAGTGTAGCTGCCAGAGCTCGATGGAGTCCTCCCGAGAGTGGCAGCAAGCAGAGCTCAAGTGTTGGTTTGTGTCTGTGGGCAAAACTCCTGTTCACAGAGCTCAGCGTGATGAGCAGCCTTTACAATAGCATGAGAGCGACGAGTCTGCTCTAGGCTGTGCCTTGGTGGAGCCTGAGGTCCCTGTGCCAACTGGTCGCTTGTGCCCTGCCCCGCTGTGCGGAGTTGTGTCCTCATCTCTGGATGAGGTGCCCACAACGCGTGGCACTGTCGCACGAAACCCTGGGCACGCTTGGTTTAACAATGAGTGTTTCTGAGTAACAGTTACAGGCTGTGTCAATTGCAGCCCTAGTGGAGGGAAGCAGCTCTTGCTGTCAGTACAGAGGCTCTACTGATTAACAGAGTCCGGTATCAAAGCTGTCTGCGGCCAGATAGCTCTGGCCCCTCCCCAGGTTTTGCAACTCTGAGGAGCTGCGTGGGTCCGAAACGTCGTCTTGGGGAGCGGAGCGGGGAGCCTCCTCTGCGCAGAGCCTCGGGGGAGCTCGTGCWGGAGGTTGTCACGGGGGTCTCGGTGTGGGGTGCCACCGGGCTCGCGGCGCTGCCGAGTGCCAGCAGTTCCCAAGTGGGGCAGGGACTCCATGGATTTTCCTCCCCTTCAGCTTGGCAGCAATCCAGGCGCTTGCTACGGCACAGCGAAGTGCGGAGCCGGGGAGGGAGGGACTTGGGCTTGGTGGAGGGGGAGATGCAGAGGGACTGAGGTTTAATCATTGAACCAATCGCACAGGATGGATTTATTCCTGGACTCGATTTCCCAGGAACTCTACCCGTCTCGCCCTGGAGGAAATGCCTCGGCTGACGTTTCTCTAGCTCCGGCTTTGTGAGTTAAGGACCTGTTGCTTTGGAGCTACGCGCAGCAGCACCGTCACAACCGATACATCCATCAGCACCGGGACAATGTTTGCTGTCCACCTGCTAGCTTTTTATTTCACAAAGCTAAAAGAAGATCAAATAAAAAAGGTATGTAAGACATAGCGGTAGCAGAGATTGCTGTTTTGACCAGAACTCTGCTCCTGGGAGGGTTCTTGGGGGTCTGCAGTGTGAAAACTGTGAAAATAGGTTTGGTTGGGGCTTTTTTCCTGCACAGTTATAAGCTGTCTTCCAGTGATGGAGTAAATGATCTCCTGTAAGGAGCACCAGTACTGAAACTTTCAGATGAGTATAGTGGAGTCCAGAGGGCAGCAGGGCCCCCTTGCTGAGTCAGTTTGAGAGCGTACTGAGGAGGATGGGGTTTTAGAGCTGAGCGGAACATGATTCACTTGCGTTGCAGGTAGGGGCAGGGGAAACGGCCGGGCTCTTCGGTAAGGTCTCTTGGGACTCACATCCTGCCAGTGTTAACGTGGGAGAAGTACCTTTGCCTCCTCTCTGGTTGTCTGGCCTGGCTGAAGGCTGATGTTTATACATAGGAGCTTGAATTAAAAGTGGAAAAGTCCAAGATGGTCCCAATCTTAAGCTATCAGTGCTGGGAGACCAGAGCACAAAGTCTCTGCTGCCTCTCCGTGACAAAAGTCCCCAGGGCTTCCTAGGTGGGAAGTCTTCTGCTTTCTAGCCGTGTCCTGGGGATGTTTTGGCCTCCCTGTCACAGCCTTGGGGATGTTTTGTCCCTGCCCAGCTCTGTGTATTTTCCGACGGGCTAGGAGCAGAGCTGCCTGCCRTCGGGTAGCCACGTGGGAGATCGAAGGTCCTCGCAGCCGGTGCCGGCTCCAGCGCTGCCCTTCCCAGAGGGGCGAGCGACTCCAGGCTTTCCTTCCTGTGCCTTCGCTCCAAAGTGGAGCGACTTGTTCCCGAGGAGCTGCTTCCACCGCTGCTGTTCCTGCGGCTGCAGCCAAAGGCTGGGCTAGGGGGGCCCTGCTCCGGCTGTAAACCGGGCTGGAGATAGGCGAGCTCTGCTGGGCTCTGCCTTATCTAGYGCCTCGGAGAGGACCGGTCCTTCCCCGGCTGTAGGCAAACAGGGTGGAGAGGGCAGTTTTTATGGAAGCAGATAGCTAGCCCACGACCTCTGCAAACAGCTCTGTTCTGCACCAGGGTATGTGATAGTGCTCGCTTCTCCGTAGATACTTTGGATCCCCTTTGAATCCGACTGGCTTTCGTGCATGCTGCATGTTTCATGTCCTTCAGAAAGGATACTGRTGGCACCCCAAGATGTTTTCTGGGTCTAGTCCTAAAATCACAATCAGCAGGGCAGATGTGGGGTTGGAAGTGGGCTTTGAGCTCAGCCTGGCACACCARTGAGGGTAATTGTCTGTGGAGTGAAGCAATAGCTGAATAGCTGCTTTCAGGTTGTGCCTGACACACTTGGACCCTGGCTGCGTTTTCTGGACCTAATTCAGACTGGTCAGATTCTCACCAGGTCGAGATACTTTACAGCTCTACTTTGCTATGTGTTAGGAGAAAAGAAGSTTGATAAGCAGCCTGCTAGGGTTCACAGCAGGACTCGGAGGCCTGCGTGGGGTGGCAGGTTGCTGGTCCTGCCAAAAAGGTGGCTGACTTGTTGCCCGAGTGCTGCAGAGGCTGCATATAACACRCTGCGTGTTCCAGGTTGACAGGTACTTGTACCACCTGCGCCTCTCCGATGACACCCTGCTGGACATCATGGCTCGTTTCCAGGCCGAGATGGTGAAGGGCCTGGGCAGGGACACGAACCCTACGGCGGTGGTGAAAATGCTGCCGTCGTTTGTGCGCTCGCTGCCTGACGGCTCCGGTGAGTCGCCCCTGCCTCCTGCCCCGGCTGGGCTCCTAGGAGGAGAGGGCCTGCTTAATTCACCAGAAATTATCCCTGTGAACACGGCCTGGCCAACTGGAGCTGCGCTCAGACATGGCAAGGGCAGCCCCTGCAGCCCAGAGGCCGCAGTGCAGCGTGTGGCTGCGATGGGCACGTGTGGGACATGGGGAGGTCGGGCCTGCAGAGGTGACTGCATCCTGGCAGCACCCCAGCCAAAAACGAACCTTTTCCCAAGTTTGACCAAATCAAAGGAGAAAAAGCAGCTTCAGTGGCATGTGGAGAACAGTGGGAGGCAAATCCACTGGCACAAGGGATATATGAGCAAAATCTGGATAGAAACACCTTGGGAACAGCCTGGCAGGAACACTCCCCTTTCAGAGGCTGCTTTCACCGAAGAAAAGGAAATACTAGTTTAGAAATATTAGAAATACCCAAAAAGGAATACTAGCCTTGTCACCACTGCGGCCACCACGGGCTGCGAGGCCGGACGTGACCCTGCGCTGCCCTGCAAYGGCAGGGATCCCTCGGGGACACGAGGCTCGGTGCATTGCGTGTAGTGTCATCACCGTTGCAAAACTCGGCGTGTCCCAAAGCCGGGCTGGGCTGCGCGCCCCGGTGTCAGGGACACGCTGCGCGGTCGTGCTTGCACCCGCCTTGTTGACACACTCCCTATTTTAAGTACCAAATTGATTTTTTTGTTTCTATTTTTGTGCTCTCCGTATGAATTACTTATTGGTTCCAGCCCAATAGGGTTCCAATCCAAACTTCCGCCAGGATAAAGCATTTCCAACTCAGTGGGAATTTGCCAATTGCAATAGTGGGGATCTGCCAGGTTTTTCAGTGCCTGGAATGACCTCTACGGAGCATCACCCATTTTCATCATTTAAATGTTAATGACCTGACCAATGTCACAGTTTACTGAGTAAGCCAGTTTGTCTCCTTGCCTTTGTGACTTCTGGCCATAGTATTCCAGGTAGAATTTCCTGCTTTCCTTCTAGGATTGCTGGTTTTTTTTTGTTTTTTTATATCAAATTAGTCAGGTGTTTGTACCGCAGGCCAAAGATTGCTCCAGGGTAGGTGCCTGCCAGCACGTGGCCTTTGGGGAAGGGCTGCTCCATGCGCACGTGGGATGGGGAGATAATTGTTTTATGGAAGCAGTGAGGCCAAGCTGCCCTTCTGTACTGAGGTCCTGCTGGGGAAAGAAGCTGAGAGCGCTGCAGGTTGAGATGCAGATCGTTGTTCTTATGGGAAAGGGGAGTTTGGAGATCACTGGGGTGGACGCTCTAGTCTTGCTGCCCCTGCACGTTGGCTTCTGCTGTAGGGCCGTGTCTATAGGGGGCTGCAACCCATCTCCGTTACTGGGTGTATGTAACGCACTCAAACTCCTGTTGCCCTGAGCTGCGGCCCTCCGCGTGGCGTCTGGGCTGCGCCTTGGCCCTTGTCCTCACTGCTGTCTGTCCCTTGCGATGCAGAGAAAGGCGACTTCCTCGCTGTTGACCTGGGTGGCTCCCAGTTCCGTGCCCTCCAGGTGAAGGTGTCTCAGGACGGGAAGCAGAGCTGCCAGCTGGAGAGCAAATACTACCCCACGCCCAAGGAAGTCATCCAGGGCAGCGGAGCAGAGGTGGGAGCCGCCGTGGAGCCGCTCCGCCACGCGTGGAGCCGCTCCGCCGCGATGCCGCGCCGGGCACGGCCTCACCCGTCCTCTCCCTCCTCCTGCAGCTCTTCGACTACGTCGCTGGCTGCCTGGTGGACTTCATGGAGTCCAAAAACCTGACGTATAAGAAGCTGCCCCTTGGCTTTACCTTTTCTTTCCCATGCAGGCAGACCAAATTGGAAGAGGTAAGCTGCAAAAAAAGGAGTCATAAATTGGTGATGGCCAGTCTGGCTCCTTACGGAGACGCRGTGGCGTGGGAGTGGTGGCACGTGGCCTTGCACGTGGGATAACCTTTGCACAGCGCTCTGAGCAAGGCAGGGGCYGCTCGTTGCTGTTTCACTTCACTACCACTCAAGGATGTCTCAAGGCAACAAGATCTTTAAGCTAAAGCCACTCTTTTACTCATCAGTGCCCAACCCTGTGGTAATCGCATATCCTTGTGTGAAGGCAGTTAGACTTTACAATGTATACTTTTGTGTCTTAGAGTCTGTGTGTGTGTGGTTTTCTTGTCTTTGGGTGGGTTTTTTTTAGTTCTTCATATTCAATATCTTCACACTTTCTGCTTCTTTCACATACTCAATATTCTTCACAGAGACMTGTAGCTGAGTATTTGGGAGGCTGCATGGGGGAGGTGAAAGGCTCATTGGGAATATTTTGTGGCTTCTTATGCTCCCCTCCTATTTTATTTGTRGTGAGTCTGTGCTTGAAGCTGCAGTCTGAAAGGACTTGGCATTATTCTTCGTGTTAGTTTGTGACGAGCTTTTTGGACTGTCGCTTTGCAGGGGGTGCTCCTTAGCTGGACAAAACACTTCAAGGCGCGGGGCGTTCAGGGCACGGATGTGGTCAGCTCTCTGCGCAAGGCCCTCGGGAAGCACAAGGCAAGTTCTGTTCCTCCCAGAGCCAAGCTGAATAGCTCTGGGTCGTCCTTCCCGCGAGGCAGAACTGCGYGTGGTGCGTGGGACGCCTGGGAATTGTCAGACATCCTTCAAGGACATCCAGTAACAAGTGTGTGACATGAGCCTGCAGGGGCTGCTCTGTCTCGTGATAACTTTAAACATCATGAATAGACATGGTTAAATCCGCCCTTTAACTAGCCTATTTCTTGGAATAACATTGTTTCAGTATTTTGGAAAGCATTTTCATGTTCTATACGATTGGCAACATCATCTAAGAAACACAGAATATCATTCTGTATCTTGTCAGCATTGTAGTAGGAAGGAAATTGTGTGATTTTCTCATGTTGTATTAACCACTCATCTTTACACTCTCAGGGCATYGATGTAGATGTCTTGGCACTGGTCAATGACACCGTGGGCACCATGATGACTTGTGGATATGAAGACCAGCGCTGTGAAGTTGGACTTATAATTGGTAACTTGTTCTATTCACTAAATATTTTCTTTTCCTTTTCCTCACATGGAGAAAAACAGTGTTTATAATTGCAAGCCACAAGGCAGCTGTTCCTATGCTGATCACACTGCCTTCAAGTATCAAGGTATTAGAGGTGTTAACTTCTTGTCTTGTTGGGATCCAGTTTGGAGCAACACAAAATTCTCTGACTGTTCATAAAATCAGTGTCTCTCTGCAGAGAAAGCTGAATTTCTCTTGCCTCTGGCAATGAAGATCAGCTTCTCTTTCCGTAGCTTAACTGCTTCATAGCTTTTTCTAAGCTCCACAGGTGTACTTTAAATAAATACATGAGTTAAGCTTTCGATCAACCTCTGGTGCTTTCTCTCACTGCAAAGCGATTACKTAAAATTAAAGGTGTAACTTTTCCGCGCTGGCGTCAACGCGCGCAGGCACGGGCACCAACGCCTGCTACATGGAGGAGATGAGGCACATYGACCTGGTGGAGGGCGACGAGGGCCGCATGTGCATCAACACGGAGTGGGGCGCCTTCGGCGACGACGGCTCGCTGGAGGACATCCGCACCGAGTTCGACCGCGAGCTCGACCAGGGCTCTCTCAACCCGGGCAAGCAGCTGTGAGTGGCGTCTGCTGCTGGCGAGGCTGCGCGGCTTGAGGACTTCAGAGGTGTTTCCAGGGGGTGCCAGGAGCCCCTATGGCAATGGGCACAGACCTGAGCTGACTTGGTCCTTGTCCTGCCCAATCTGGACCTTCTTAATCATATGGGAGGCTGCACTTGGGTCCCAGCACCTAAGCTTAGCTCCCGGGCACCTTTAGTAGATTTTATTTATTTATTTATGTTTGACCTGGGTAAGGATGTAAAATGCTTGTACTTGACTACATCAGGACTCTGACAAGCGGTGAAATGAGAGTCCCGATGATCTCTATGCTTCATTCCAGGTTTGAGAAGATGATTAGCAGCCTGCACCTGGGTGAACTTGTAAGACTCATCCTTGTAAAAATGACAAGGGAAGGTCTGCTCTTCAATGGGAAAGTGTCAACAGCTCTGTGTACGAAGGGCAAGATTGAAATGAAGCATGTGGCTGCGATGGAAAAGTAAGAGTTGCAGCATGCCCTTGGAGAGTGGCTTTAGTCTGTCAGGATCAGCACTGCTGATAATAATAATTTCACTGCAATCTGTGGGCCCTTGGATCCTAGACTGGTCGATCTGGTTTTGCTTTTATCTAGGAGACAGATGATCTTTCCTTAAGTGAGAATTGGTGAAAGATGAAGCTTTAACAAAGTCCCACGGTAGCAAATGCACTATTAACCCCACCGCAGTCATGTGTTGTTTAAATGATCTCTTTTGAAACCTGAGCATGCGGGAGGCCTTCTGCAGTTTTCAGCTTCTGGGAGGTGGGAGTGCTTGGCTTGCTTTGAGGGTGCAGACTCTGGGTCATGTCATGACAGATTCTGATGTTTGCCAGAGCGATCCCACTGCTGATATTTCGGGGATGATGATATTTTCCTCGCACCGCGGGAAGCTGTGTGTCTATTMCTGATTTGTGTGTGGCCTCATTTCYGTGYGTTAAATGATTCATTCCTTTGTTTTGGGACAGATATAAGGAAGGTCTGAGCAACACGAAGGAGATTCTTACGGAGCTGAACCTCTTTCCCTCGGAGGAGGATTGCATCGCTGTCCAGCACGTGTGCACCATCGTTTCCTTCCGCTCGGCCAACCTCTGCGCTGCCGCCCTGGCTGCCATACTGACACGCCTGAGGGAGAACAAGAAAGTGTTAAGGCTGCGAACCACCGTGGGGATTGATGGGACCCTCTATAAAGCCCATCCCCAGTAAGGAACTAAGAGCACGTGGTAGCTCCTGGCCATATGTGGTTGTYATTAGTCCCCACCTGCACATACGTGCGGCTTCTGAGGAGGGCCACTTGTCTGGTGCAGGGTGGGAGTGGGATGTGGCTGGAGTGTGGAGGGTAAAACTGGCCTGGTTATCACCTGCTGGCTCAGGAGCAAGTGCCTCCTTGAGCGACTGCCTCGAGGGCACTTGCATTTCCTTTATTTATTGGATTTTGGAAAATGTACTCAAATTTCTCTCAAACTGGCATGGAGGCCAAGTGCCTGATTCTCCARCTCTGGCTTTCCGTAGCCTGTTCCTGCTTGGCTTTTCTCTAGCATCATTCTCCTAGGCATTCACACTTGTCTAGGGGGGGTTGCTCATTCCTGGTTAGAGTAAGACTACCCTGCGGGGCAGCCAGAAGTGGGTATCATTGTCCTCGTGTCTCAGGCTGCCCCGCTGCTCTCTGTCACCCGCGACTCGTGCCGCGTGCTGGAAGCAGCAGGGTAAGGCAAGCGGTGTGTGAGGTGCCCGCGAGGACCTAAGGAGGCTCTCCGCTGCCCTAGGTACGCGAAGCGCCTGCACAAGGTGGTGAGGCGGCTGGCGCCCAGCTGCGACGTGCGCTTCCTCCTCTCCACGAGCGGCAGCACCCGCGGCGCCGCCATGGTCACGGCGGTGGCGCGCAGGCTGGCCGAGCAGCGCCAGCGCGTCGACGCCGCGCTCGCGCCCTTCCTGCTCTCCCCGGGCGCCCTCCGCGAAGTGCAGGGCAAGATGAGGAAGGAGCTGGAGTACGGGCTGAGGAGGGACGTGCAGGGCACGGCCACGGTGAAGATGCTGCCCACGTACGTCCGCGGGACCCCCGACGGAACCGGTAAAGTCCTTCTCTGGTCGCGTGGACACAAGGGCCGTGTCGTTTTCTGAAAGGGGACGTTACAATTAGGAGTTTCCTGGAGAATGACACGGTGATGGCAAACTATTTCTTCCTGTGGTGTTACCTGTCTGGCATTCAGCCTGTTGCCTGGCAGACTAAGGGGCTAATGTCCCAAGGGACTGTGTGTTATCACTGGCTCAGATACGTTTTTTTTTGGCGATCTGTGGCCAAGTATGGCATTCTGAGTCACAACCGTGTTCCCAGAAGCACCAAAATGAAATACCTTCTTGTCTTACAGAGAAAGGAAAGTTCCTCGCCCTTGACCTTGGCGGGACAAATTTCAGGGTTCTGCTGGTCAAAATTAGAAGTGGGAGAAGGAGATCGGTGCGAATGTATAACAAAATCTTTGCCATTCCTCTGGAGATCATGCAAGGGACAGGGGAAGAGGTAACTTCTAACGAGTTTAACTGATGCACCCGGGACCCCTGGAATGGCAGTACCTGCAAGATTTGCATGCGTGTTCTTTATTTTCCCTCTGTCCTTCCAGCTCTTTGACCACATTGTGCAGTGCATAGCAGAATTCTTGGAGTACATGGGGATTAAAGGTGCCCGGCTGCCTCTGGGCTTCACCTTCTCCTTCCCCTGCAGGCAAGCCAGCATTGACAAGGTAAGGACCAAAGCAGGGAAAGGAATTCCAAAACAAGAGAAGAGCTGCAGATCTGGCAGCTCTGCATTTGCGTGGCAAATGACACAATTTTGGATGACGGTCACTTGTTTTGGAGGCAAAAGCTTTCTCTTTCCCTAAACGTTTTCCTCCGAGCAGGTTTTTTCAAGGTCTGATAGGTTCCATAGAGATTCCTTCTCTCTGCAATGCCGAGAGAGAACAGTCCTCTCCTTGTCCTGTCTCAACTCCAGTCCCTGCCTATTCTCCTAGCTGTGCTGCCGAGCTGTATAACTTTCCCACTGCATCAGTTTCTCTTTGTTGAGTGCCAGTAGGCAGAACTGAGCTCATTTATTCACAGCATGGAAGGGTTAGACCTCTCCCTTTGATTGGACATGAGCAGCTTTCTGGGGGATCTCAGCTCTTCATCTGTCCTGAGCTGAAGTGAGGAAGGTTTAAAATTACTCGGGAATATCTTAGTGAATTTATTTATTTACTTTGCATTTCCTAAGGGAGTAGGAGGAAAAAGGGATTCCTTCTAATCTGGTCAAATATATAGCTGCTTGGAGGGATGAGAGACTGCAATTGTGTAAAGATGTTTTTAAGTCCTGTTGAATTTTACAGCAACTTCTGGGCTTGTGGCTCAATTTAGAGCAAATGCAATTTTGCAATTTTCCCCCCTCTGCAAATGCTGCAGTGGCTGGTTGTGCAGAAGGGAGTGAGATGAGGAAGTTTAAAGTTTGCCAAAGGAGGAGAGAGCTTTGGGTAGACATTGAGAAATAGGCAGGTAAGCCTGGAGCGAGTCATATACATGCTGCTACGCCGTCTGCACCAGGCACTTGCAATAACCTGTCTTGTTGGCCAGCAAAACACTTTCTGAGGGAAGGAGGAAGGACAGAGAAGCACAAGGAAAGGAAGAAGAAAAAGGATTAATGATGTCTGAGATGCATAGTCCTCTTCCTCCACGTGTGCAGGTTTTCTCCTTCCGTTTCAGGGAACGCTTGTGGGCTGGACGAAAGGTTTTAAGGCAACGGATTGTGAGGGGGAAGATGTTGTCGATATGCTAAGGGAAGCGATCAAGAGGAGAAACGTGAGCTATTCTTTTTTGCTTTCCATATCTATTTAATAAATGTCTATATTTTGAGTTACATATTTTTAATGAATGTTCATTCTTCCCCACCCCGGGCCTTTCTGTTGAACATGCCGTATGTTTCAGGAGTTTGACTTGGACATTGTGGCCGTGGTGAATGACACTGTGGGGACGATGATGACCTGTGGCTACGAGGACCCAAAGTGCGAGATTGGCCTCATTGCAGGTACCGTGTTAGTGAAGCAAACGCTGCAAAAGGACAGCCTGTGTGCAGGTGCTCGGCTTGATTCCTTATTTCAGCATCTGTAGAACAAAACTCTCGCAAGTCTCTTGCCCGCAGCCTGGTGTGTGGTGTTGCTGGCAGATCCTGGCAGGTTTATATGGTATTTAGGTGAGAACGTAGTATCACCAGTGCCACACACAGCCAAGTCGGTACCCGTAACAGAGACTTGTCTGTTCCCTGCTCTTGGAGTGTTTTGTCCAAGACCCATCTCATGGAGGACCCTTCTGTTGTGGTACCTTATAGCATACAGCATGACGGCTGCCAGTTGCTTCTGTAAGATCCATGGAGATCTTGGAAATTTGGGATCTGGAGACGAGCCCTTTCAACATGATGATCACCGCAGTCATCTTCCATGCGTTTCAGCTGCTACTTCACTGTTCTGGCTGAAGCCTCGTTGTTTCCTCCTAGGAACAGGCAGCAATGTGTGCTACATGGAAGACATGAAGAACATAGAAATCTTGGAAGGGAATGAAGGGAAAATGTGCATTAATACAGAGTGGGGAGGATTTGGTGACAACGGCTGCATCGACAACATCAGAACCGAGTACGATAGAGAAGTAGACGAAGGTTCACTAAATCCAGGGAAGCAGAGGTAACAGCAGAGGGGTCCTCGTTTCCGTGAGTCCTGCAACACTCGCTGCAACAGCTTTTCTGGTGGTTGAAAGGCTGTCGCTGTCCTGCAAGCTTTGACTGCTTGCCAGCTTGTTGCTGTGTGTCTGCCGCTCATTATGTTCAGCAGAGCTAACTTGCTCCCTCTTTGAAAACTCTTTTTCATAACAGGTATGAAAAAATGACGAGTGGGATGTATCTAGGGGAAATCGTGAGGCAGGTTTTGATCGACTTAACCAGACAAGGACTGCTCTTCAGAGGACAGATCTCGGAATCGCTCAGAAAAAGAGGCATATTTGAAACGAAATTCCTATCTCAGATTGAGAGGTAAAGTTGTTAATTAGATTTATGTGGTTTAAATCCTCAAGTTCCTCCAGAACCTCTAGGAAATAATTTTTTACAGTGTTGCAGAGCCTTTTTTCTCAAGGAGCCTGTTACAATTTCCTTCTTGGTGGTGAGGAAGAGGGAGGGGAAGACAGGACAAAAGAAAACGCAGAAAGCACCAAGGAACTGGGAAAGTCCTAGAATTATTCTGTGATTATATAAATCATCATTCCTTTCCCTTTGGCTGYTTTATCTTGGATGCCTTGGCTTCAAGCATTTCTCTACTTGAAGAGTCCCTAAAGGACTTAAAATGGTGGTTGTTATTTCTGGAGGCCGGTCATGTTTATATATGTSATGACCGTGGGCTTTGCTGGGCGGCCCTGCCGGAGCCCTCGAGGCCGAGCGCGTGCGGCCGCGGCGCGCGAGAGAGGAGCTTCCCCTAACGCCCTGCCCGCGTTTCCCCGGGCCAGCGACGGGCTGGCCCTGCTGCAGGTGCGGCGCATCCTGCAGCAGCTCGGCCTGGACGGCACGTGCGACGACAGCATCGTCGTCAAGGAGGTGTGCGGGGCCGTGTCGGCGCGGGCCGCCCGGCTCTGCGGCGCCGGGCTCGCGGCCGTCGTGGAGAAGAGGAGAGAGGACCAAGGCGCCGAGCGCCTCGAAGTCACCGTCGGCGTGGACGGCACCCTCTACAAGCTCCATCCGCAGTGAGTCCCGCGGTGCCGTGGCCTTTCCGCTCCCGCGGCGCGTCTCCCTGCCCCCCGTCGTGCCTGCGCTTTGCTTTCCCCTGCCGGGAGGCTCTAGTTCTCTGCGGCGTTTAGCAAACCTGTCCTTTTAATATAGATTTCTTCCCCAGTGTTTTGGGGGGGTTTCTGCAATGTCTGGGGTTCCTAAATGGATGCGGACTTGTCCCGTAGGGAGCTTTGCTGGGGTTTTGTAGTCGGTCTGTGTTTCRTGCGGAAAGCCCTTGAAGTGGCGGCGTTAGCTGTTGGGCTGGGGGAAGAGGATGGTCTCTGTGGTGTCTCAAAGCAAGGGGCCTGCCTGGCATTATGCTGAAAAACATGCAGATGCAGACGCAGAAATTAAAGTCTGGGGTAGTACAGAAAGGAGGAGGGGAAAAAAGAAAAAGAAAGACAACAGAAAGGAATGAGTTGGAGCACCAGAGGATGACACCGGCTGAGGTTTCGGTTCCGTGCTGATAGACAGGTACAAGTGATGACACACCAGAAGAGGGTGCTAAAACGGTCTTCCCCTCTCTCCTTTTCCTTTCAGTTTTTCTAGGGTGCTGCGGGAGACGGTGAAGGAGCTGGCCCCGCGGTGCGATGTGACTTTCATGCTCTCCGAAGACGGGAGCGGGAAGGGAGCCGCCCTCATTACCGCCGTAGCGAAAAGGCTGCGGAGCGTGGGAGAAAACTAAAAGCAAGGGGGYGAGGCGGCTCGGCACTGCCGGGCACGGGCCCTGGGGGCTGCCGGGCCTGGCTCGGGGGGGCTGTGCCGGGGCACAGGTACCTGTGCTCAGGAAGAGGCCGGTTTTGGACCGAGCACCTTTTGTTGTCGCCCCTTGGCCCAAGCGTTTCTGCTGACGTGCCCTGGCGTTACGGATGCTGCCGGGTATCGGTTCTGCGCCTCCTTGCAGTTCTTCTGTAGTGCACAGGAGGGTTTAAAAAGAAACACAAAGTTCCAGCATGTCTTCTGAGAGGGGCTTAATTAAGTCATGCCCCACAATTGAGTTTGTGACCCAGTTTCTTAGGATTTGGGGGGTTTAGTTTTGGCTTGGTCTGGCTCTAGGCATACTAAGATGCTGGTGTTGCTTGTACGTAGCCAACGTGCTCATTCAGTGCTGCACAGACTTCACAATAAACCTGCAGGTAAAAATGAACTAACGAGCTTTGGTCGCTGATGCTTTTTTCCCTCTGCTACGCGGGTTACAAGTGTATCGGAATATGGGATTTCTCCAAGTACAAAGGGCACGATTAATAAAGAAACGTAAGGGAAATAGGTGAGGCCACAAAATAGCAGCCTGTGCCAAAATGTATCAGCAGGGTGTGCGTTATGTGTGCATAAATGTCAACTAATGCTGGATGGCTCGTGGCTGCGGCTGCTGCTTCTCGTCGGGGGGCGAAARAGAGGATGTGGAGCAGCTACAGAGCCTGCTGCTCCTGTGCTCAAGCACCAAGAGTATCAAACGTGTTCGTCTCTGGGCTGCAAATCAGTCGTGTAAAACAGTTTCTCAGTTCTCGTCGTTTTTTTCCTTGCTTATCTCCTTGTTTATTCAAGGATGACARGCTCGCTTGTACAAAATGGAAAATTAACCTGTGTGCTTGTGTGGCCAAAAGTCTCCTGCCTCATTTACCCTTTTCAGAATTAATTGAATCAGTAATGATACAGAAAAGTGCATAATTTGGAACTGGCTCTTCTGTTCTCAGGCATTTCCCTGTCTCTTTTAATCCTTTTCCTTGGGATGGCAGCCGAAGGGGTGGAGCTGGCGAATGCACATYAAGCCTAGATGGGTCAAAAATGAGAGGGAAAATAAGCAGTTGGGTATATGTAGTAGTGTGGATTAGGGTGGACAGAGTCAGATTTAGCAACGGCAAGTTCCAGATTTGACGATGCAGACTTTTCTGGAGCTGCCAAAAGCTGTGCATGAGCCGCGGTGCTCCTTGCATTTAGCAGYGTTGCACTCTCCCCTTGGGGACAGCGGTGGCTTTCTCTCCACGGGTTCAGCTTTCCTCAGGTTGTGCGTTTGGCATGGACAGTGAAAGAGCTTTAAATCACAGGTGTGACAGAGGGTATCGCTGGGTGAAGGTGCCACGGTTGGTGTTTGACTCCCAGTAAATGGTCGCAGTCATTTGCAAGGARAGGATGATTTTAACTTCTGCTTTGCTGCCTCAAGAAACCAGCCTTTGGTGGCTGTAGATCTGGATAGCACCGAAGCCGGGCGTGTAATCCAGCGGCTCATTGGTGACAAACTCCTTGTCACTTTGACGAAGTTCAGAGGTAAATAGAGGATCATGTATAAATCCTTCAGCAAGCCCGCTTACCATAATCTCCTTTCTTGGGAAGTGGATAATATACAGGATTAGCAGATGAGCGGCGAGAAGTTTGGGGGCAAAATATAGGTGCTGCCGAAACATAAACTGTCACCGTGGTTTGTTTTGGGCAGTGCATGGAGCGGGATTGCTGGCGTTGGGGCTGGGCAGGCAGGAAAGCTGCAAGCACCAGAAATCTCTTTAATAATTTCCCCCTCTYGCCTTTTCTCCATCCCATCAGGAGGCTTCAGTTTGTGGAACACCGCAGTGCTATTAATTCAGTTTGCTTTCTGGAATGTGTTTTTTTGCATATATATTCATACATGCATATATAAATATATATATACACACAGTGGCGGTTCCTAGCGTGGTGCCCCTGGATCAAGGCCGGGATGGCGAGGAGGCCGGCGGGGCGCGAGCGGTTAACGGARCGAGGAAGGGGCAGCTCCCACGCGCGCCAGAGCGGAAAGCTGCCGGCGCCGGCTTGGGAGCACGTTCTGGAAGCGAGTGGGATAAATGATGGCACGAGGGAGCGGGGAGAGAAAGGGGGGGGTGGAAACCCAAGCGCCTGAAGGGCTCGCGGGCAGCGGGGTTTGGCGACGTTTCTGCCTTCTCCGTCGGAGATCCCGGTCGGGGCCCTTTGCCGTCGCTTTCAAGGGTGTGTTTGCAGAGCAAGGGAGCAGCGGTGTAGGTCGAAAGCCCAGTTTGCTGGTCTGAAATTTAAATAGTTGCCTGGTCATTAAATTTTGCACAAAAAGGAATTGACTCTAAAAGCAGCTGATATGCTGCCGTGATTAGAGCAATGGCAATGCCTCCTTTCATCGCAGCGAAGTTACATTGTTGGAGGGCATAACTGGCATTTTTTTATTGAAAGATTAAGAAGAACTTGTTTACGGCTTGCAAACAAAGGGGTTTTAATTCAGCAGACGGCAGCGGGGATAAGCAGTAAGTGGCATTTTCATCTGCGGGGCCGGCTCGCGCTTTCGCTGCACAATGCAGCGCCGAGAGGAGCGCGAAGGAATTTACTGCCCGGCATCGGCGCGGCAGAGCGAGCACGGCGCGGGCAAGAGCCAGCGAGCCGCAGGGGAGAGACCTTGAGGGCAGGGGGACGGCGGGGGACGCCGGCGCCGCTGGGCCCCGAGCGGCGCTTCCCGGGGGGCAGCTGGATGGTGCCCGTGGTGCCGAGGCCCGGCGAGGGCGGTGCCGGGGATGCCGGCGCTCCGGAGCAGCGGGGGTGACGTCTGGGTGCTCATGTAGGTACCCGCGTTGCTCCTAGCGGGGACCCGCGGGTCTGCTCTAGCGCCAGGGACCCGCTCGGGGCGGCGGCGCTTTGCGTTCTCCTTTTGGCAGGGATTTTCTCCTGCCTGGGGATGGAAGGGCGAGGGAAGCAGGAGTGGCCCATATTGGGTGTAGATCCAAGACTTTCCGGARGAAAGTCCCCACAAGGGATGAGAGCAGTAGGGCGGCTGTCGCAGCCCCTGTCCCGAGAGCTGCTCCTCTTGCTGGGTGGCGTTGGGCCCCCCATGCCCTCGATGCTCCCCTGGGCTAATCCACCCTCGGAGGCGCCGCAGTCTGCCCCCTTCCTGCCTGGGAAATACTGGGGAAGAAAGCAGGCTTTGGTCTTCCTGGACTTGACTTGTGGCCTAGCCTGGGAAAAGGGAGCCTTGGCTGGGGCTTCCCGTTCTGACGGGGCACCGGAGCAGCGCGGGACGTGGAAAACCTCGGCCGCGGGAGCGTGTCGCCGCGTTGTGCCGGAGCCCGGGGCCGCGCGGCCCCCTTGCCACGTCGCTCTCTCCTCGGCAGCCCCCGGCGCCCGTGATGTGACATGGCCAGAGGGGTCCCGCCATGGCCGCGCCGCAGGAGCCCGAGGCGCCYGCCCGCCGCTGCCCGCCGCTCTGCAGGGTGAGTAACGGCGGCGCCGGCCGCGGCCCTCGAGGCCGGGCACGGAAAGCGGGAATGGCGCCGGGTGCGGGATTAGGCGGAGTTTGTCTCCAGCGCTCTCCGCTCCGGGCATGGAAGGGGGCTTGGGCCTTTGCTCCTTGGACGTGGGCTTCCCCCTGGGAGGCRTCCAGGGTAAAAAGTGGCTCTTTAGCTGCTGGTGATTGCCGGCGTGGCCGCTGTCCTTGCAAGGTGGCCCTGCTCCAAGCTCCGCGTCCACCTCCTCCCCTCCCACCTTCCCTTCAGCCAGCAGGGGAGGCTTCAGCACCGCCGGAGCAGCGGCTTCCCGGGAAGAGGCAGGAAATTGCTGTTTCTTAAAACTCCGGGGCGTTGCGCGGGGAAGGGCCTCGCAGCATGGGTAATAATTTCTGCCCCAGGCTTAAGGAAGCGGCTCCAACACGGTTGTTGCTGAGCGCGGGCGATAAGAGCAGAGCAGGATCAAAATAGCTGCAAGTTGCTGCGGCCTCCAGGAATTTGCCACGGAGGGCAGCGCCGGTCAAAAATAACCCCCTGCCCCGCTCGATAGCTGGAGGGAACCCAAGAGACTCGCAGCGGTCCTTGGGCCTTCTCCCTTGTAGCGGCCTGGCCCGGGGCGCCGGCCGCCCGGCTCTCTGTGCAGGGCAGGCCCGGCCATGGGTCCTGCAGGAGGGCAGGGGCTGCGGGGGGCGGTGGGGTTGCTCCCCACTGTGTATTTATAGCCGGGAGCAGCGGAGAGGAGCGTTCCCAGCTGGAGGAGAAGGGGTGGCCGATGACAGATGGCAGCAGCAAACCTCCACCGGCGCACGAGGAGGAGGAGGAGAGCGGCCAAAAAGGGACTTAGATGCATTCTGGGCAGGGCAGGCCTAGCGCAGAGGTTGTTTCCTCCTATTACCGCGGCTTTACTGCCCCGGCATCAACGCACACGTCTTTTAGAGGCTGGGGAAGGGTCGGGGGAGGTTCCCATGCCGTTCCCACGTCTCCGCCGCACACCGAGACATAAAGCCCCGGAGCGGAGCAGGGCGGGCGGCGGCGGAGGAGGAGGAGGAGGAGGCGGCGGGGAGGGAGGAAGGAAGGGGCGGCGGCGGGGGCGGYGCTGCGGGCCCGTCCCTCCCGCGCCTCCATCCCGGCCCTGCGCCGCATCCCTGCGTGGCCCGCGCCGCCGGCACCATGATCGCCGCCCAGCTCCTCGCCTACTACTTCACCGAGCTCAAGGAGGACCAGGCCAAGAAGGTGGGGACCCGGGGGAGGGGCGGGGGGGAGCACCCTGCTCGTGCCCCCCCGGCCCTGCGCCGCCGGCCCCGGGGCTCCCCCGCGCCGCGGGCGGAGCGGCCGCCCGGGCCTCGCGCGCTGCCCTTGGGGCGCTCGCGCCGCGGAAAGGGGCGGAAAAGCGGGTGTTTTACACGTTATTTGTGGGTTTTGAGAAGCGGGAGGGGAGCGCTGGCCGCGAGGAGGAGGAGGAGGGAGGGGGAAGGCCTGGCCGCTCGGCAGCATCCCCGGCGCCCGTGCGGCCTGAGCGGCGCTCGGCGCGGGGGGACGCGCCCCGAAGGGCGCTGCGGCTGCGGCCGKCGGGAGGCTGCGGGCGCCGGGCCGGCCCTGCCCGCGGGCGTTGCAAGGCCGGGGCAGCCCCGGGGCCCTGCGCCGGCGGGCGGGAGGGGCAGGAGAGCCGCCCTGCCCCAGTTGCCTCTCGGAGGCCCCGGGGCACCGTCTGCTGCTCGTGCTCTGCTTTATGCGCCCGCGCCGAGCCCCGCGGGGCCGCCTGGTCCCCGGTGCACCCGGGGCTCCATCCCGGCTGGTGTACGTGTGCACCCGGGGCTGCATCCCGGCTGGCATACGTGTGCACTGGGGCTGCATCCCGGCTGGCGTACGTGTGCAGCCGGGGCTCCATCCCATTTGGCATACGTGCGCGCCGGGCTCCATCCCGGCTGGCATACGTGCGCGCCGGGCTCCGTGGCAGGGCCCTCCCTCTGCCCTCCGCTTCCGGAGAGGAACCATTCCTCCTGCTGCCGGTTCGCGCGGGGCTGCGGCGGGTGCCCCTCGTGGCATCGTCCCCCCGGCCCCGCTCGCCCTGGGGATGCTGCCGCGCCGGGAGCCGCCCGCCCCGGGGCTGCGCAGCGGCTGGGGATGATCCCGGCCTTCCTGCAGCTCGCTCCCGCGGCGGTGGCATCCTGGGAGCGGYGCTGCTTCCATGCCGGCCTTGTGCAGGAGAGGCTTCCCACTCCTGCTTTGCCATGAGGAGTGAGAGGACAAGGGGAGGCCGGCTGGCCCAGTGCTTGTGGCCCCTCTGTACTGGCCCTTTCCTGCTCCTCCGTGCCACCAACACARGACCGTGGCATCCTGCAGGGCCCTTTCCCATTGCCCCGGGCGCGTGAAGGATCCCAGGCTTTCCGTGGGCACGGGAAGGCTCTCGGCAGCGCCCCGTTCCCGGCAGGTTTGTGCCGGCAGCAGCCGCCCTGCGGAGGGAGCCTCCGGGTGCTGCCCATTTTCCACCTCCCGCGGGACGGTCACCTTGCCCTTGAGCCGCAGGTCACCCTGGGCCCGGGGCGGGCGGCTGCCCTGCGGAAGCAGCCAGACGGATCCATTCCGGAATGATTTCTGAGCAGAGAAGGGCTGTCCCAGGGGCCGGAGCAGGGCCGTGGCGCCAGCATGACTAACCCTCCTCCTCCTCCTGCCCTCCAGCAGAGAGGAAACCTGTTTTGGAAGCGGCCGCGTGCACGCACAGGAGGAGGGATCCTGTTTCCGAGGCGGGCGGCGGCGCCCGCAGGGACAGGCTAGTCCCGGCCCCGCTTTCCCAGGGCTCCCTCCACATCCCAGGGCTCCCGATCCCCCGGGATCCGCGTTGCCCTCGGGATGTAGCTCGCTGGCGTCACTCGCGGTGTCGCTCCCCGGGAGTGTTTTTATGGCGGCGTTTGTCACGTAAGATAGAGCGTCAGCGCGGAGATACAGGCGCTATCGGCGCCTCCAGAGCCGCGCGGGAGACGGGGACGGTCTTGGCACGGGGAGGACGCAGGGTGTAGAGCGAGGTGGCTCTTCCTGTGTCACCAAGGACGCCAGACACGGGCAGGGCTGTAGCGCCGCGGCCCTGGTGTGCTGCGTTTCTCGCGAGGCGTTAGCGGGAGCAGKTTTCCAAGGCGGGGAGAGGCGGCTCCGCTTTCGCCTCGCCTCTTCCCACGCGCGCCTTTAGCCGGAACCCCCACGGCCCAGCTCCGCTTTGGAAGCGTCGACGCTGCTCTCGCTCGTGCCGGAGRCTGGTCAAACCGCCCCCTTGTTCCCGGCTGGCAGGTTCCCACGTTGGGAAGCCACCAGGGAGAAGGCAACAGGTTTAACTCAGTGTTTTGTGTTGGAGAGGAGGATGCTGCTCAGCCCAGTCCGGCCTCTCCGGGGYATCTGGCTGGGAGGCTTTGGAGCAGGGTAGGGAATATGGTTTGGGACATGGAAATTCATGCTTGGTTGTGGCAAATCCTTGTTGATCCCGAAACGCCCCTCGTTGCCCCGGGCTGCTCACCAGCTCYGTCCTTACTTGGCTTTCCCTCCCGGTGGGTTGAAGGATGAGGCGCCAAGGGCCCGGCCGCCTCATCCGTGCGGCCGCGTGTTGTCCCGCGGCTCGATTCCGGCCGGGAATCGAGCGGCGCGGCCGGGCGGGCGGTCACCGTGCCGCCGCGTCCGCCTGTCCCCGCAGATCGACAAGTACCTTTACGCCATGCGGCTCTCCGACGAGACCCTCATGGACGTCATGGCCCGCTTCCGGAGGGAGATGAAGAACGGCCTCTCCAGGGACTTCAACCCCACGGCCACCGTGAAGATGCTGCCCACGTTTGTGAGGTCCATTCCCGACGGATCAGGTAGGGAGCCGCGTGYGCGCGCGTGTCCTGCGCCTCGCGGGGAACCTCTCGGCAAGGAGCCAGCCTCTCCCCGGGATGACAAAGCACTTTGCTTCCTGCAAGCGAGGGAAACGTTTCGGAGAGACAACCGCCCTCCCTCCTTCCCTCCCTCCTTCCCTGCTCCAGCTGGTGCCGAGCACCTGGYGATTCCTGCCTCGCATGGAAGAGCCCTTCCCAGCCCTGCGTCCCCCCGCGGTCGGTGCATCCATGCAGAGCGCCGCCTGCCAGGAATCAATATCTGCACGCAGGAAGATGGGGCTTGTTTATTTATTTATTTACGGAATTCAGCACGATGGGATTTTGAGTTTTGACGAAAGCAGCGGCTTTCAGGCGTTTGCAGTTGGACTTGCCCTGTCTGTTACCTTTTTTCCTTTTTTCTTTGTTATTTGGGGGAATTCAGGGAACTCGAGGAGGCTGCAGCGTGGCGCTTGAAAACTACCAGCCCTTGGCTCTGCCATGCGTTTTCCAGCTGGGTTTTGCAGTKTTTCTGTGGGCATGAAGAGCTCTCAGAAACCCCAAAGCGTGTTGCRCCGGTGTCTGGGATCAACGTTGCCCTTATTTTGTGTTGATTATTTAGCGATAACGCTGAGTTTGCTTTCCGTGTGCAGCACGAGTAGGTTAACTTGTGCTTTGGTGCCTGTGRCAGATTACGTTCCTTTTTACAGGATTTGCCCTGTTATAGCTATGTTCTACAGCTGCTTTTACGTGTTTTGAGCCTCTCTTGAATTAGGACCGAGGAGTTATTTGGTGTAGGAAGCATCACTTTGAGCCGTCTGGCAGGTGGAAGTCTTTGACATTGCTGCTGGGCCATGGCTTGGTGCAGCCTTAACACTGAATAGTTGCAGTGTGATTCTGCTGCTGTTTTTAAAGGACTGAGATGCTAGTTTCCCTTAATTCGGTGCTTAATTCAGCTGTTACCCTGAAATGACCCCTCGCGGTCCCCCGAGCAGGGATTTGTGTGAAATCCCAGCATTTCCACTGTCCCTGTTTTTCCTCCCCAGTGCCCGGGTGCAGACGATGAGGGTCGCCCCTTGTCTGCTTCAGACCACGCRTTGCACCCTATGCAGCTCTGCCCCTCGGCCCTCCGTGGCAGCCGAAGGGCTTTTCCCAGCCCTTCCCAGTCTCCAATTCCCACCTCATAAGCTTCTCCCCTCCCTGTCTGGTTGTTATTATGAAAGCCGATCATTCAGAAGGAGGAAAAAAAAGAATAGCACCGCTGTTCAGCTGCCGATATCCGCTCCTCAATCACAGGAGCCTCTGAGCAACGTTTATGGAGACTGTGGAGATGTTGCTCTTAGCAGGTTTATTTTTCCCCTCCCTGCTTCGTTCCGAGTTCGTTTGGAAAAGCAGCAAGGTTTTGTCCGGGTGCCTAGGGCAGTATGGCCGGTTAATTCAAAACACTCTTCAGGAATCCTGTGTTGTTGGTAGCGGTTTTAGCTGTGCCTTGCTTTTTAAAAAGCACGGATTAAACCCTACTTGTTAGGTTAAACTCCTGAAACACCCTGCAAGAAACCCGCTGCTTTGCGTATAGAAAACTGTGCRTTTTCCCTGGGGGCTTTTGCTCCTTTTTAGCCAAAAAGGATGATTCTCACGGGGTTTTGCCTTGCGAGGAGCCCGGCGGGGCTGGGAGCTGACCGTGCTGCTCTGTAACCACGCTGCCGGGGAAGACGCCTCCGGAGCGCGCTGTTTGTTTGGAGCGTTCAAGCCCGAGAAGGGGCCATCTGCTCCGATGTTGATTTTCCCCTTTTTGAGAGGAGGTAATGGCTCGTGCTGGGCAATTAATACGCTCTTAGGGTAACGCGCGTTCAGGTATTCGGCTCAACGAGGCTCTTGTCGCAGAGGTTTTGCTGCCGGGCTCGGCAGGGCGAAGGAGGCTACGAGGAAAGGAAGAGTTGCGTCGTCACGGGGTGAAATCACGGGGATTACGTTAAGGGTTGTGAGCCCGTGCTGTGTGTTGTGAAGCTTGTTGCATTTCCTGCCTGCAAGATGCGGCTTTTTTACGGCCTCTGGAGGCTCATCCGGATCCAGGAGGGTGAGGAGGAAACGTCCATTGAGAGCTGTGGGTAACTTGGCCTCTGCACGGGCAGAATAASCTCGGGGGCAGGTTTGGGGGTGGAAACCCGAGCGGGCTTTCTGACTACCCACGGGCGCAGCCTGATGCCCTTGTGCTTCCCTTTCCCCTTAGAGAAAGGCGATTTCATCGCGCTGGACCTCGGCGGCTCCTACTTCCGCATCCTGCGGGTGAAGGTGTCGCACGAGAAGAAGCAGACGGTGCAGATGGAGACGGAGGTTTACAACACGCCCGAGGACATCATGCACGGCAGCGGCACGCGGGTGAGCGGCCCCGYGGGACTCGCCCCTAAGGATGAGCGGCTTCGGCGCCGTCCTTTAAAGAACAGGCAAAACGCGAGCACGGCCTTAGCTTTCCAGCAGCTATTCCTGTTGTACTGAGGAAAAAGCTCCGTGTGCAGTAAAAACGTCTCAGGAAGCCGATGGGACGTTTTGGGGCGGCTTCATCTTGATTTTTGCTGAGTAAATGGTACCTTTTTTCAGTCCTTTAGTCCTGAGAGTGGAAAACGATACTTTAATCCATTTGCTTGCATTCCAAACTGGCCTGTTTGGAAGAATTTGTTGTCTTTTTATGATGAAAGTGAGTGTTTTACACCCAAGTGTCTCTTTGTATCACTGTAGCACGAAACACGGAATTTTTGTTGTTGGAAAGAATGCATTTTTGCACTGCTTTTCTTTTTGAGAATGGGGTGCTATTTAAACAGGAGGTAGGAAACTTCCCGTCTGCGTTAAAAGAGTGAAAAGAAATCAAGGAATGATAWAAAAGGCATTTCCATCCTTAATACATTTTCTCTAGGCATCTTAACAGCGTTAGCACTTAGAGGTACCAACCAGTGCTGCGTTCTTAGGCGGCTGCGTGCCTGAGGTGGCGTCGCTGCTCACAAGCAGTGCTGGTGTGAACATTTCTGTGGGATCTGGGAACGGTAATAAAACACGCTCCTCCCGAAGACCTCTCCTGATATTATCGCTCCTCTTAAAGCCTTTTCCTGATGTTATTCCGTTGTTATCTGGCCCAAGGACACGCAGCGGCTTTCCCACGGAGAGGCTTCGGAGGGCAGCCGGGCCGAGCCGCCCGTTGCAGGCGGAGATAGGGAATGAGCATTGCCCCAAATACCTGTTCCCATCTCGGCACTGCTCTTCCCGCTGCGGGCAGCGCCCTCATCCCGGCCTTTCTCCCTGCGGCTTCTCCAGGTCCGTCCTTGAGGCCCCCGGCTCCATCCTCGCGGGGAGGCCCCAGGGATGCTCCAGGCCGGCGGTGATCGGGTCCTGGGGACACCCACGTGCCCCACTGGGCTTTTCCCAAAGCTGCGGGCCGGATTGGCGCAGTAGCTGGAGGGAATCTCGGTTACGCACTGGGAATCCCGGGGTGAAATCCGCTCCTTGACGGGAGCGTGGGTTCCGCCTTGGTGCGTTTTGGCGTTTTCTACCCCGCTGCGTTCAAACTGCCAGTTTTCATCCACCCCGGCCCTTAGTCAACACGTGCAGTGTTCCAGCCTGGTGGCGGCTGGAAGTTCGCTTAGGATCAAGTCACTGAGGAACGTGCGAAAGTTCGGAGCTGGGTAGCCCTGTTGCTGCTGTGCTGGTCCTGAAGAAATTGTGGGATTGTATTGCTTAGCTCAAACTCTCCTTTTGGCTGAAAATAGCAAAATAGCTGGGAATAGCCTTACAGAAGTGCAGTATTCTTTTCCCAGTCTTTTCCTCCGCGTCTGGTCGGTGATTTGCCGGGAACAGCGAACGGCAGCGTTTCCCTTGGGAAACCGCGGTAATTCCGCACGTTCGGAGATGTATTCTGCATCTCTGGAGAAGAGCTCAGCCCCACTGTGGGATCCGGTCCCGCATGCTCTTTTAAGAGACATTAACAAGGAGACATCTGCTTGCTAATGGAAGGCTGAGAGGATRTTTTGTTCTCCTCCGTGTTGGGCACAAGGTTTGTGCCGGGCGGGAGAGTCGCGCGGCGCTCGCTCCAGGAAAGATGTTTTCCCATCAGTGTGAAAGATGCCAGGCAGGATGAGATGCGCTAACGAACGGCTGATTTTGTACTTCTTAAYTGCTGGGGTGTTAATATGTGCTGTCTGGGAGATGCGTCATTTAAATATCTTAAAAATTTGCAGCAGAATTGAAGTATTCCGTCCCTTAAGCTCTRTCTTGATTCGTGTCTGTTCTCCCTTTCTTTTCTAGCTTTTTGATCATGTTGCCGAGTGCCTGGGAGACTTTATGGAGAAACAACAGATCAAGGACAAGAAATTACCAGTTGGCTTTACCTTCTCTTTCCCGTGCCGGCAGTCCAAGCTGGATGAGGTAGGAACATGCCCTGACTTTGTTAATATGCAGCAGAGCTACTGTGTTATCACAGCAGGATCCTASAGAGGCATCTTTGGGGGGAATGAGTGCTGGATGCAGGAGCTGATGGGGTCAAAAGAGAAAAAGAAAAAGGTATTTTTGGGGGGGGGGTGTTTGGGGGTGTTTCTCTGCATTCAGCAGGCCAGGTTTCTGTAGTTCCAAAGGGTTAAATGTAAAAGAAAAAAAGGGAAATAAAATAGACCTGACAAGGAAGAGAGTAAAATGTTTCCCACCTTTAAGTGCTGGGGATCGAAGATCATGGAGAGACCCGAGGATGCGTCTGCAGTACCGAAGCCTTGTTGGGAAAGGCCGAGGGAGGGCACCAGGGGCGCCGTGTTGAGGGCGCTCTGCTCTTTCTCCAGGGCATCCTGATCACCTGGACGAAGCGCTTCAAGGCGAGCGGCGTGGAGGGCGCGGACGTGGTGCGGCTGCTGAGCCGGGCCATCAAGAAACGCGGGGTGAGCGGCGCTCCCGGCCCGCGTGCCCTTTCCCCGTCATTCCCGCCGCGGTGCCCGGCCTGCCCGCTGCATTCGTCTGCTCCCGCCGTCCCCGGGTGTGGGGTRGGGTGGTGGTTCGGGAAGCTGCAGCGCGTGGCGTTGGGGCGCGCCGTGTCCTGCCAGCCGTGGGCGTGAGCAGGGCTGGCCGGGGGAGCCGCGCGCCACGGGCCACGCCGTGTTCCCCACCAGGACTACGACGCCGACATCATGGCGGTGGTGAACGACACCGTGGGCACCATGATGACGTGCGGCTTCGACGACCAGCGCTGCGAAGTCGGCCTYATCATCGGTGAGCGCGCGTGGGGCGCGCGAGGAGGCGGCGCCGCCGCCGCCACGCCGCGGCCCCCTTCCTGACGCCCGCTCCCGGCAGGCACGGGCACCAACGCCTGCTACATGGAGGAGATGAGGCACATCGACCTGGTGGAGGGCGACGAGGGCCGCATGTGCATCAACACGGAGTGGGGCGCCTTCGGCGACGACGGCTCGCTGGAGGACATCCGCACCGAGTTCGACCGCGAGATCGACCGCGGCTCCCTCAACCCGGGCAAGCAGCTGTGAGTGGGGCTCCCGCTGAGCCGTGCTGTGATCCAGGAGGGTCCCTCGCTCCCGCGGGGGGCCCCGTGCGGCCCGCGGCGCTTCCTTGGAGCTGCCTGCTGGGGCACGGGGCTCTTGGGAACGCTTTGCTCCAAATTGCGCCTTARCAGCCGCTGAGGCAGAGGGGAAGTGCAGGACCTGATTGGGGTTATAAACATCCCCATTAGGGATATGGCTATTTACTTTGTTGGCGCTGATTCACGTCTTATCGCCCGAGTTGTGGCCCGAGCCAGGTGATTATTAAATTAACTCCAGCCCGTTCGTTATCTTAATTATTGCATTGAACAGGGCAGGGTGGGGGGCAAGCTCCGGGCAGAGCGGCTCCCTTGCAAGGTCCTGTAGGCATCCGGGGAAAGGGACGTGCAGCAGAAGGAAGGTTTTGGCGAGGCTAAAGACAGTCCTTTTAACGTCGAGGGTGCAGGGCAGCACCCCAGGAAGGTCCCTCCGACCCTGCAGCTTGTCTAAGACAGGTTGGAGAAAGGTCTGARCATGTCTGGCCTTCACCATGGGGACCAAAGGTACGTCAGAAAAGCTGCGAGTGCCTCCAGCCCCGCGCTCTGCGCTCTGGGGAACATCCTGTGTTACTGCGGAGTCTCCAAAGTCACCTTTGCTTGTGGAGGCCCTAAAGATGTGAGAGGGGGAGTGCGAGAAGACGCAGCAGAGAGCGGCATGCCAGCTGGAAACGAGTGCTCCATTTAATTCATTAGGTGCTTTAGTTTATTAAGCCGTGGCTGCTTTCCAGCTGTTTGGCCGGCTCTGCCCCCCGACGCCGCGGGTGTCCGCCGGCCTCGAGGCGCGGCGGCAGGGGTGGGTGCCCGCTCCGTGAGCGCGYTTCCCGGTCCTGGCGCCCTTTCCCGGCGGGTGAAGACCCTTTCGGGTGAGCTGGGCTCTGCCCGCGGTGACGGCTGCCCTCCTCTCCCGCAGCTTCGAGAAGATGGTGAGCGGGCTCTACATGGGCGAGCTCGTCCGCCTCATCCTCGTGAAGATGGCCAAGGAGGGGCTGCTCTTCGAGGGCAGGATCACCCCCGAGCTCCTCACCAAGGGCAAGTTTGAGACGAAGCACGTTTCCGCCATAGAGAAGTGAGTGCCGTTACCCCGCCGGCAGCTTCCCGCTGCCCGCTCTGTGGGGAGACCCGCTGCAGAGCCTGCGGGTCCCTGCACAAGCACCGAGGCCCCTGCCCGGCCACCGAGCGCGGCGGGACTCGGCCGAGGGGCTCCTGCCAGGTGCTGGGGCTGCTCCTCGCCGCTTCCACGGGATGCGCGCGTTTGCTCAGCGCCGCCGCCCTCTCGCTCCCAGGCTTTAGGTTCACCYTGCTGGGGCTGCTGGGGCCGCTTTCGCCAGGCCAGCCTGGCCCTTGGCAAAGCTCCTGGTGGTTGTGCGTGGGTGTGCAGCGGTGGCCAAGCACAGCGCCCTGGGCACACGGCCAGTGACTTCCACGGGCCCCTGTGCTCCTGCCCTGCGGACTGCTTGTCCCAGCAGCGTTCCCGCACGCGTGTGGCTCCGTCCGCCKCGGCCACAGCGCCCTGGGTGGAGCTGACGCAGCCTTAGACAACAGTGGGAGGAAACGGGAGGAAATTGGCCAGGCGCTTTGCCTGCCGAGGGGAAAACTGGAAGTGAAATTCCAGGTCAGGCTCCCCGGAGCACCTTGGCTCTAAGGGCGGGACAGCCTCCGGTCTCTGGCAGTCCCTGGCGAGGTGCAGGATGCAGGGTTGTCCATGGCTGCAGAGACCCRTTAGACGGCTTGGGCGGCTGCAGCTCTGGGGTTTGTTCTCCCCGGGCGCCCAACAGCCCCCTCAGGAGGCGCAACGGTCTCCCCGCAGGAGCAAGGAAGGCCTGAGCAAGGCCAAGGACATCCTGACGCGCCTGGGCGTGGAGCCGTCGCACGAGGACTGCGTGGCCGTGCAGCACGTGTGCACCATCGTGTCCTTCCGCTCGGCCAACCTGGTGGCCGCCGCGCTGGGCGCCATCCTCTGCCAGCTGCGCGACAACAAGGGCGTGGGCCGGCTCCGCACCACYGTCGGCGTGGACGGCTCCCTCTACAAGATGCACCCGCAGTAAGTGCCGCGCCACGGTTGCTCCCCCTGGGTTGGGTAGCTCGGGCGAGCACGGCGCTCCACAGCGTCCTCAGCCTTCCCGAAGATCCGCGGGGGTGCTCGGGGGGGCCTCACGGGCCTCCCGTGCCGCAGGTACGCCCGGCGCCTGCACAAGACCACGCGGCGCCTGGTGCCCGACTCGGAYGTGCGCTTCCTGCTGTCGGAGAGCGGCAGCGGCAAGGGGGCCGCCATGGTGACGGCGGTGGCGTACCGGCTGGCCGAGCAGCACCGCCTCATCGACGAGACCCTCGCCGAGTTCAAGCTCACGCACGAGCAGCTGCTGCAGGTCAAGAAGAGGATGAGGACGGAGATGGAGGCGGGGCTCAGGAAGAAGAGCCACGAGACGGCCAAAGTGAAAATGCTGCCCACCTTCGTGCGCAGCACGCCGGACGGCACGGGTGAGAGCGCGGGCGGCTCTTGCCCTGCCCTGGGGCTTGCCACCTTCGTCCTGCTCCGGAAGGAGCCGCGATGTGGGCCGCCCTCTGGGAAGAAGCAAGACCTCTTCTGGGTTTCCTTTGTCCTATTCTTTTCCCCCTGGTCTTTTCCAGAGAACGGAGACTTTCTGGCGCTCGACCTTGGAGGAACAAACTTCAGAGTTTTGCTGGTGAAAATCCGCAGCGGTAAAAGGAGAACGGTAGAAATGCACAACAAGATCTACGCCATTCCCATAGAAGTGATGCAGGGAACTGGAGAGGAGGTGAATCTGGGTGCTTCTCTTTCGCAGCGTTGCTGCTCTTTAAGCACACGCTGCGTGTGTCAGCGAGCGCGATCTGTGCAAGCTCCAACACGTAGCTTTTCCCTTTCAAGCTGTTCGACCACATCGTTACCTGCATTTCCGACTTCCTGGACTACATGGGAATCAAGGGCGCCCGGCTTCCTCTTGGCTTCACCTTCTCCTTCCCTTGCAAACAGACCAGCTTGGATGCTGTAAGTTCATTGGTGTCTGGCGGAGGCCAGGCCTGACTCTCCACCACCGGGTGCTGTGGGTGCTCCTTATGGGGAGCTGTGCCAGGGCAGGGCTGCTCGGCACAGCTGCTCCCGCGGGTGGGATTTTTTGGGAAGGAGGATCTCTCTCCTGCTTTGGGGCTCCGCTGCATSTCGTGCTCTGCGCAATAGCGCTGTCTCCTGGGGAATGGGTTTCAGCAAGCCCTGCCACAGCGTTTCGGGAAAAACTAGTTCCCAGGCTCAGGTGCTGGCGTCCTCTGCTCCCCTTTTGTCACTTTCTGTCTTTGGGCAGGACGCTGAGTGACTCRGGCCTGGAGGTTTGGATGCGAGGCACGATGAGTGGGTTGAGGTGCAGAATTCCAAAATTACGGAGATCCCTCTCCTTTGCAGAGAGGCCTCTGTGCAACTTTACCCTGAAGCACTTGAAATAATATAATTGGGGCGTGAGCAGAAGCGAGATGAGTATTGATGCCTAAGGAAGGGGAAAMCAGTGGCGACAGGAGCAGCATTCAGACGTCTGGTCACTCGGCCGTGCTCTTGTTATTAGGGTTGTGTGCTCTCCCGGGCCAGGGTGGCTGAGTGCCGGGAAAGGATCAGGCGGAAACGCTCCGTGATCCTCCCGCGGGGAACTACAGGGCTCGGAGCAGGCCATTGAGCGCAAGGAAATCCAATACAAAAGCATTTTCCTTCTCTTTAGGGCATCCTGCTCAACTGGACAAAAGGATTTAAAGCTACAGACTGCGAGGGGGAAGATGTGGTGTATTTGCTCAGAGAAGGAATCAAAAGGAGAGAGGTGATTTTTTTCTTTTAAATTTGATTTTTCTCTCCCTCCTACTTGTCTCCCTGCTGCAGAATTGCCAGACCTTGTGGGCTCACTTGGCTCCCTCGCCTGGGGTTTCTGGCCTCCATGCACCAAACTGAAATTGTGGCTGAGGATGAACCAAGTTGGTTCCTTTGCTTGTGGTTAATTTTTAAATTTTTTTCCCTCCTCTAGTTTTGCAAAACGTGTGAAGACTCTCAAGGCATGATTCGAAGCCGGTGCATGTTTCAGACCCGGTGCATATTTCAAACCCAGTTGTCCTTGCATCAGGATATTGGAAAAGCATTTTTATTTTTCTTTTTTTCTTTTTCAATGTGGTGATTTTCAGGAACATTTCTCAGTGCACCCTAAATATCAGCTATCCCCATTACCCATGTCATGCAAAAACCTCACGTATCCTAGCTGAACTTTCTAGGAAGGGGAGGAAAAACACCCAAGCAGGGCAGGAAGTAGCGAATTCTGTAACTCTTTGTGAAAAGAGGCTCTAAGAAGCCTTGGCCCCTGCATTTGCAGCTGGGTTAGACTGCTGATGTCTCAGCCTAGAGCGCAGCACGCGAGAGAGTCAAGGAACCTGCTGCCAGTTCCCATTCCTGCCTGCCTAAAATCCGGGCAGTGCTTCCAGCTTCTGGTCCCGATGTGTCCTGCGGGCGTCCCCTTTCGTGTGCTCCTTTTGTGTGTCCCCTTCAGAGACCTCACAGCCCCGTTTCTCTTCCCCGCAGGAGTTTGACTTGGATGTGGTGGCCGTGGTGAACGATACGGTGGGCACCATGATGACTTGCGCCTACGAGGACCCCAACTGCGAGATCGGGCTCATCGTGGGTACGTGCCGGRGCTGCCTCTTGTTCCACTCTTTCTACCCCACCCCGTTGTGTAAAGTGGCAAATTCCTGCGGGAAGCTGAGGTTCAGGCGCAGGCTGAGGTCTTGCCAGGGCTCTCGCGCTTGTCCCGGCCTCGCTCGGCTCCCAAAAACGGGAGTAATTTCCATGCTTGCCTCTTTCAGGGACCGGCAGCAACGCGTGCTACATGGAGGAGATGCGAAACGTGGAGATGGTGGATGGCGAGCAGGGCCGGATGTGCGTGAACATGGAGTGGGGGGCCTTCGGGGACAACGGCTGCCTGGACGACATCAGGACCGTATACGACAAGGCGGTCGACGACTTCTCGCTGAACGCCGGCAAGCAAAGGTAGCGCGCGGCGCCTGGGCGCACTGCTCGGCCTGCGGCCACTCGGGCGGGTGCTCTGGAGAGATAATTGCGTTTCGCCCGGTTAGAGGAGACGGAGCGGGAGTGGCAAACGGCTGTGCTGTCCTGGGGGACCTCCCTCGTCTGCCCTTCTCCCCGTAGCTGCTCTTTCCTCTCCTCCAAAGAGCCAGTGGCCGCGAGCTTCTCCCCGCCGCCGTCTTGCTAGCGGCAGTCGAGGCGGTTCCGGCCGCCGGGCTGTTTTGCAGCTGCGACTCCGTGTCCTTGCAGAAACCTCCTGGGAGGTGTGCGGGGAGGGGGAAACCACGAGGGCCGCTTAGTCAGCCTGGGATAAGGCGCCCGGGCGCGTGGCGGGGACGGCTCGGGCTGCCGTGTTCCGGGAAGAGCTGGGCTCCTGAGAGGGAGGCAGCTCGTGGTCTCAAATGGACTGCGTGGCCCGYGTCCAGCACGGCCCCGAGCTG
Organism: Eudromia elegans; assembly: GCA_003342815.1. Lineage (NCBI taxonomy): Eukaryota > Metazoa > Chordata > Aves > Tinamiformes > Tinamidae > Eudromia > Eudromia elegans. Next base: position 706,172 of record PTEX01000052.1, on the reverse strand, counting down.
CAGCCGGGACAGCGCGCCCGCCTGGYGCCTCGCACAGCCTCTTACGGGCACCGAGCGGAGAAACGCCCCCTCGCARGAGTTAGCTGCTCCGTGACGGGGCGTGGAGTGCCCCTGTGCCCGCGGCCTGCCTGCCGGCGCCACCCGCGCCGTCGGAAGCCGCCGGGAGCGCTGAGCGTTGCCGCCGTCTCCTCCGGCAGGTACGAGAAGATGATCAGCGGCATGTACCTGGGCGAGATCGTGCGCAACATCCTCATCGACTTCACCAAGCGGGGCTTCCTCTTCCGCGGGCAGATCTCGGAGACGCTCAAGACCAGGCACATCTTCGAGACCAAGTTCCTCTCGCAGATCGAGAGGTGAGGGCTCGGCGCGGGCCGGCACCCCCGGGCTGCGCGCCCCACGCGGCGGCTCTCCTCGCTGCTGGGACTCGGCGGCAGGGCGACGCGGGCGGAGGCCAAGAGCGTTCTCCCGGGAAGCCCTTGGACGGGCGCGGAGGCGGGAGGGCTCCCCTGACGGCCTTGCTGTCCGTCCGCAGCGACCGGCTGGCCCTGCTGCAGGTGCGCACCATCCTGCAGCAGCTGGGGCTCAACAGCACGTGCGACGACAGCATCATCGTGAAGACGGTGTGCGGGGCGGTGTCGCGGCGCGCCGCGCAGCTCTGCGGCGCCGGCATGGCCGCCGTCGTGGATAAAATCCGCGAGAACAGGGGCCTGGAGCACCTGGAGATAACGGTCGGTGTGGATGGCACGCTGTACAAGCTGCACCCGCAGTGAGTATGGGGCGTCTCCGCGCTCGCCCGCGGCCCGGAGCCCGCGGTGGCTGCGCGTCCCTTCTCCCGGCCCACCAGAAACCGGCCCCCTCGCTCGCTAGGGGAAGAGCCAGGGAAGGGAGGGCTTCATTAAACCTCCCAAAGGCAGCGGGGAACCCGAAAGGCCTCCCGAAGGACTCGGGAGGTGGCGGAACTCGCCGGGCGCGTGGCGCTCGCCGAAGGGAGCCGTGCCCGCCTCCACGAAGGCAGGCGGTGGCGGCGCGTCCCTGCAGCGTGCCGGCGGGCCCTGGCCAAGCGGGACCGGCCACGGGAGGAGTCTGAAGGAGCCGGAGGAGGAGGGGGCCAAACGCCTGTCTGAGCCACGCGCGGGCGGGCGGTGAGGGGGAGGGAAGGTGCCGTGTGGTGCCCTGTGAGGAGAGAGTCGGGGAACCCTGCTCGTGGKGGGGTGAAGGGCCTTGCTCCCCTGGTGCTGCTGCTCCCCAGCTTCAAGTGCCCCGGCGTTTCCAGCACTGCCGCCCTTTCCGTGGCCAAAGCGGGAGCCAYGGGCTCGCCCTCTCCTTCCTGCCTCCCTCAGCGCGCTGCCTTGCCCCCCTGCAGCTTCTCGAGGATCATGCACCAGACGGTGAAGGACCTGGCGCCCAAGTGCGACGTGACATTCCTGCTCTCGGAGGACGGCAGCGGCAAGGGGGCGGCGCTCATCACGGCCGTGGGCTGCCGGCTCCGCGACGCCGAGCAGAACTGACCTCCTCCGTCCCCACCCTCTCTCGTGAGCACTTTCTCATAAAGCAGCGACTGCCTAGCCTGAACTGGTTAAAAACGAGAAATTAAAACAAAAAGAAAACAGAACTCACTGCTTTATTGGAAAAAAAAAAAATCAAAAAAACAAAACCACAACTAATGACGTAAATAGGATACAAGCTAGAGTGTGTGCTGTTGTTAATATCTCCCGTTTCTGGACCCCCGATCCAATCTGCATGTTTTTTATTCACCTTGTTGGTACCTCCCCCACCTGTAGGTCGTTGGCGATCCGTGTGCGCTTTCTGCCGCCGTCGAAACGCGGCCGCTGTCCGAGGTGAGGCTGCCCGCAGGCCGCGGCGGGGAGGCGCTTTCGGCGGCGGGAGTTCCCTCCGCGCTGCCGCACGGGAGCGTCCCCGTGGCGGCGGCGCCCGCGGCCCGCTTGCTCCCTCCGTTCCCGCTCTGTCACGGTGTGCGCGAGTGAAACGCCGCCCCGTCCCGCGGCTGCGGCTCCCACGGTGTCTCCCGCTGCTTCTGTGAACCGTGTCGTGTCACCGAGCAAAGCCTGTAGCGTTTCGGCGGGAGCACCCCGAGGGCGCCGAGTGGAGCGGGTGCCCGCGGCGGTAATCCAAATCTGCACGCTCCCCTGGGGAGCTCTCACAGAGACCTCTCCTGTGTCCTGCTAGCGAGGAGGAGGCGCCGGGCTGGGCGCCTCCTTCCTTCCCGCACCTTCAGTGAGTATTTGCTGCCACTCCAAGCTTTAATCTTTGCTACTCTCAAGCAGCCCCTCAAAACACAGYGGCTAAAGCCCAGGAGGAGGAAGGAATTTGAGGGCTTGATGTTGTGGTTTGGTTTGGTTGTCTTCAGTCTTGGCTTTGAGGGCCCAGGCGCAGAGAGCGACCGGACCACACAACCACATCAGAGCCAGCTTCCTCCAAGCACGGGAGTGGCAGGRGTTGCACRCACRYGGTGTATCGTGTGCTCCGTGGAGTYGATGCCGTCGTCACRTTCACGTGCAGCTATATTCCATACGTTGAGAAGTAGCTTAGGGAGGCAGGAGGGCAGCGACATTCRCAAGTCACTCGCTCCCTTTGTGCAAAGAGGCAAAGCCGACACTACACGAGCGTTTAATTCCCCCTCTCCCTCCAAAAMCAGCCGTCTCCGCACGGCCTTCGCACCTCCTTTCCTGCACCGAGTAGGCCGAGATTTGCAGGCTGCTCCCAGGGGCTCCCGCGGCCCTTCCCGAGATTTGGATTGCCCCGCGTGGGGCGAAGCGTTCCGGCGCGTGCGTCCCGGGGCGCCCCTCCTTGCAGCTTCGCGTGTGTGTCTGCCGGGGAACCTGCATGCCTGGCTGGTTTGGCCAAGGGGGAGAGTCTTTTTACTTTGCGCACTAGTAGCTCCCGCACTAGTGTCACGTGGTACTCGTGGAAAACATTAAACGTTGTTTTCTTTTGATGTGCGTTAACTGGTGTGCAGTGGTTCTTTCCAGAACGGGATGCTGCTGGACGGCGGCGCGGGGCTTCGGGAAGTGCCTATTGTGCAGGGAGAGCCGCCGGCTCAGCCCGGGATTTGCGCGGCCCTATTCCCGGGCTCGGAGCCGTGCGCGAGAGCCCCTCCTGCGCCTCTCCGAGAGCTGCCTTATTCCATTGCGGCTCAAACCGTGCCCGGGTTTTACCCCTAGGACGCCGCAAGCTGGAGCCGCGCCAGAAGGAAGGGCTCCGTGTCATCCGAGCAGCCTCCGCGGGGTCCCGCTCAGGGCTGCAAGTCTCGCCGAGCGCGCTCGCCGTCCCCGTGGTTGCAGCGCTACCGAAATGACCTTAACGTGAGCGCGAATGTCTTACCTTCCCTCGGCACCGGCCGCGTGCCGCCGCGCGGCTCCTGGGGAAGGCGGTCAGGGCGTCAGCTGAGCGAGGCTGAACGAGCTCCTCTCGTTGAGCTGCGTTTCCGTGCTGAAGCTGGACGTCTTGGACTTTCTCCGGGCCCTCTGGGAATGGGAGGGCGACGACAGCTTGAGTTTGTCTGTCTCGGTGGCTTTTATGCACGGACACCAGCGGAAGGCTAGTTTGAAGCCRGAGCGAAACCTGCAGGCGCGAGGAGAGGGGTGGAGCGGTGAAGGGAACGAGCGAGCCGGCGCGCAGAGGCCGACGGGGGCCCCTCCAGACTCACTTTTGGTTGAGACAGCAGTAGATGATGGGGTTGTACATGGTGGAGCTCATGGCCAGCAGGAAGATGGCCAGGTAAACCTGCTGGATGTACTTCTGCTGGTAGATGTCCTCCTTGAGGTGCCCCAGGAGGAAGTAGATGTGGTAGGGCAGCCAGCACACGGCAAAAATGACCACGACCACCACCATGGTCTTGACAAACTGGCGAAGCAGGAGCAGCGAGTCAGCGCCGCGGCGCCCGGGCCGTGCCGCTCTCCCGCCGGGCCCGGGCGCGCTGCGCAATCCCCCCGGCCCGCCACACACCCTCATCCCTCCTAATCCAGCGAGATTTCGCATTAAGCGCGAGCTCCGCTCTGGAGCCGGAGCCAGCAGGGCTGGCAGGCCCAGCGCGATTACAAATTTAACTGCTGACCTTCTTTTTGGCATTGACTTGCTGTTCGTAGGGGATCCGGTTAACGTGGCCGCCCGGCACGGTGCTGCTCCACAGGGTGATGCCTATAATGCTGTACGCCACGAACATCACCATCAAGGGCAGCAAATAAATGAGCACGATCACCACGAGGTGATATCTGCGAAAGGAGAGAAGCATCGACAACCCAAGAAGGTTTCCGCAGGCCGGGAGCAGATCGCCCCGCTCGTGTGCGAGCTCGGGCGCTCCCTACATCCCCCGGCTCCCACCGTGTGCCCCGCTCGTCCCCACGCTCCCTCAGCGATGCTGTTTATGGGGAAGGAGCCAGCAGCCCGCGGCACGTGTAAACAGCGTGAGGCCCGTGCGGCGCTGCTGGCACCGGGCACCACGGCGGGACCCTTCGCCTGCCGGTGCCGTGGGGCGGGAGGGAGCGGCGCTTACGTGAGCTGGTGCTTCCAGCCGACGTCATCGGGCCAGACGACGACGCACTTGGTGGTGCCGTTGTCCGTGAGGATCTCGGCGTAGAAGCACTGAGGGAAGGCGAGCCCGAAGGCCACGAGCCAGATGAGCGCGATGACGACCCGCGTGCTGCCCGCCGACAGCCGCGGCTTGAACGGGTGCATTATGGCCACGTACCTGCGAGGAACAGGGGCAGCGCTTTGCACGGGCGCCTCCACACGCCGTGCAAGAGAAAAACACAGTCAAAACTCTGCAAAGTTTTGGCTCTGCAAAGGCCAGCGCCGTTTTCTGGCTCTCGCCTCTCCCATGGACTTGTCCTGTGCGCTTAAAATAACACCGACAGCTGAACATCAGTGTGCTGCAGCACCCAAAGGCACCGTGCCCTCTCCTCGTGCCCATCTTTGATGCACCACGTTCTCACAACAGCACTGTCTTGCATAGACTTTACCCAGTATTATTATTATCATTTTTGCACTGATTTTAGCAGTGGGAATCTTGTACCGCTCCTGCAGTGCCTCGCCACGCTGGTGTCCCAGGAAAGGGGGGAAAATGCCAATGGCTTCCCTGTTTCCCAGTGGGAAATCTGTGCCCCGGGGTGGCTCTGAGCTCTCTGGCTTCTTGCAACAAACTGCCCCAGCAGCCGCAGTTTTGTCAACGCTGCAGAGGGAGCCCGAGGGGACGCCGGGTCTCACGGCAGCCAGCGGAGCCGCGGGGCTCCGGGAGCTGGTGTCAGCCTCTATTTTAAGGCCCCGCGAAGAAGCACTAAATATGGTTTGTGAGGAGATGCTAAGCTCCCTCTCGGAGCCTCGCCGCGCGTCTCGGGGGGCTCGGGCTTCGGGGAGGCGTTTGCCCCACGGGAGGCGCCTCGGGAGCGACGGGGACGGGCTGAAGCGGCGGGGCTGGTGCCTCCCTCCAGCAGCGAGCGAAGGGACCGCGCGCGAGCAGCGGGGACGCCGGGGCGTGACTCAGGCCCGGCTCTGCAGGCGGCTGCGAGGGCCCTTCGCCCGGCTGATAACGCACGGCCGGAAGGGGCAGGACCGCGCCAAGGCAGGGCGAGGGCRCGATAAGAACCCAGGTACTCCTGTGCCCGCCCGCGGTGACGGGACCGCGGGAGAGRAAACGGGCCGGGGCTTGTGGCCGCTCCTCCTAAACGGGGACCGAGGGGGAGAGGAGGCACCGCGCTGCTTAACAACGAGCCGTAAACACGTGTGGGCTCCATAAATCCGCGCTCGGGGAAAGCGGCTTCCAAGAGGGTGTTACGGAAAGCTGAACTGACTCAAAAGTCAAACAGAGCCAGCGCGAGCGCTTCCCCCTCCCTGGAACGAGTTCTGCCCGCGCATTAGTGTAAATCAGGAGGCCTTCCCGGGGCTTACGGCCCGGCGCGGCTGCGTGGGAAATGCACGTAGCAGGGGACGAGGCAAATCCAAGCCCCAAGCCCCCTCCGTGCGCTGCAGACCTGGGCACCACGCGGACCAGGGATTAGGACCTGCTTGTCCCTTCCCAGCTGGCGTCTGCCCCCATTTGCTCCACGTGCTGCAGCGTGCCCGGTGGGGACCGACCGCCCAGAGGGCTGCAATGTATATATGCACATATGTTTAATTTTTGCTCTTTGTTCCCGTGCACAGCAGGTTTTTTGCAGAYGTCGCCTCCCCGTGTCGCCTCTTACCTCTCCGCAGCGATGGCTGTCATGGAGTAAATACTCACGAACATGGCGGTGACGGGGAAGGAGTTCTGGAACCTGCAGAACTCCTCGCCGAAGTACCACACGTTGTGGCTGGCGTAGACGAAGTTGAAGATGGTGTTGAAGGCCGCCATGAGCGCGTCGGCCAGCGCCAGGTTCACGATGAAGTAGTTGGTGGCGGTCCGCATGCGCCGGTGCGCCAGGACGATCCACATGACGGTGCCGTTGCCCACGAGCGCCGCCGCCACGACGAGCGCGTAGGTGATGGCCCAGAGCGCGATCTGCCAGCCGGGCTGCGTGAACTGCGTCTCGGCCGGCGTCCCGTTGCCGCCGTCCCCGAAGGGCTCCCCGCCGGGAACGGCGCTCCCGTTGGGAAGGGCAGCGGTGCTCGCGGCTCCCGCCTCGCGGCTCCGGAGAGCCAAGGGCTCTTCCATCTCCGGGGCTCAGGGAAAATGGACGCGGGTGTTTCAACGCGGTGGAGCCCCGTGCGTGTGGGGCCAGCGCTCGGCAGGGCCGCTCCGTGCGGGGCGAGGGGAGGTGGAGTCAGCGGCGCGCTCCGCTCCCCGCTCCCGGCACGGAGCCCGCTGCCAGCGTCGGGATAAACTATGCCAAAGCTAAACAGCCCGTCGGCACGGAGCTTTCCAAGGGGAGCTGGCACCGGCCCCATGCCCGCGGGGGCTGGAGGCCTCCGAGAGCTGCTCGCGGCGCTGGGACCAGGCGGGAGGGCTGGGAGACGTGGGGGGAACGCGCGGGCTGCAGCCGTGCCAGCTCCGGGCAAGCGCTGGGAAGCAAAGCAGCGCCTGTGCGCTGTCRGGAGAGGAGCTGCCCGTGCCAGGGCGCGGGCGGGCTCCGTGTGTGCCATGTCGAGGACGGGCAAGGCCGTCAGAGGCCAAACACGGCCGTTGCCGTCACCCGGGAAGTGCCAATGGGAGCCTGTGGGCTGAGCGAGGTCCYGAGCGTGCCGGGGAGGCCGGGCCATGCGCAGGCGCTGCCGCCCGTCCGGACGCGAGGGGTGCTGGGCCGCGCGTGGGCACTCGCGGGGCCGTGCGCCATTGGCCACCAGCGAGCGCCCTTGGACCCCGGGGCAGCGYGGAGAGCGGAGCGCGAGCGRAGAGGGCGGYGCGAGGGAAGCCCCGCCTGCCGACAGCAGCAGGTGGCGAGGAGGAGGAGGAGGAAGGGAARGAGGAGGAGGAGGATGGCGCGGGGGGACGTGGAGCGGGCGCGCTACTGCCGGCGCCTCTCCTACCTCTGCCTCAAGTTCACCCTGGTCGCCTACAGCACCGCCTTCTGGGTGAGGGGTGCGCGTGTCGAGGGGCCGTGTGTCGGGGGCTCTGCGCGTCGCGGGGCTGTGCGTGTCGCGGGGCTGTGCGTGTCGCGGGGTTGTGTGTCGTGGAGTTGTGCGTGTCGCGGGGTTGTGTGTCATGGTGTTGTGCGTGGTGGTGTTGTGCACGGTGGTGCTGTGCACAGTGGTGCTCTGTGCGTGCGCACGCTACAGGTGCGCTCGGCGCTCTCCCAGCGCCGCCCGGGCAGCAATAAGCCCTTTCCGGGTGTTCCCGCAGGGCTGCGCCTGCCTGTCCCGCTCCCTGCGCCGCAGGAGGAGGAGGAGGAGNAGCGCCGCCCGGGCAGCAATAAGCCCTTTCCGGGTGTTCCCGCAGGGCTGCGCCTGCCTGTCCCGCTCCCTGCGCCGCAGGAGGAGGAGGAGGAGAAGCTTCCTCGCAGTCGGTGCCGGGTTGGGAGTGCCCACAGCCGCGGGAGGCGGCCCTGCCCTCGCCGTGTCGGAGCCGCGTCGCGCCGTYGTCCCTGCTGCAAATCCCGCATTCCGGGGGCCAGCGAGGCGCGTCGCGTTAGCAGCAGCATCAATGCTGYGATCATATCTATACATCCCTCTCCCGGCAGCGCAGTCTCATGGGCCCCCTGGATTTCTGCTGGTGTGAATAGGAGCAGAACGTGGCTGTGGAATTCCAGCAATGAGCGTTGGCTTGCTTAATTCGGGGTGTTTTTTGTGCCTGGCATGTGAGCGTGGTTGGAASGCCTGACAACAACAGTGCTGCAGATACAGTTTGGCTCTGCACGTGGCACCGGGGCTGGCTTTAAGAGCTGCCCTCGCTGGAACTTCCTTAGAGAGCCGCTTCCCAGGCGAATGAAGTCCATGATTCCTCCAGCTTGGAGGGAGTGTGAGCAAGCGGCACGTGGAAGGGCTGAGCATACGTAGGCACATACAGAAGTGCCCCTATGGGCATCTCTGTATAGCTAAGGCTTTCCAAGCGTGTATGCATCTAATATTTCTACTCACGGGCATCTTTAAACCTTAAGATGCTCTTAYAGTGTCCGTATAGTTTTGATTAGGAAAATATAGCTTAGGAAGAGCTGTTTCTGTAAAATGTGGTTTTTTAGGGATGTGTGAGATCTACGTGGTTCAGGGCACGTGTGAAATTGTGGCAGATGGGGGTGTCATCTCGGAGCTTTTAAATGCCGGGAATAGGAAATGCTTGAGCTAATAGAAAATCAGACGGTGAGTAAGGCAAACTGCATGTTTGCTTCACCCGAGGTTGGGGACGGTTTTTAGCACACGGTGAAACGCAGCCCAAGGAGGGAACCAGGCACCGATGCCCGGGCGGGCTCGCCGCTCCCAAGGGAGGCTGTGAGCACACACGGCCCCCACGCTCCCCAGAAGCCCCTTTTCTCCCCCAAACCCCCTGCAAACGCTGCCGGGTTTGCAGCTCCAGCTGCTGCCTGGGGCCTGCGTGTTCCCAGGACGCTGTTATTGGCGTAGCGATGCCTTGAAGATCCGCGGCCCTCCCAAGTGTTGGTTTCTGCGATTGCTGGTACCTGTGTTTATGGTTCTTTCCTCCATTGGCGTGCCTGCGTTTGAATATCTCGCTCTGCTTTCTGTTGCTTTCTGCTAGGAGCGTGATTTATAGTGTATGACTTAGTTAATTTTTCAAGGGAATACCGCGGAGCAGCCGTGTGGTCGTAGAACCTCCCCTGATTTGTTGTGGAGGAGCCGATCCGGTGGCGGGAGCGGTGAATGGGAAGACCAGCTCTTTGCCTGGCGTGTTTCCTGTGGTCCGGGGCCTTGCAGGGCAGTTTCCACCTCAGGCAGAGGGCAGAGTTACCCTGAGTTTGGTCGTGTCGGACTGAAGCTGCTTAATGAAGTGGTCCCATGTTCTTACAGGTACATACGTACCTGTGTACTTAAGTGTGCTTGCATCTACGGGTGTGCAGGAGGCCAAGAAAKTAAATTTTAAACAAATTGAAACATAGGTAAGCGGGTTGAATTCCAGCCTGCTGAGGCCCTCATTATTATATAGATTCCTGAAAGGAACCAATCTCTCTTTTTTCCCTCAGCTTTTTCTGTCWTGGTCCTTGAGTTTTTTATTCAGCCTTTGACTGGTAAATGTTTAACGGATTATAATTAATTCTCGAGTAATTAGTCACGGATTCATGTGGACTCACACTAATAGAATTTCATCTCTGTATTTACTGGGGGGAAAAAAAATAATGACGTCTGTGTCCTTGTGTTTTTCCATTTCAGATGATTGGAGCGTTTGTTCTCGGTGTCGGAATTTATGCAGAAGTTGAAAGACAAAAGTACAAAACCCTGGAAAGTGCCTTTCTAGCTCCAGCAATTATTTTAATCCTTTTGGGTATTATAATGTTCCTGGTGTCTTTTGTGGGCGTGCTGGCSTCTTTGAGAGACAACTTATGCCTCCTGCAAGCAGTAAGTGTGTTTGTATTTTATTTTATTGTATTTAAGTTCTCCCTTTTTGCAGCTTTCACAGCTTTTGCTTCTCAGTATCACTTGAACTCCAACTCATAAGCAAGTGTGAAATCCTATAGGGTGTCTTCGGGCTTTGAGATGGTGCTCCTAAGGGAGATATAACAGGGGCCAGGTTTTTCTCTCTGGTGCCTTTGAACGGGTAAGTTTGAGGGTAATTCCTATAGAAGCCGGTGGTTGCTGAGGCAAATGACACATACAACCAAATTACAGGAAAATACAGAAATGTAGCTCTCGCCAGGACGTCAGTTTGATTTGAAGAAATGCTAAATACATAGGATAAAGCAAGAAGAATAAAGAAAGAATAATTGAGAATTTTTAAATCACACTAGAACCTATCCAGCACCTTATCACCCCCCAAAGCAAAGGTTAAGCCCCGAGAGCGAGTTCATAGAGGGTCACGTAGCCGCTCTACTCCTCAGGGCGGCCTCGCTGCTTCCCCTGGTGCCCAGAGCTCTCCTGCTCGTCTCGTGGAAGGAAGCCCGAGGCCAACAAAGTCCCTCCCGTCCTTCCAAGGCTCTTTCTAGTGTCTGGCCGAAGACGCCCAATGTGAGAGATGTCTGAATAGACGTCTAAGAAATTAATGGCAGCGACGTCTGGGCACCACGGAGCACAAAATGAAGGTGTTTTTCCAAGGGGGACTTGCAGGCTTTGCCTGTGGCTTTGTGTGTCCCGGTTTCCGTGCGTGACAGCATCTGTTTTCCTGCCGGAAATCACGTCCAAGGCGGAGAGGAGTATGAAGAGGAAAGAGGAAATTCGTAGCCAGGGACATGGAAAATCCCTGCAGTCCATCCGGGGTTTGGGTAGAGGAGGCTCCAGCCGCCGCTTGTACCCAGCAGAGCGTCTTGGTCATGGGTTTGCGGCTGGACGCGATGGTCTTGAAGGTCTTTCCATCCATAGGGATTCTGTGGTCCTTAAGAGGAACAGGGTCCCAATGCTGGGTTAGCATCCCAAATGTGCTGAAAGGGAGTGGCCTTGGCCTTCTGGAATGGGCAAATACGTCTGTTCTTGGGGAGTCTTTTGAAGCAGAAATCATACAATGCCTTTCCTGGGCACCACTGAAGAAGCAGACCTAAAACCATACAAGAATCATGTTTTCTACACGCCATAACCACGTATATGCATACTCATGTGTACAATGTGTGGGAAATACATTGATAAATATATATATTTATGTGATTTCTCTTACCACTGGGCATCCTACGTCCTATCAGTGCTCATAACACGTCCYATTAGTGCTCATAACAGGACCTCTCCTGCGAGCCGGCTGGCCAAAGCGGGGCCGTCGAGTCGCTCCTCTGCAGCAACGCACTCAGAAGGTCCCAGGCCCCGAGCTTGGCTTTGCTTGGACGCCGGCCATTCCATAGCAAACGGCTGGGCTTGTCCTAAAGCGTGGCTTTGCCSAGCCGGGGAGCCGGCGGATAAGGACCGTCCTCGTGGGAAGCACCAGCCCACGACGCTCCGGGCGTTTTGTGGCAGTTCATTAACACGCTGCTCCGAGACCCAGGCTGCTGTTGGAGAGGGAAGCGTCCTGGCACCGTGAGTGCCTCTGTTAGGTTTGATTCCGTTCAGAGCAGAAAAGTGGTGTTTTTGCCAACCGGGGGGAAAAAAAAMCTGACAGAATCAGTCAAGTGAGAAAAAGAGTTTTCTTTTTTGTGACATGAACAATTTTATAAAAAACAATGGCAGAATTGTTCTTTCTGTAAAACTGTGACTGAAATTATCCCAGGAAACTAAGTGCCCTGGCGAGGGKCTATGCTGGGGTTAAGCGCGCCGGCCGGAGGAGTGCTTGAGGCTTGTGCCTTGCTTCCTGCAGTTCATGTACATCCTTGGGATCTGCCTGCTGATGGAGCTGACCGGGGGAGTCGTGGCGCTCATCTTCAGAAACCAGGTGAGCACCTTGGGTTGGAGAGCCCAGGGGAAAACCAGCTAGCTCAGAACTCCCAATACAGGCAATAACGTCCGTCCCTTAACGCGTTGCCAAATGCTCTTCTCATTTTACCTTCCGGGTCGCGGGCTGCCCATTTGGGAAGTTTCCAGCTGGATTTGAAGACCTGGACTTGKTTTTTTTTTTTAGCAGCCAGTATATTTTGAATGTATCTGGCCGTGCATAAGGGGCACCCGGCTTATAGCAAATAAATGTGTCGCATTTACTTGGTTTTGTGTGGGGATGGGGAAGAATTCCTTCTGGCTGTCTCACATAAATATACATACAAATATATRTATTTGTTCTTTGCATGAGATGCTTTCCTGATGCCTTGCCTGGCCGCCTTGGCAGGGTATCTATGTTCAAGGATCAGCTCTTTGTTTGCTTAATGGTGCTGCTGGTAAGTTAGGCTCGGTTTGGGGAGGAGAAGGAAGTGATTAATAAAAGCTCAGCATAGTAGCCTGTATTTAAATGYGGGTTGGTTTTCATGGCTCGTTGGTTGGGGGTTTTTTCCTCCTTTTCTTTCTGTAACTTCCTTCTCCAGCCTAGGAAATTTTCGAGCCTTTCTTTGAGTCGTGCTTATCGCCAGATGCCTCTTCCACGGGCATGTGTTGTCAAAGCAGACCTGCAAAATTCCTCATTATTTCCGATCTTTCGCATGGGAACCCTGTATTTCTTTCGGTTTTCACTCTCTAGTATGGAGAAAATKATTATAAATATTTCTGGTTTCTTTTTGCTCTGTAAGGACCTAGCTTTGATCACTGATTATAGCAGATGTATTGGAAGGAAAGCTGTTACACTCTGGTTGTGATTAGTCCCGCTTTTGGGGGGTTATGTTTATATTGGATGTTGAAAAGAAAATACTCTTTTTTCCTCCCTCATGTCCTGAGCTTTAGTTACATTTTTTGGGGAGTAAATTTTTAATATGCTAAACTGAGGAAATTTATATAGCTGAAAAAAAAGGTGCATTCCTGCCATATTTCTCAAACCGAGTAGCAAGTGTGGGGAAAGCCGTCGGTCCCCGCACGCCCCTCAGCAGCCGCCGCCGCCGCCTTGACGCGTCCTTCAGCCCCCTTGCAGCGCGCGTAGCCCATGAGCCGGGCCTCGGTTTCTCTTCCAGACCATCGACTTCGTGAACGACAACATCCGGCGAGGCATCGAGAATTACTACGACGACCTGGACTTCAAGAACATCATGGACTTTGTGCAGAGGAAGGTTGGTTTTCTCGGGGAGGTGCTCAATGGCGAGCGGCGCCGGGGGGTGGTCGGCGAGCCCTTGGAGCCTCTCCAACGCAGTGGTCAATGTTTGGTTTATTTCTCTACCAAATTCTGTATTTTTCACTCAAGGGAACACGGCAAGCTCTTAAATAACATCCTCATTCGAACGTGATGCCCACGGAAGCGTATTTGCCTATAGCTGGGTTTTGGCCGTTGCGTTGGGCGCAGCTGGGACATTACCTAGCGGCACGGGTGGTTGACTCACAGCCGCTTTCCCTCAGGCTGCCGTGTTGAAATGTTTATTGGCTTCCTTGTGGGTTCTGCCGTGCCGCTCGGAGGGGACGGGAGAGGCGGCGCCCGCTCGAAAGGGCGCTCACAGCATCCATATGATGAGGGCAGCCGTGCCAAGCCATATTAAAAAGCTGGCCCGGGGGTGGTCTGTATCATTTTATGACATCGTTAGGGAAGCGGCCGCCTGCTCTGAAAAACGCTCAGCATGGAAACTCTGTCGCAAACAAGCCGCCCCTCCAAGGACGTTCTGTCATGGGGCTGCACAACGTTTTAACGCGCCCGCGCGCCCCCCGAGGTCGATGGGCCCGTGCGGCAGATGCGAGGGGCAGTGATTAACTCCTTCGTTTAGACACSCCGGTTGCGTAGTGTATAAAGACGGTGTAAACTTGGAAGGGTTTGTTTGCTCCGTCTCGAGTCTACTAATGAAGTTATGCCTGGAATATTTTGGGGGGAGTTGGTTTATCCCTGGCGAGTACGCCGCAGTATTTTAGACTCGTTTGCTTGAAGAAAATGCAGTCAAACCTCTCGAAAAAACGAAGGGGTGYGTTACAGCTCGGGGGGGATTGGGTCTAAAACATTTGTTACTAACGTCCAGGTCTGAAAAGATAATTTTTCAGCTCCAAAGGACTGACGGTAGACCTTGCTCGGATGTGCCATGAGGGATGGGGGGCATCAGTTATTTATACAAGATACGCTGTTAAAGGAGTTTTATGTTYGTGTTCAGGGCCCTTTCGCCCTGAGTTCGCACCAATCCCTGTGCTTGGGCCAGCTCTATAAACACTCGGGAGACTTGCATATTTGTCGCCTGATCTAACGAAAGAAACCGCTTTTCCCTTTTCCGCYGCCTTTTCCCTGCGGATGCGCATCTGCTCCGGCCACGCCACCCCGCGCCGAGGCGCCCTTGTTCCCCGCCCTCCGCGCTGCGCTGGCGGCCGCCAGTTCAAGTGCTGCGGCGGGGAGGACTTCACGGACTGGTCRCAGAACGCGTACCACGGCTGCGCCGCGCCGGGCCCGCTGGCCTGCGGCGTGCCCTACAGCTGCTGCCTCCGCAACAAGGTAACGGGGCCGGCCGCSCCGCCGGCGCCTCCGCCTCCGCTTTGGGAGCGCTCGGTCCCCAAAGCGGCCGAGGAACGGAGGCGAGTCGCCTCGCCCTTGCGCTTCGCTTGCGGGCTGCGTGAAGTGCTCAATCAGACGCAGGATTCCTCCTCGGTTTAGAAACCCTGTGGGGAGCCCCTGCCTCTCTTGCTGCCCCGCTTTGGTTTGAGGGTGAGATGGGGCAATTCGGGGCTTGCGGGAGGTGTTTTAGGCTCCGGGACCGCGTTGATGGTGCATGCCCGTGCGTTGCTCCCTCTGCACCAGCAGCAGTCTGCTTGAACGGGCGCTGCAGCCTGGCTTACCCKCAGCGGCCCGAGCGAGCCAGTGACGCCCTGGGTGCTCGAGGACGGAGAGAACGGCGCGTCTGGGAACGCATCGGGCTGATCCTCGGCGGGGGGTTATTGCCCTCTCACCGCGCGGTGCAGGCAAAGAGTGACGGCCAGCGCGGAACTATCTGGGGTTTAATGGGGATTCCAAACAGCGCTCGGCTCTGCGGGCAAAACCTCCCGTTTCTCTGCCCAAGCCCCGTCCCCAAAACGCCGCGGGACGGAGCCGCGGCCGCGCTCGGCCGGACCCCGCCAGCGCCGCGGCCGSCTTTAAGAGAAATAAATAAAACCCCGGCATCGCGAGGTGAATAAATCTTGTGTGTTTGACAAGCGCTTCCAAATACAGGCTGGGCCCTGTCCTGGAAAACTGCAGATACGGTTTGTAATTACTCACTCGCTTTGTAGTCATGGAAAACTCCTGCTAATGGAGGAGGGCCGGATCCTGCTCTCCTTGGGCAAGCTGGTGCCAGCGAGAGCCCAGCCCGGATGGCCCCTCTGGGACCTGCGGGAATTGCTGCCCGGGCCAAGGATTCGTTAAGGATTTACMCCCCTGTGACCGGCATTCCGGAGGCCGTCCAGGTGCTTGCAGGCTCCTGCTCTGCGTGCCCGTCCTCCTGCCCCAGTGTCCTGGGAGCAGATGCTCCGTTCGGAGCTCAGCGGTGTCACTGCGTGGCCAACGACGTTGCCAATGGGCGCGTGTCTCTCCGTGGGGCTCGAAGGCCCCGCACAGTCCGAGCACGACGGGCAGCGCGTTGGTGCCCGGGGCTCCGGATTGAGGCTCACCTGGGGGCGCTGCCTTTGGGTGCCTCCGCGGGCGCCTGYGGTTGCTGAGCGGGCGGAGGACGAAGCGAGCGGTTCTCTGGCCTTTCTGACACGGTTTTGTTGCTTCCTTTCCAGACAGACATTATCAACACTATGTGTGGATACAAAACCCTCGACAAAGAGGTACGGTGACYGCGATGCCCGGGGCTACGCTTCCCTGCTTGCCTTCTGCGAGCTGCAACGTGGGCCTCTGCATGCTGGTTTCTGCCCGACAGTCCGAGGAAYCGTTATCCTCCGTTTTGTCTGGAATGATCCTGTTTTGAGGAAAGATAGTGCTGGATTGTGAAACCCTGTCCCGTGCTTGCTCGTTTGACCCTCCTCGTAGAGGCTGGTGGCTCAGGGCGCTGCTCGTGGGGCGAGTGAAGCCCAGACGTCAGGACCGTGGTGGGCTGCAGGTCCCACTCGCAGCTTCATCCCACTGCCACGGGCACATTGTGCTGCCTCCGCTGCTTCCAGGCCCTTGCCCCAGTCTGGCTGCCCCAGTTAGTTTTTCGGACTACTGCTCACCTCTAGGGCCGACCCCTCTTCATTTAGATCCATTGAGGTGGGTTATCCACCYCAGGGCCCGTGCTGGCTGGAGCACACAAAGCCCTCAAGTATCTGCTTGGCTTGAACCCATTCACGCACCCGGGCGCTCGGCAGGCTCGAGTGCTCCGCGGTGCTGCCTGGGGTCGCGGGGCACTGCAGCTCATGCGGCYGGGGCTGGGATCAGGACCGGACGCGTTTCCTTGGGGAAAGAGGCGGGAAGAGGAGGAACGGTGAAAGCAGCTGGCGTGGACGTGGGGGAGCGTGAGGGACAGGGTCCCCATGGTGCGGTGAGACCGCCCGGGCGCGGGCGCCGCGTCCTCGCGGCGTGACGAGGCGAGCGCGGCCGCGTGTCGCCCGCAGCGCTTGAGCGTGCAGCACCTCATCTACGTGCGCGGCTGCACCAACGCGGTGCTCATCTGGCTCCTGGACAACTACAGCATCATGGCGGGCGTGCTGCTCGGGATCCTCCTGCCGCAGGTACCGTGGCCTCGAGGAGGGCGCGTAGTGACCGGCTTTGTCCCGTTTGTGGTTAGGTTTAACTTAATGACCAACGGCACCTTGTTGGTTAAGAAGCAGGTCTGTAAAATGCTGCCGTATTGGGAGTTTCTTTGCTTTTTAATTCCAGTCCTGTCCTGCCCCTAGTTTGTGTCCACTAAACCCTCCCGATGCTCAGGGTGTTGAGATGCCGTGGGGTTTGTTCTGCCTTCGTTAGGGGAAGGTGTTTCCTCTGTATCCCCACGCACAGAACGCTCCCCAGCAGCCCAAGACGAGGGTCTGCCAGTGGCGGGGCTCCCCGCGCACGCCCGTGCCACGCGTGCCACGCGTGCCGCGGCGCTCGGCGCGCTGACGCTCCTGCTGCCCGCAGTTCCTGGGCGTGCTGCTCTCCCTGCTCTACGTGAGCCGCGTGGAGGACGCCATCGCCGAGCACAAGCTCATGGAGCGGCTCTTCGAGGGGCCGCCGCGCGCCGCACCGGAGCTCGCCGCCACCGCCGGCTGCTGCATGTGCTACCCGGGCTGAGCGCGGTGCCCCGCGAGCGGCACCGAGACGCGCGACGCGCCCCCGGCCTGGCCCCACGCGCGGGGCTCCTGCGGCGCCAGCGCTGCCTCTGGTGTCCCCAAAGACCAGCCGGGCCGCTAACAACGTGCTGCTCGTTTCAGACTTTATTTCCTCACTGCTTCCGAACCAGGAGAGAGATTTCTCTTGTTGATCCCGGTGGGTAAAGATGAGACGCGGGGCTGGTAGCTTTCCTGAACGCTGATCTCGGGCGGGTTGCTGGTGGAAACGGGTGTAACGCTGAGCGCCGCTCAGTGTCTCGTGCCTTCGAAGGACGGGCGAGYGCCGGGCTCCGATGGGTCGGGCGACGCTTTGGTGCGCGCGTGACGCGCCGCGTTACCACGCGCGGCGTTTGTGTGAGACCCGTGGGCTGCTCGTGTSTCCTGTGCGTTGCGTTTCGCCTCGAGAGTGAATTAACTTCCTGGGAGGCGRATCCTGGGTGTGGGAATACTTCCAAACGTGATTGTTCGCATTGAAATAAAGGAATAATATTTTTTAAAGAATCAGAGCCTTTTGGCTTCAGCTCTTTGGTTGTTTCCGTGTTTCTTCACTTATTTATTGCTATTTCCGAATCAAGCAGCTCCATCCTTTGCCGAATCAGCCAGCGGAGAGATCCCGATTCCAGCTCCGGCCGTGCCGCTCCAAGCCCCCCAGGTCACCAAGCGTCTCGTTTCTAATTATTTATTTATCGTTTATTGCCTCGTTTTCCTCTTTCAGGCCGGGCCTCGCGGCGTTTTCTGCTCTGGCCTCCCCGTGGCGGCTGGGGAGGCTGCCCGGGYGACACCAGGGCGGCGGTGACGATGGTGACGGTGGTGACGGTGGCGGCGGGTCCCGCACAGCACACTCTAGTGACGCGTCCCGCGCACTGCTGCCCGGAGCATCCCAGCGAGCCTGCCGGGGAAGAGGGAGGCAGGACAACGTCCCTCCCGCCTCCCTGGTGTCCTGAGCTGCTCCTCTCACAAACCACCATCCCATGGAGGCCATAGAGGGGGCTGTGGGGGCTCCCCTACCGCCCTGGGCAGGTGGTTCTGCTCCGGCTCCCCATCGCGGGTCTCCTCGGCCCTCTCCATCGCATGGGAAAAGAAGGGCGAAGTGGCGGCCGGTGCGTCGTGGTGGGGCCGGTGCATCGCTGTGGGGCCAGTCCGTCGCGGTGGGACCGGGCTCCAGCCCCGGTTATTGTCAGATGCCATGGGAGACACTGAAAGGCGCCGAGGAGGAGGAGGAGGAGGAGGAAAAGGAGGAGAAGGAGGAGGAGGAGGGCGGTGAAGAGGGTCACTTCAGCGCACGCTCCCTCCTGGCGCTTCTTTTCCGCCCCCCATCCTCCTTTTCTCTGGGAAGGACGTTAGAAAGGCCGAGCCCCTCGACGCCCCATTGAAAGGGTTGACAGAGACGGGATAAAGCGTTGGGGAYGGAGGGGAGGCATCGCGGCGCGCTCGCCCCGCGTTTTAATGGTCTGCTAACAATTGCCCCTTTCAGGGGAGAACATATGGTGGGTGGCTTGCTTTTTTTCCCTTAAAAAAGGACAAAACAGGAATTGCTTCGGAAACGTGGAGGCCGTTGGGAAGCGGCGGCGGTAACGAGCTGGGGGAAGGGAGCGATGTCCCGGGCACGGGGGTGCCCCGGTCCAGCCCCGGGCACGAGCACACGGGCTGCAGAGCACAGCTGAGGGCAGAGGGGGTGCGAAGGGGAGTGCGGGCACCCCGTGTGGGGCCCATTGGGCGCCCGGGGCCGCCAGATGTGCACGGCACAGCTGGGACGGAGCCGAGGCTGGGGATCAGCCCGCCACAGCTCCCGGTGCCCTGGGCCTGCTGGGGAGATCCCGGTTTCCCCCAGGGATGATGCTCTGGGCACTCCGGGGGGTCCCGGTTCAGCCCCTTGCAGGGCACAGAGGCTGCTGCGCGAGCGGGCGGCTCTGTGGGCACGCGTGGGCTTGGGTGCCCCAGGAGCCTCCCTCGGGCAGGAGGGAGCCCTTCCCTCCCACGACGCGCGCAGGGATGGGAACGGCACAGCCCCGGGGCAGAGCGGCGGGACGGTGGCCGCGAGCAGGCGGGAGGTGACCCCAGGAGGCAGAGGATGGGGCTGTGGTGGCCCTGCTCTCCACCAGGGATGCTCGGGCTCCTCGTAGCCTCTCCCGGAGAGCGGTGCTGGGGAACCTGCAACGTGACGGAGCCGTCACCGTGTGACCTGGAGAAGGGGCTCCGGAGAGCAGCGCTGCGCGCTGGACTCTCCCGGGTCGCTCCCCGGCACCGCCAGGTCTCTGCTCTTTGGGCACTGCCACCCGGATACTAATGCACAGGATGGGGTCAGGGGGTGCAGCCCTTGCACTACCCGGGGAGGGCTCTTGTCCCTGTGTGCAAACTGGTCAGGCCCATTTCCTTGGTGCCAGATGTGGGGCACAAAAGGCTGGGAAGGCTTCGCCGTGGCCAAGCAGCACTGGCCACACTGCCTCCCTTTGGGCTTTGCCACTTGCCCACTCCGGCCCCTGCGGGATGGAGCCTTCCCGGGGCTGCAGGATTCCTGGGGAGGCTCCTGGTGCCGTGGGCACCCTGTGGGGCTCAGTCCTGTGGGGCAGAGCGCGGGGCTGGCACCAGGAGTGGAGCCGGCACCAGGAGCGGCACCGGGAGCAGGGCCAGCACCGGGAGCAGTACCAGGAGCGGAGCCGGCACCAGGAGTGGGACCGGCACCGGGAGTGGCACCGGGAGTGGGACCGGCACCAGGAGCGGCACTAGGAGCAGCACCAGGAGCGGCACCAAGAGCGGGGCCGGCATCAGGAGCGGCACCAGGAGCGGGGCCAGCACCAGGAGCGGCACCAGCAGCGGCACCAGGAGCGGAGCCGGCACCAGGAGTGGGACCGGCACCGGGAGTGGCACCAGGAGTGGGACCGGCACCAGGATCGGCACTAGGAGAGGCACCAGGAGCGGCACCAGGAGCAGGGCCGGCACCAGGAGCGGCACCAGGAGCAGGGCCGGCACCAGGAGCGGCACCAGGAGCGGCACCAGGAGCGGAGCTGGCACCAGGAGCGGAGCCGGCCCCGGGCGCGGGGCTGCGGGGCGGCACCAGGCGCAAGGGAGCGCAGGGGGGTCCGCGCTGCCGCGGGGCTCTGCCCGGGCCCCCC
>PTEX01000052.1:645555-683658 GCA_003342815.1 Eudromia elegans | reverse complement strand
ATATATATATATATAATTTGTATATAAGGATAGGGCTTGTTTTTTGGAGGGGCGTCTCCGTGCGTTCCTGGCCGCTGTTACCGTCTCTCTTCCGGCGCGGGGAATCGAGCGCTTCCCGAGGGGCTGTTCCCGCTCCTCCGCTGCCGGGCGCTCCAAAATCGCGCGCAGAGGAGGCGGCGGCGGCGGCGCCGGGAGCGCGGGGGCAGCGCGGAGCCCCCCGGGCCCTGGCCATGGTGCTGAAACCCCCCCCCGCCCCAACACACGCACCTCGCTCTGGTGCCCGTCCTGCCCCGAGGGGCGTTTGCGGGGGCAAAACCGCCAAGCGGAGCCCCATGGGGAGGGCCCGGGGGKTTGGGATGCCTGCGCTCCAGCCGCGCCGGGCCCGGGGCAGGGGCTGGACTGACTCCCTCGGGAGAACTTCTCTAGGGGCCTGAATGCGCCTATTTTTTTTTTCCCGCCCCCCCTTTTGCCTCCACATTATTAGGTTAATCATTGCTTGGCCGGGTTGCTATGGTTTTGGCGACCCCATGGAAACTTGCTAATGAAGACTGAAAGACGCCGCCGACATTTATCTTCGCTCCGCGCTGGGCGCWCAACGGCCCCGTTCCCCTTGGCAGGAGCACCCGGGCGCCCGGGCTCCGAGTCCGATGCCTCCTGCCCTCCAAAAACCCGGATTCTTTCACACCACCAGCGCTCATAACGCTGCCTTCACCCATAACAGGCGTCCAAAGAGCTCCTGGCGGGGTTTTAAATGACAATTTTTAAGAGAAAAAAGAGAAGGCCGAAAGGGTGAATGTCGATGCCCGTCCCCGGGCYGGTTCATGCGGGAGGAGACACACGGGCAGCGTCGCGACACCTTCCTCCTTGCGCAGGCGCTCGGTGCGCCGGGATGGGTTGGGAATTCGGGAAGCGCCGTCGCTCCGGGCTTGGCGCCCTGCGGCTCCCGCCCGCCCGCCGGAGCCCCCGCGGGACAGGGAGAAGATTAATGGCGCAGGTGCCGCGGCSCGGGGCCCTGATAAGGCCGGGGGCCGCGATAGCGCGCGGTCGATACGCGGCTCCCGCCGGCGCGCGGCGGCCACCTGGAGCCACCGGAGCGCGGCGGAGGACGCGGGGCTCGGGAGGCCGCGGGGACAACGGCGGCGCCCCGGCCTCGACGGCATCACCGCACAAGCAGGGCACGAGCCGGGCTCGCCGCGGGCCGGGGCTCCATGGGGCTGGATAGCCACGTTCCCGCCCCGGACCCGCTCCGAAGGATGCTCGGAAAAGCCTGTTGCAGCTTTTCGGCCTCGCGGGCGGCCCCGGCACAGCCGCAAGGCCGCCGGGACCCTATCCATCATCTCCCCCCGGCACRCCGCTGTTTCTCACCTCCCGTGACGGTGTTAAAAATTAATGCCCGCGGYTGCCGGCCCGCGCCGAGCGGGTTTGCTGGAGCTGCTGGCACGGAGTAACGCGCGCCCAAGGCGGCGTGGGGCCAGCGCCGACCAGGGAGCCCCTCCTAACTCCCCCCACGTCTTTACCAACCCTCTGCAGCCGGCCGGGCTGCTGTGGGTCGACGAGGCCGCACACGGGGCCGTGGGGACCCAGCAAATGCCCCCAAGCTGTGGGCACAAGGGCATCCCGGTGCATGCCCAGGAGCCCAGGGCTGCCCCACTGCACCCGGGGTGCAAGTGGGGTGAGTTCRCCTCAGACACACCCAAGCACCCCAAATTGCTGATTTTTCTCCCTTTTTTCTTAAAGTTTTGCCTTGCTGAGCCCCAGGTGCCCTGCACTGGTGGCACTAGGGCAGCAGGCCGGGCAAGGGCATCGAAGCCGAGGGAGGAGGTGGGAGGAAGGAGCTTCGGGGGGTCCAGGTGCTGCCCCGGCTGGGGGAGCTGCTGCTGCTGCTCAGGCAGGACGCGCASTCCCTGCTTGTCGCATTTAAAAGGAAATTCCCCTTCTGTTTCCCTCCCTGTGGCACACGGGGAGGCACCGCGAGGCCCAGCGAGACCCCCAAGGTCTCAAGGGGACGCAAGGGGGTCCCCGTGGGGCTGCGGCTCCTTTCCCCCCCGCGCCGGGCCCGGGGACGCCGCGGCTCGCGCGGAGCAGCCAGGGCAGGTGCAGCGYGGAAGCGCCATATGTCAAACGGCCTCGAGGAGCCTCTATGCCGCCCGGCGGATTTAATGCATCTTTGTGGGGACACTAATTCCTCAAGTGTCCGCGCCGGGGTTGACTTTTAGTGTGTTTGCGCAGGCGGGCTGCCAGCGAGCGGCTCCGCGGCGCAGCGTTTGTTAGCGCCGCCGTAAATCACGGCGCCTCTTTGGGGCCGGGGCGCCCTTGACAAACGGGCGAAAGGGGCAAAGAAAGGCGAGAAGCCGCAACAAAACGCGAGGGCCGTTCCGAGCCCGAAGAAAGACGTCCCGGYCCAAGGCGGCAGATGGGGGGCGGCGAGCGAAGCGCCGGGTCCCGTGGCCCCGGCTCCGCTGTTCCACGCGCTAGCGCAGGGTGTCCCGGGGGAAATGCGGCCCCGGGGGGGGGATGCCAAGGCCCTGCGACCCCATCCCGGTGTGGGATGAGGGTCTGGAGCTGCTGGGAAGCAGCCCGGCTCCAGCTCCCATGGCCACCTTCTCCATGTACCCCGTGCGAGCCGAGTGAGGGCACCCACCGAGGACAAGCGGCCACGGAGGACGGGGCCGGCCTTGCGCCGTGGGCTAAGACTGGTTTATCTTTGTGGGGAGGGCACGGCCAGAACTGCGCCCCGAATGAGCTCTCGGTGCTTGTGTGGCTGCTCCTCCTGCCTTGCTCCTGCCTGGGGTCCTTTACTTCGTTACGTACTGGGATGGAAAGTGGGATGGAAAGGGGCAGTGGGGAAACGAGAGGGATGTGGCCCCTGGGAGGAGGGGGGAGAAGGTGGTTCCTCATGGGGAGTCCTGGGACCGCCAGCTGAGCCGCATGGAGGGAGGCGATGAGCCTCACCTGGAGGCACTTCCATTCCCAGATGAGTTCTGCCTTTCCCAGAAGCTCCCGAATACGAAGCTATCCGAACACGGGAGCTTCTGGATACTCCTCCCTATATACCTACTCCGGGCTGCTCTTCCACCCCGGGAACTGCTGTGGAGCCCTCCCTACATCACAGAGCTAAGGGGAGCAGGGGCCTTCCCAGAGAGGTGACCGTGGGCCCCGTGTCCGGGCRGGCTCCAGTCCCCCAGGCGCATCCCGTCCTCCGTGGGGTTATTTACGGCCTCTGCCCTCCCGCGGGCGCCCGGGACCCTCCTGGCCACGGCCCCACGGCAGCTGCGCCCGCCCGCCCGCACAGAGGCCCTTTGTGCGCGGCCCCGCTCCGGCGCTCCTCGGGGCGGCGGTGGCGGCACGGCCCCGGTCGGTGGGTGCCGAAGGCGCTTGGTGGCCTCTCGAGCTGGCGCCACGCGCGGGTTCCTCGCTCGCGTGTGTTTGGGTCGGAGCGGGTTTCGCGGGTGCTTCGCCCCRGATAAACCCTCGGCGGCGGCGGCGGCGTGGGGCTGCGGCACCCGGCCCGCCCGCGGGTATTTTTAGGGCGGCATTCGGCTTTGGCGGGGATGCAAGCAGCCGGGCGACGCGCGGCATTTCCTCTTCCCGGCAGGCGCGACTGGCGCYGTGGGACGCGGTGGGTGCCGGGTGTGGGGCGCTGGGGCCGGCTCACCCACCTGAGCGCAGCCCGGCGAGGCAGGACCGGCACCGCCTGGGCTCCTGGCTGGGGAGGTTCAGGAGGATCTTGGCTCTTGAACCAGTTTGGCTCTGGCTGGCATTTTCCACCCATGCTCGGGGGAAAAGAGTGGCTGGATTCATTCCTGGCTGGATATCTGCACCCAATGGGGGCCATGAGGGCTCTGCCAYGGGCCTCGTGTCCCCAGCGCGTCCCGCTGCTTGGAAGGAGCCTCCTTGGAGGCTGCCGGCGCCAGCGCGCGCAATTCCCGCTCTGTTCCCGGCTCCCTTTCCAGGAGGTGGCAGCARCTCTACGGCTCACGGCACACGCGGAGGGATTGGGCTGCCCCGTCCCGCTTCCCGGCGTCTCCKCGCGTCCCGCATGGCCTGGCCAGAGCAGCGGCCCCACAGAGTCACCGCAGGGGACACCTGCCTCCCTCCGGCRCCCGCCCTCCTCCTCCTCCACCTCGGCCAGTTGCCTCTGCAACTCGAGCCCCAGCTGCTCCTCGCGGCCCCGGGGGCTTTGCCGCAGGCTCCGGGGGACAGCTGGGGGCTCCGGAGCGCCGGCGCCCCAGGCGCGGGCAGAAATAGCTCCGGCTGTGGGGCAGGGCCCGGGGGGCTCAGCCTCCCTGCGAGGCGGCGGCGCGGCGTGCGTCCGGGCCCGGAGSTCTGGCGCTGGACGGGACCACGTCGTGSCGGCAGCGCCGGGGCCKCCSGTYGMGYGGRTCAAGGGCAGGAAATGGGGAACTGGGGACGGCCGCGTGTCTCGGCCCCCGCCTTCATCCTGGGGAATAGAAATAACGCGGGCACGAAGCGAGCGCGGTGAGCGGGGCGCCGCACCTTGCCGCGTTTCCCGGCCGTGGCGGCGGCGGTGAGGAGGGAAGGGCGAGCGAGGCCCTTGGTGCCCCGCGGTTCAAAGCGACGGCAGCAGAGCCCGCGCGGGCCCCTGGAGCCGGCGGTGACCTCGGGCGCCGTTCCCGGCTTTGTCACTGTGCCGCGCGGCCCCGCTGCGGCAGAGGTCCCTCCTCTGGGCACTGTTATCTTTGTTCCTTCAGCCCAGCGGTTTATAGGTCTGTTCCTGGTTCAGCTCCGTTGGGACCCCCGGGATGCCAGAGATTTTTTTCTTTTTTTTTTGCTTTAAAAACAAACTCGTGTTGATTGAGAGCAGGAGACTTCTGAAGGTTAAAAATACTTCCAGGTCAAGCGCCCGTTCGGCAGCTGCCCGGAGCCCGTCGCTCGCATGCGCTGTCTGGGCAGCGGGGCCGAAGCTCCCGCGCAGCGTCGCCACCTCTGCAAGCCGCGTGTGTCCCCGCACGGGCCCGCGTGCCCCATGGACGGAGCGCCTCTTGCGGTCCCAATGAGGGAGCAGAGCGCCAGCCGCGGGCTACGGGCCCAGCCCGCCGAGCCGGAGGGTCTCCCGAAGCGCCGCTCCGTCCGGAGGGGGTTCAGGGCCGCGCGTGAGCAACTGTGGGGCCGGATCCCCCTTCCGCCTATGGTGGAACCCGCTGCCCGCCCCGGCGTCCGCCTCCCTCGTCCCAGCCTCCCACGGCGCCGCCGGGGCGCGTTTCTGAGGGCACCGCGTGGCCCGGAGCCTCTGGCCGGCAGTTTCAGCAGAAAAGGGGAAAAATAAAGAGGGAAGACGGGGAATTGTGAGGGCTGTTTTGCAGAGGGGAGACCGAGCAAACCAACCCCCCACGAGCCTTGAAAGGCTGCCCGCTCTCGGCTCTTCGGAGAGCACGATGGCTACGGATGGAGCAGAAGCGACGCGGCGGGAGCRTCCCTGCTTTCCTGCGGTTATTTCATCCCCGGCTCCGGGCGCGTGCGCGGGGTCTTTAAAAGCGATTAACGCCTCGGCCGGTCCCCGCTGGAGGCAGCGGCCCTCCCGCGCGCTGCCCTCTGCTCTAAGGGCGCCGCGGGGGCAGCTCAGAGGGCGGCCCACGTGGGGCTTCGGTGTGAGGCAGACGGGGCAGGAGGGCTGGGCTCAGGGAGGACGCTCGGCAGCCGGGCCGACGCGCCATGGGGAACCGCTTTGCAGCGGGAKGTTTCCTCTCTCCTCCTCTTTTTCTTTTCGGTGTGTCTCAGCAAGGATCTGAAAAAGCCATCGAGGAGGGGCTGCAGCAAGGGCTGGAGCGCTGACGAGAAAACCTCCTGTCCCGCAGCCGGGCAGAGAGGCAGGACGGGAGCTCCGCGCACGGCGGGAGGGCCGCGTGCCATTGTGCAACCCCGCGGCGCAACGCCGCGGTGCAACCCCACGGTGCAACCCCACGGGCACGGGCCGGGCGGGCTGCAGCTCCRGCGCGCTGGGCTCTTCCCATCGCCGCCATCCCTTGGAATGGGGCAGCCCGAGGGTTGGAAGCCTCTTGCAACGCCCGGTGGGGAAGGTGCGGGACGGGCCCCGGCAGTGCCCAGAGCCACGCTGGTGTGTGGGGTGCTCCCCGGAGCCCTTCTGCACCCGCCCGYGGACCCGGGCCGCGCCGCCTCCGCTGCCCTTTCCTCCCTCCTTCGCTGCTCTCCCTTCTCCCCGCAGCGGGCTCCGAGGACACGGCCCTTCCGTGGATGCCTCCTCGCCGCCGACCTCCCTCCCTCGCTGCCCTCGATTGAAGACAGATGCCAGGAAATATTTCTGCTGTACGGCCCAAGTGAAAACACATGGGGGGCCGTCTGCGCCGAGCGCTGCTCCCATGCCGGGCCGCCCGGCGCGACGTGGGGCGGGCAGCGCCGCCGCTCCGGAGCGCCGAGGGACCCGGCTGCTCGTGAAGGTCCCCTCCCCGCGGCGCCGCCAGGGCCGGGGCGTCGCATAACGCAAAGAGGGGGACTTGGCGGCCCCTGGGTGACACACGAGTTGAGGGGACGGGGGAAGCCCCCATGCCTGGGCGCCCGGTGAGTGCGACCCAGGGAGGGCTGGGGCAGGAGGACGAGGCAAAGAGGAGCCGCCACGCCGTCGGGGTGAGGAAAAGCCCCTTCCTGCAAGGAAAGRGGGCTGAGAGGGGACCCGGGCAGCGACGTGGGTCGTGTCACCCCAAATTCCCCCGCCCCGGGTGCATAAMGGCTTCGCTGTGCCCTGGTTCAGCAGCAGCGCTCCGGGGGGGTGCCCTGCACACCCATGCGTGTCCCCTGCGAGCAGCTGCATTTTAAGGTTATTTTCTCTTGTTTTCTTCCCTTCCTCGCTCCGTCCCCTCCTTTGCCCTGCCTCGGAAAACATCTGTCTCCAGATGTTGTCCCCGCGGCCGGCGGCGCCCCGGACGCCCTCGAGTTAATGCAGTTACAACAGCCGGGGCCGCGAGCGGGACCCCCGTGCTCCCTGCGGGGGGAAGCAGAGCGGGGGGCAGGACGGAGGCCATGCCAGGGAGGGGGGGGTCTCTGCTCAGGGACCCCCCGGGGCCGCGGCCTCTTCGCACGGCCCCTTTCCTGCCGCTATAAATAACCCGGGCGAGAGGCGCTTCAAAGGGAAGGGACGGCCGGGGCCGGGCCGGGCCGGGGGGGCCGCCCCGCGTCGCGTCCCGCCTACAAAAGGCGGCCCGGGGCAGAGCGGAGCCGCAACGGGAGCCGCAACGGGAGCCGCAACGGGAGCCGCAACGGGAGGCGCAACGGGAGGCCGCCGCGCCGGGGCCGCCGGCAGCCGCCGCGCCGCCACGGGGACGGCCGCGCACTGAGGGCGGCGGCGGGACCGGGGCGACCCCCGTCGGACTTTGCTCTTCCCTCGGATTTATTTTTCTCCTCCCTTTTTTTTTTGCCCCCGTCCATCGTTACGTTTGGAGGGAGCTCGCCGGCGCCGGGGATCCCTTGGGAGGCGCTCCGGCTCCCCATGCCGCCCGCCTGAGGCGCGTTATTTACCCGCTTCGCTTCTTTCCCGCTTCCCGGGGCATGCCGGAGGAGCAGGGCCGGGCCGGCGGCGCCTCGGGCGGGCGCCTGCCGCTGCTGCTGGCCTCGGCGCTGCCCGGCGCCTCGCTGCTCTCGCTGGCGCTCAGCCTCCTGCTCTACCTGCGCACCGCGGAGCTCCAGGCGAGGCTCTCGCACCTGGAGGCGCGCGGGGCATCGGCATCGTCACCGTCGCCCGCCTGGCTCGCCGCGGACGCCGCGCTCCTGGGCAGAGTGGACCGGCTGCTCGACGAGGTCTGTGCCCTCCTCCTCCTCCTCCTCCGCGCTCCGCTCGGACGTGGGACACGGTGGCGGGAAGGGCGGGCTGACACGGAGCATCCTCTGCCTCCCCCCTTATCTCGGCGCTTTCCGCCCCCGAAGGCGCAGGGCTCCTTTTCCTTCTCTTCTTCCTCCCGCACCCCCCAGGCGGGTACCCCGCGCTTCCTCCCGCCGCCTCCTCCCTCCCCACCGTTATTCACCAGCCTTGTTCACCGGAGGGGAAACAGCGAAACGGGAGGCAGAACACCTTGCAGAGCAGCCCCCGGCCCCTGAACCCCTCCCGGTGGCTCTAACGGGTCATTTGCTGCAGGCGCGTTGCTCCTCACACTCCATATCGACTATGGGAAACGGCCTCGCGCCGSTTGCAGGAGGCGCCTTCGCCCTCGGGTGACGCCCGTTCCCACCCAAAGCGCACGGGCCCTTGGRGGGTTTCGGGCCTGCGGTGCCGCAGAAGGTCCCGCTCCCATTCCCGCGTCCCCGGGAGCCGCCCCACCGTGGCCACACTAGCGGCGAGCTGGCCAGGCGCGCCGGAGCCACCCGCCCCATAAATGACGGGCTGGCTCTGCCTCGGCTTGGACGCCGTCCCGCGGCTTTGGGGGAGGAAAGCTCTTCCCTTTGGCTCTGCCAGCGCGGGCAGCTTGCGGCGCTGGGGCCGGGACCTGCTGCCGCTCACGGCAGGGCTGGAGCGTGCCCGAGGCCGAGGCCGCGGATCGGATGCGCCTTGGGAGCACACAGGGGTCCTCGCGCGGTGCCCATCTCCCCGCCCTGCACCAAAMTGAGTCAATATCGCGGCATTTTGGGTGGCCACGCAGCAAAATYGCCCCTATTCACGTCCCTCCTGGGTCAGTGACAGGGCTTGGACTTGTGGTGGAACAACCGGTCGTGTCAACGCGGAAAAGGGAAAGCTCCAGTTGGTGCTACCTTCCTCTCTCCAAGGGAATACAGGCTTTTCCCTCTCTCTAAAGCACGTTTCCCTCCAACAGACGTGTTCTTCCRCGAGGATGTAACATCAGAGAATGACTTTTTTATTTTACCTTTTGGACCAAAGCATTTGATTGCAAAATCTGGGAGAAGGGTCTTCTATGGCAGCAGGTTGAGCCTCCCACGAGCCCCTGTTCCTCTGCRAAGGCTCCCCGGCTGCGGAAGGGCTTGGAGGAGCCGAGCAGGGCGCGCGGCTGGGCGCGCTGCCGGGGAGCGTCCCCTTCGGCACGCCGCGCCGCGCAGGGGTCCTCCCGAATCATTAACCCCGCGCCGTTCCCAGGCATTAATGGGTAACAGTTTGGGACCCATCTGCATTTTCACTGCTGTTTTAATAGCGCCTGTCGGGGCTGCTGCGGACGCCGCCCCCCGAGCGCGTCGCGCGCGGAGCAAGGGTCGACGCCGAGCGCGTCTCCGGCGAGACCCACGGCCCTGTTCCCGCGGCGGCCTCGCTGGGCCTCTGTTTCCCCATATTGGGGATGCTGCATTGGCCGCCGCGGGCTCAGTGCTGCCCATGCGCAGGAGCGCGTTTGGAGGGAGACTYYGTAGCCGCCCCGCTCCCAAYGYGCCCGTCCCCATCCCGGCCRCCCCCTGCRCSCACCCTAGAGCTAACGAGTCCTTTYGCTCTCCCTTGGCAGAAGCTGGAGCTSCGCTTGCCCAGAGCCCGCGAGGCCCGAGACGCGCCGCCGCGGCGATGCGACTGCCCCGCAGGTAGGGAGCCGAGGCGGCCGCGCCGGCGCGGTCGCGGTGCCCTGCGGTCCTCGGCTCCGCACCGGGCTCGCTGTGGCACCACGTCCTCCCGGGCGGTCAACGAGAGGAGAGAGACGCCCCAAAGGGACGTCCGGAGGGCGAGCTGGCTCTCGGCTGCAGGCGTCAGCCTCGGGGCGGGCAGCAGCCTCCGGTTGCTGCTGCCGGGAACGGTTTTTGGCACTTTGGCTTGACGCGGCCGCCGAGAGGGACGGTTAAGCTTGGGTGACGCGAGCTGCAAGCCAGGAATGCCGCTCTGCCATCTGCCTGCGTGCCCTGGGGAACGGGATCGGGATTCCTCGGCGCTGTGCAACTGTCGGAGGCATCTTGCACGCGAGCAGCCTCGCGCGGGAGGCGGCGGCGGCGATGTGCGCGGGGGGCTCGAAGCCGGTGGTCACTTGAGGTCCCGCTCGTACGACGCGCAGGCGTGCAAGGGGGTGGCTTGGCTGCATTGTGTTTTTCATCACGCTAATATCAAACGGCCCTTTGAGGCGCGTCTTCTGAAGTGGTTTTCAATACAATAAGTGGCAAACGGCTATGGAAAAACCATTTGCGAGCGGCAAACGGTTCCCCGGCGGCGAATCGCGCCGCCCTCCTCATTGTCCTTCCATGCGTCGGGCTGCGGAAGCGGAGCGGAGGAGCGCCCCTCGCACCCGAAGCTGCGGAAATTCGGGGAGCGTCCGGGYCTGCGTGTCCAGACCGAGCGGTGGGAGAGGAAAAGGGGCGCCGGGATGAGCGCCCGGAGGTGGCAGCTCCCGTTTCCGCGGCTCCTCGCCTGGCTCTCTGCTCCCTCGGTGCCTCTCATGGGGTCCGTGGCGGGGCTGGCGGTGCGTGGTCAAGTGCCAATGAGTATCGTCCCCAGCAGGACCTGCCGCATGAAGCGACCGGGGGGCCTGTGCTGCCGTAGGCGACGTTTTCCCGCGCTCTGCACCAGCAGAGCCCAGTACCGGTGCGGGAGATGGGGCAGTTGGACGGTTATTGCTCATCCAGGCCACGCACTAGGTGCCKTTAAGGTTTAAATTAGAAAAACAGCACAAACGAAACGCCCTCCAAGCAGCCCCTTAGCAGAGAGGAGCGGGAAGCCGYGCTCGGCTCCGTTGAAATCTCACCCTTTCGCTCGGGCTGGAGCACGGCTCGGGAGCGGAGCAGAGCTCCCGCCTGGCCTTGACACGCGAGTGTCCGAAAACCACAGGAATGAACATCCTCCCGGCGCGGCTCGGGGAAGGGCGCCTGGAGCCGGCGCGGAGCGGGGGGAACGGGACTCGCCRGGCGGGGAGGCCGCCGAGCGGGACCTCCCGCGCCCCGGCGGCCGCGGCGGAGGCAGCCGAGCGCCTCCGCCCCGGGGGCGTCGTTCCTGCGGGCGCTCCCATCCCGCGAAACCGCGGCGGGGCAGCGGCGGGTTCCCATGGGATCCCGGCGGCCTCGCGCTTGGCTGAGCTCCAGGCATCCCCCACGGAGAGCGTGGGTTCGGGAGAGCTCACGTGAGGAGCATCTGCCCCGCCGGCGCGCGCGGCGGGAGCCGAAGCCGCAGCGGCGTCCCCGCTCAAACGCGTCCTCTTTGGCCCTCGTTCCTCCCTGCCCTGGGATCCTGCGAGCCCTTCTCCGTCCAAGGAGGGGGAAAGAGCAACGCCACAAAACGAGGCGCGTCGGGGRCCCGTTACCGCGGGGTCCCTGCGCCGGGGACGCAGGGCACCGGCGAGCGCCTTTCCTGCAGAAAGCCCCGCCGAGGGCGGCCTTGGGAGAGGAGGTTGCTCGCTAAAAATACTGCCCTCTTCCCCGCCTCGGGGCCTTCCTCCGGGCCGGGAGGAAGAGCTGCCTCTTCTAAATTTAGTTGGTTTTCCTCCAGGTTGTTTTTTTTTGGTCTGTTCCAGGAAAAAAAAAAAACCAAGCTCCCCAAACCAGTACGTTCCTTTCCCACCCTTTTTGCACTCTTTTTTCTCGTGAGTTTGCCGAGGAATCCCTTGCTGCCTTTAAAACCCATGACCTCCGTGCAATGTGTGAAATGAGGAGAAGCATTTTGGCTTCCCGCAAGGCCGAGGTGCTGGCGAATGCAGCCGGCCTCCTGGCCAGGACATTATCCAGCCTGGCTTGGATGTGCCGGGGAAGGAGGAGGAGGAGGAGGGCAAGCGTTTGGGGTGGAGGAAGGCAGGACGGAGCAGGCGGAGTAGAGGGGAGATGCAGCGAGCCTTGGGGAAGGGATCCCGGCTCGGGTCACGCGCGGCGGCGTTCCGTAGCGGACCGCCCGGCGCGGCGTGCTCCTTATCAATTAACGCGCTCCCGATGTCAGGAAGTAACCGTATCTCCGAGAGCCGCCTCGCGGCCCTGGGAAGCGCCTGGATTTCCTCGCCGGGCTCGGTTACATGTTTACCGCSGCGCGGGGTGACCCGGGGCAGCGAGCAGGACGTCTTCGCGTCCCTCCTCGTCTCCCGCGCGTCACCCGGGTGAAGGGGAGCAGCCCCCGTTCGCRGCCCATGGCGAGGGAACATCCGTGCATGGACGGGGGCAGATCCTATGGGCTCCGTGTCGGGATCCCGCTCCCAGGCGCTCTTCCCGGAGCTTCCCGGTGCRCTCGGCTCCTGCGGGCCCGGCAGCGGTGCCCTCTCTCTGCTCTCTTGCAGGCCCACCCGTAAGTACCGCACCCTCCCCACGGCCCCTTCCCACGCCGGCACGGACGGCGCCGCATCGGGGCCCATGGCGGCCGCCTGCGGCCCTCCCGACGGCRCCCGTTCTGCCTTGCTCTGCAGGGGGACAAAGGCGCCATGGGCATCCCGGGACGGCCGGTAAGACCCGATTCCTGCCCGGGGCGCCCCTGGGGTGGGGGGAMCCGTGCCGATGACTCCCGTGTCTCTGTCTCTCTCTCCCCGCTCTGTCCCTCCTGCACGCGGCTTCGATGGGTGCCGCGGGCCAGGGACTCAAGGGGCAACGCGGAGAGAAGGTGAGTTGGCCCCATGGGCGGGCGGGCGGCGCGCGACGCTCGCCCTCCTCCTTGCCCATCGCATGCGACGCTCGCCCTCCTTTCCTACCGTGCACACGGGTGGCCCGGCCTCGCGCTTCCCCTCCTCACCGCCCTCCTTCCCGCAGGGAGCGCCGGGAGAGGCGGGAATGTCCGTCATGGGTCCGCGCGGGCCGCCCGTAAGTGCCGCTCGGGCCCTCTTCCYGAGGGCGCTCCCGCCGGAGCGGCGGTCGGGACGGGCACGCCYTCACGGGACGCTCTCCCTCTGTTTYGCCTCCGCAGGGCCAGCCCGGTGCGCGAGGCTTTCCCGGCTTCCCGGTAAGGCCGGAGCGCGCGCACCGTTACCCCCGGCCACCCTTCGGGGCCCGCCGCGCGCTCCCTCCAGCCCCCTCTCCCTTCTCTCTCCCCCCAACAGGGCCCTATCGGCTTGGACGGCGAACCGGTGAGTGGGCGCGCGGCTCTCGGCGCCTGCGGGGACGGGGGCAGCG
Source organism: Eudromia elegans (assembly GCA_003342815.1). Lineage (NCBI taxonomy): Eukaryota > Metazoa > Chordata > Aves > Tinamiformes > Tinamidae > Eudromia > Eudromia elegans. The sequence goes on along the minus strand of PTEX01000052.1, from coordinate 670,698 downwards.
GGAGACGCTCGCCCRGCCCCGTCTCAGACGCCACCTCTCTCCTTTGCAGGGCCAGCCCGGACAGAAGGGGGAGATGGTAAAAAAAACACGTGTTTTCTGTCTGTGTCTGTACCRTGTGCTGGGAGGCGCGCTGTAGTTTCTGCGTTAGGGCTGTCACGTGCACACGGGGCACGTTTCCCTCGCAGCTGGTGGTTACGGTCCTTAAAYATCCTCCTGGAGCTGCCGCTTTTTGTGGCCGGTCTCCGTAGCGCAAGCAAAAGTCAKCGGAAAGCTGTTTTTCCCCTCTGGAAAACCCCTGCCCGGCAGCTCGCCCCTTACCTAGCCCTACGCCGAGCGTGCGCTGCCTTGCTGGGGGGGATTCTGCCCGCTCTCACAGCCCTGTGTTTCTCCCAAGGGCRCCGCCGGCCCCCGCGGACACCCTGTGAGTACCCGCTGCCCCTGCACCACCCCAAGCTCCTTTCCAGCTCTCAGCTCTTTGTTTAATTTCCCTTTGCTTTCCCGTAGGGACCACCAGGACAAAAGGGCGAGAAGGTAATCCGTGCGGGTGCGGGGCCGCGAGCGTGGGCTGCGTTCGCTCTGGCTCCRTGGGGTAAACTCTCCGTCCCTGTCCCCTCTCTCACAGGGCCAGTGCGCCGAGTACCCGCACAGGGTGAGTCCCGCATGTTGCGTCCCCCTCTGYTTGGGTGGAGATGGAGATGKGCGACYGGTCCYGAGATGCGCCRGGATGTGCCGGGATGCRCCGCAGTGCAGAGCAGGGCAGCRTGGTGCTGCTGGGGCCTGTGGGTGCAGCGTGAGGGCTCCCGGAGCGCCGGGAATGCGCGCTAGGAATGCCCTGGAAGGACATCGCATGGAGCGGCTGGAATGCGCGTGGCGGGACGGCACGAAGGGCTCTCTGCCCGCGTGCGCCGGCCTCCGGAGCCCGCCGCGCCGCACGGAGGGGGGCCGGGACGCGAATAGCAGCTCAGCTGTGTTTATTTAAGCGCGCCGGGCTCACCGGATCGCCACGTTAGAGCCGGGCTGGGGACAATGCTGGCGGGGGCGGCGGCCGGGCTCCCGTTACCGCTGCCCTCGGCGCTCAAGGTGAAGCGTGCGGCGAGCCCGCGGGGACCCCTCCCTTCCCCGGGAGCGCGATGCCGGCCCCCGGTGACGCCCCGTGTCTCCCCTGTCCCAGGAATACCTAAGCACCACGCTCGCRGCCCTGCGCTCTAACCACATCCTTGCGCTCAAGGTTGGTTGGCGGGGAGGCTCCCGCGGGGCCACGCAGACCCCGTGTCCGGCCGCGGCTGCCCCTCGTCTTTCGCTCTGTCCTCGTCCGCACACGTGTCGGGAGCTGGAGCTCGCAGCACCGCCCGGTGCGGGGCTGTGTTCACCGCAATCTCTCCGTTCCCCTCCTCTCTGTCTCTCTCTCTCTCTCTCTCTCTCTCTCTCTCTCTCTCTCTCTCTCTCTCTCTCTTCCTCCTCCTCGCCCCGGCTGCTCTCTGGCTCTCGGTGTCCTCCTTTGCGCTGCGACCTCCCGGCTGCCTCTCCTCCAGCTGCTGCCTCTGCTCAATTCGGTGCGCCTGGCTCCTCCTCCGGTCATAAAGAGACGCACCTTCCAGGTAGAGCCCTGCTCCGCGTCKCCGCGGCCGCCTTCCTGCCCGACGGAGAGGTTTCCAAGAGCTCCAGCAGAGCCGGGCGTGCGGGGAAGGGGCCCAAAAACCAGCGCGGCGACGCCAGGGCCCCAAAGCGAGCAGCGGGGCAGGAGGCGCTTGGGCAAGCGCGTCTAAGCGAGCCGCTGAGTCGCGTTAGGGCTGCGTGCAGACGCGTTGATCTGGGCTCGCGGGGCCGCAGCTCGTGCTCAGTTTGAGGTGGTTTTTGCAGTTGCGGTGTGCCTGCTCCCCGCCTAGCAGCGTGCAGAATTCCCCAGTGTGAGGAAGTGTAATCCGGCCCCGCTAAGCGGATCCGGGAGCGAGCCAGGGCACTAACGGGCTGCTGCTGAGCCGGGCTGAGAAATAGCTCGAGCTGGAGGCTAAAAATACCGCCTGACATGTGCTGAAAACGCCGCCCGTGCTGCCCTATCCGCTTACCGCCCTGCGAGAGCCGCGGCGCTCGCTCCGCGCCGTCCCGTGCCCGGTGTTCCAAGGCGCCCTCCGCACGCTCGTGAGCCCGTCCCTCGGGCACGCGTTGTCTCTGAGTCGTGCTGGCCGGCGCCGTGGAGCCGCCCGTGCTCTTCTCTCTCCGTTCTGTGGCACTTCTGCCCTCGGCGCAACGCCGGGAATGCTGTGCAGTGGGGACGCGCACGCGCTGCCGCCTCGGGGAGCTCTGCCCCGCTCTTGGAAACCTCTCCGTGCGCTCGCGCGAGCTTCGCTGCTGCCTTGGGTGCTGCTCGGGGTCGGGGCGGCCCTGCCTGCTCTAACTCCTTCCTTCCCCTTGGCCGCAGGGCGAGCAGGGACAAGCAGGAATCCAAGGTCCTCCGGGACCTCCCGGCCTCCCAGGGCCTGCTGGCCCCGTGGGTGCCCCAGGACAGCCCGGGCCCCCTGTGAGTACCCCTGGAACAACGCGGGCCCAAGGGCCTCGGCTCTTCCCACGCTGGCGCTTCCCTCACAGGGCTCTCCTTTGCACTAGGGCAGAGCGGGCGAGGCCGGGCAGCCGGGCAGGGACGGCGAGGTAGGTAGCGGGCAGGGAGCGCAGCCTCCGTGCGTGGTGCTCGCGGCGCGCTCGAGCTCGTGGCGCACGCGGCGCGGCTGCCGACGTCTCTTCCACCCGCAGGGCTTGCCCGGGCCCCCCGGAGCGAAGGTGAGACCGGCCGTGGGGCGCGCGGGAAGGCTCCTCTCGCCCCCGGCTCCTTCTCATTCACTTCTCTCCCCTCGCAGGGTGACCCCGGGCCGCAGGGCTACCCGGGCAGGAAGGTAAGGAGCCGGGCGAGGGCGCACGGGGCTCCAAGGGAGGCCGGGGGTCCCTCACCAAAGGCATTTTGCCCACTCTGAAGCTTCCTCGTGTTTCGCTGCCTCCCTCCGTTCGCTGGGATGGGCTGGGGTTTCCTCGTAAGATCTGGCGGGCTGACGCATCAAATCCCCTCCGACTCTGCAGCCCAGGCTGAGGTTTGGCACCGGCCTCTTCTGTCTCCCTTTCGGGATCCTTTTTACAGGCTCATATGGTCTCTGCCCAGATGGTGTCTATTTGGTTGAAATTTACTGTGCCCCTACACTTAAAACATATTACTCAATGCAGGCTGTGCTTAAAGCATTACAACACTGGCGAGCGTTCCCGATAGAGCGTATTGAGTCACGCCGGCCGTTCCCGACATCACGGGAAGAGCCTGGTTCTGCAATATTTTGAGAGGCACTAGCAGTGACATACGTGTTTCAAGCATTTAGGATGTGGCGTGCAACCCGTTGGCTGCGCAGCGTGTCCGGGCTGTGTTTTCCCCATCTGGGTGGATTGCTGGTGGGATGTGTTAGAGCCAGGTTCAGGAGGGGTTCGTGGGGGATGTGGGCTGGAGGTTGATAGTTGACTATCACGCGGTTGAGCTCCCGCAAGAAAACGGGGTTCCCTTGGAAGTCGTGCCGTGGATGCCAGGCCTGAGGATCCCCAACTTGGCACGGGGGTAATTCCATCTGGCTCAAAGGAATCGCTTCAGGCTTGTGCCAGCGTCAATAAAAGCAGAATTGTACCCAGAACTTGTGTGTTTGGGGAGCTCTAAGTTTCCTGTAGCTGCCCCAAGAGCCAGACACTCTGGCGTTAAGCCGATCTGGGAAAACGAAGCTGGGATATGGATCTCGGCGAGCAAAATCCACCCCTGCTCGCGTTCCCATGCCTTGTGGCGGCCGACATCTGCTCCGGCTGCGCCCACGTACAAGGACTAGTCAGGCCTTGATTCACCCTCTGGAATCRGCACCAAATTTCCCTCTTTGCAAGCAGGAGGAAAACAAACACTCCGGTTATACGGGTTATCCTGAGAGGCCCAGGCCAGACGCTACAGCCGCCTTGCGGCTCGGYGCTCGGTAGAGCCGCTCTCGGCTCTTGTGGCCGCTGTGCGTTGGCCTCCCCGTGTCTGCCATCAGGGTCCTCAGACACCCTGCACGGCCCCTTGGGTTATAAAGCTGCCTGGTGTTTTAGTGCTGTTCTAGCCCTGTCCCTTGCCTGTTTGGTGAGCCCTCTTTGCCAGCCGTGTCCCCGATGGGCCCTGGCCACCTCTGTAGAGCCGCTGAGCGCGCCGCGTAGCTGCTGTGTCTTGTTACTGTGTGAGCGCGCCAGAAAAGGGGCCTTTTCGACTCCCGTCCCCTCCCTGGCAGGACACGTGTCACATCTGTCCCTTTCTCTCTTCCCCTGTGTTTCTTGCTGCCCTTCCAGGGGGAGAGAGGCCTGCCGGGGCTGCCGGGACGACACGGCGCTAAGGTACCGTGCGAGCCGCGCGCCGACGCTCGCCTGCCTGCTCCCCGCTGCTCGAGCGGCGCCGGGCTCTGCGCGCGCACGCGTTGGCCACGTGCCCTCCGTGGCCAGAGGGTCTCTCTGCTTCCAAAACGCAAAACGTAGGGGGCAAAACGCACTTGTCTGCAAAGCGCAGGGCGTACCGGTCCCGGAGCCGGCGGGGACAGAGCTGTTGCAGGGCCCCCGGCTGGACCGCGAGAGCCTAACCCGAGGCACCTCCCGCACATAATCCCTCCCGCCACGCTGGCCCGTGCTCACTAAAACCTACTGACCTCTGCGGCGTTCTGCAATGCGGTTTTCCCCCCTTTTATCGCATAGAATCCCTCATSTCCCTCTTCTGTCCTTGTGTTTTTTAGCTTTGTCCCTGATTTCTGTCTCAGAAAGCTGAGAGGTATGATCCTGCTGCTCTCTAGCTCCCCACTCCCCCGCTTCGAACGCCCCCAAGCTCCTCTCACTCCCACCTCGCCTCCTGCCCCTCTTCRCTACCCCCCAGCCCGCCTTCTAACACCGCTTCCCCTCGCCCCCTGCCTTTCCTTAGGCTCCCGTGGTCCCTCACGCGCTTTGTGCCTGGACCCCTTCCCAGGACCTAACCAGTGCTAACCCTGGGCACTCAGGGAGACCGCAAAGGGCTGATGCCCGAGCGCTGCCCTTCGTCCCCACAGGAGCACCCGTCTCCGGGGACTCAGATAGCGGGACAGGCTGGATTCCTGCCTTGCTCTGCCCCGCGGAACTGGCTGCGTCCGAATTGCATCGCTTGGATGTTGTTGCGTTGCTCTGCGTGTTGTAGTTATTTAATTCTTCCCCCTTCATTGCGGTTGGCTTTCGAGCTCTCCGGCAACCCCGTGCCTGTGGGCTTTGTCCTGTGTGACGAGCACAGGAGGAGCAGCGAGACCCAGGCCCCCGCGCTGCTCAGGGTGCTGGGCTCCGTGTGTCCGGGATGCAGCGCCCTCCTGGGCAGCTGGCCCTCGGGCTGTGTGCTCGCATTGCCCCTCGGGCTGTGTCCTTGCCCTGCCCCATTTCACGGGGCTCTCGTGCTTCTCYGCCTCGGCTTGGTGCTAGATTGAATCCTTGGGGCAGGCTGGGCAGATCTCGTGGTCCTGCCTGGGCTGAGCTTTCCGGGAAGCAGAGCTGCTGCCGCAGGCGGAGCGGTGCCCGGGAAAGGAGRGTGTGTGCCCTGTGGTGTGGCAAGGCTTCCCCCGGGCTCCCGAGAGGGGACAAGAGGGGATTTTTGCCTCTGTGGCTCCACCTGGCTGATAGYGTCTTGTAGAGCACGTGCCTGTGCCCGCCGCGTTTCCAACGAGGTCTTCTGGTCTCTCCCTCTCTGCCAGGGCGCTGCCGGTGCGGCTGCTGTGGGCGTGAAGGTCAGTCTGGGGCCGGGGGAGCGGGGCAAGGGGGGCCTCGGGGCTGCTGCTGCAGGGGCTGGGGGTACTCAGGAGATGGGCAGCGGGAGCAAGCCCTGCGCTCATCCGTGCGCGCCGGCTGATCCGTGCCCTCTTTCCCTCACCAGGGCGAGCCGGGGACTCCGGGAGAAAAGGTACTCTTGGGGAGCATTGGCATGTGCACTTGTGTCGCGCTCACGCTCCTTCCCCCCTAGCAAGCCCTCCGAGTGGCCACTGAACGCTCCGTGGTGTTTAGGGGTGCCAGGCMGAGAGAGCTCACGCTGGAGAGTCCCCTGGGCCCTGTCTTGCCCCGTGTCTCTTTGGAGGGCGATGCCCTCCACAGCCTTCATCCTTCCCCCTGGTGCAAAACACGTGCCAGGCACTTCMCTGGGCAGATACGTCCTCTCTCGCCTCACCTCAACCTTCTCTGCCTCCGAGCACTTCCATGCCCACCAGATCCCCATGGGACATGGAGAGGACCACTACTGTGGTCACCAGCCATCCCCACTGTCCCAGCACAGAGCTCCCACACAGGCAGAGTGCAAAAATACCCCTTTGCATGCAGCTGACTCACTTGTGGGACAGCTGGTTCCTCTTACTTGAGCCTTGTGGGGTTATGTTTCTTCTGTGTAACAGACGTCTTCTCTTGTCTCTCTTCTTCCTAACCAAGGGAGAGCCTGGAGCCCCCGGGAGGATGGGTCCCCCAGGTTTGCCAGGGAAGAGGGGGCATCGGGTAGGATGCTGCGTGTTTGGGCTCAGTGTCATGGTGCCCTGAGAGTGGGCACTGCGTTGTGTTGCGTTGGGCTGTGTTGCGTTGGATTGGGTTTTGTTGCTTTGGATTGAGTTGCGTTGTGTTGCATTGGGTTGTGTTGCTTTGGGTTGAGTTGTGTTGGGTTGCATTGGCTTGTGTTGCTTTGGGTTGTGTTGCATTGTGTTGTTATGTGTTGGGCTGTGTTGTGTTGGGCTGTGTTGCGTTGGGTTGGATTGCTTTGGGTTGGGTTGCTTTGGGTTGTGTTGTGTTGCATTATGTTGGTTTGAGTTGYGTTGGGCTGTTGTTGCGTTGGGTTGGGTTTCGTTGCTTTGGGTTGAGTTGTGTTGGGTTGCATTGTGTTGTTTTGCTTTGGGTTGCATTGTGTTGGGCTGTGTTGCATTGCATTCCTTCAAGGAATCTGCCGCTTTTGGGCAGCATGGGCTGTTTTCCTTGATTTCYACTGTTTCCGTGGAGCCTTTATGGGTGTTTGTGCTAAGCCACTCCTTGGGCGAGCATGCAGAGCTGGGGTTTGGAGCAGGAAGCCCTCTTGGGTAGATGAGGGAAAGGAGACCTGTGCCAGGACCACGGCAGTGCGCAGCTGTGGCTGTGGCTTGAGTGAGGGGTCTGGATCCCCTTCTCACTGTCCTGTTTTGGGGGGGACATCTCCTGAGGTGTCACCTGGTGACGGACCAGGCATTGGTAATGGAGCATTCCTCTCATTGCAGGGGGAACCAGGAGCACCTGGAGAGCGGGGACCCGCAGGCCCACGGGTAGGTGGCACCTTGCAAAGGCTGGAGGAGCTTGGGCACTTCAAGGAGGGGTCTAAGGATAGYGGGAGGACACGAATGGTCATGGAGATGGGGCCAACCCGAGTCCTTGCTGGGGTTTGATCTTTGCAGGGCCCCAAAGGAGACCCTGGGAAGGATGAAATGATGGACTACGAYGGCAACATCAGCGAAGCTCTGCAGGTGAGGAGCTGCCCTCTACCCTGTGCCGTGGGGCCTTTCCATGCCTCAGGGGGGCCAGAAACAGGGATTGGTGGAAAGGGCTCAGCTGCTTTGCAGTGATTTGTTCTGTAGCCTCCTTGCTTGTCTGATTGTGTTTACTAATGGAAACCCAACCAATTACCAGGTCTGGGGAAAAGCCAAGTTTTCAGAGGGTTTTCTCGCTCTCTCTCCTTTTTTTTTTTTTTCCCTCCTGATATTTATTTGCCTTTTTTTTTATTCTTTTTAGGAAATACGAAYGCTGGCCCTGATGGTAAGTGCTGAGCTGAGGGCTTTGTGTTTTAAACGAGAAGCTGGGTGTCCATCCTAGGCAGGTGGCTGATGGCTTTGGGGCTACAAAAGCATCTGCCTCTTGCTGCTGTGAGCTAAAGCAAGAGGGGGTGACCACAGTGAGGAAAGAGGGTGCTTTGGAAAAAGCTCCTGTTAGTGACCCGTGGCGGACACTTGCTGTGGAGGGAGGTGAGGGCGTTGCAATGCCTTGAGGCCCCCTTTAAACTCAGAGGAGCTGTTTGGTTTCAAACAAGAAAATGATAGATATTATTTATTTACTTATTTATTTAATGTTTATTTATTTTTAGGGACCCCCAGGACTGCCAGGTGTGGCTGGGCCTCCAGGGCCCCCAGGACAGAAGGTATTTGCTTGAATACCCAAGGGAAGGAAGAGTTGTTGCTGGCTCTTTCAGTAATGCCTCTCCATCGTCCCATGGCCAAGCAGAAGCAGCCAGAATTTCAAAGTGCCAAAATATGATTTTGTGCTTCAGGGTGAAATTGGCTTGCCGGGTCCTCCAGGCCACGATGGAGAGAAGGTAAGAGGAGGTGTCTCTGTGGGTTATCCTTCCCTTTGGGGTCCTGTCTGCAGCAAGAGCGCCCATGTCTGCCTTTACGAGGCATTGCCCTGTGGCCCTCCTCCTTTGCTTTGCAAAAATGAGCATTCAAGGTGTAGCCGAGTCCCAGCCTGTAGAGAGCAGCTGGGATGGTGGGATAAATCCCTTGGAGGGCAGTGAGAAGGGCCCAGGGGATAGGGAGGGACTCTGGAGGTCTGGTCCTCCTCTCACCCACGAAACTCCGTCCCATGGGTATCTCCTAGGGACCACGAGGCAAGCCAGGAGAAACGGGCCCCCCTGGCCCTCACGGACTGCCAGGGCGGGACGGACYGCCTGGGATGAAGGGAGAACAAGGACACGTGGGAGAAAAGGGGGAGAGAGGAGAGCCGGGACAAACGGGCCTGCCGGTGAGTTCTCCCGGCGAGCGACGCCTCCCGCGTCTGCCGGGCGCAGTCCTGCGAGGAACGCACGTCGGACTCGGTCCGCAGGGTCTCGACGGCCCGACGGGAGAGAAGGGAGAGCGAGGTGACCAAGGGGTGCCGGGACCTTCAGGATTGCCGGGTCCCGCTGGACTTCCTGGCCTGATGGTAAGAGTGGAAAGAGCTGAGCTTTCGCAGTGAGCAAAGAGAAAACAGCGCAGGGCAAAACACAAGCGGAGGCTTCCCCGGGTGCCGAGCGCCTCAGCAGGCTCGGGCTTCCATCCAGGAGTGCCTTAGAGTCAGGATAGCCATGACTGTGGAGGCCTGACCCATGAGCTCAGGCCTCCTGCAGCGGGCAAGGARCACCCGAGCTGGGCTCCTGCTCCCGGTGTTCTCCGGAGCACCCGTGCGGCTAAGGCAGCGGGAATGCTGCTTGCTTCCCGCTCCTCCTGGAGGGAATTGCTGCTCCATGGGGTACGGGTGGGGTCCTGACGGAGCAGGGCTCCGGAGTGTGGCTGGTGGTGACTCGGTCTGCTGTGCGCAGGGAGAAAAGGGAGAAGCCGGGCCACGTGGCGAGAAGGGATATCCTGGAGAATCGGTAGGTGGTCGTTCGTGTCTTCCTTCCGGAGTCCTGGCGGCTGGAGAGGGATGGCGGGGAGCAGGGCCACATCCCACCCTCTTACGGTGCACGACCTGGTTTGGGCATCGGGAGCTTCATCGTGAGCAACAGGGTTGCCACCGATCCCTAGCTCCTGATGCCCTCGTTTTCCTCTAACACCAGAGCAATAGAACTCAGTGACTCCTACCAGACAGTGACTTCTCTTCCCTTGCTTTTCAGATACCAGGTCCCCCTGGACCCCAAGGCCCCCCAGGACCTCCAGTAAGTTTTGGGCGTCTCATCTGAGGAGCAAGGCACGGGATGCAGTGGGGAAGGTTTGGGAGGGTGTTGGCAGGAGGTGACCACTGGAGGCACCACAGGGTTGGAGTAGGAATAGGCTCGGTACCAAAATTCCAACTGCACCTCGGGGTAGGTCAGAGCYATGACGGGTTGTGGAGGGAAAGAGAGAAGGTTGCGTTAGAGCCCGAGATGAAAGGGAGAGACGGGATGGACGGGATTAATGGGATCAGCTGCAAAAATGGCCGTAATAGCACGCCTGGCGCGTCTCCAGGTTGTTCTTGGCGGGCGCTTCCTCRCTGCCAGAGCAGAACAGTATGTGAAGTGCCCTTACGCAAAGCAAAAGGCCTGTGGCCGGGCGAGCGCCTTGCTTGGTGAGCGGGGGTACCTGGCGTCCAGAGCATGCCCTCAAACGTTGCTCAGTGTCTGGTTTCTCATCCCAAACGCAGGGTCTCCAGGGCTTCCCAGGACCCAAGGTAAGGCTGTAGGGCGTTGAGTAGCGATGCTTTATTAGACATCCCAAGTGCTACGGTGCCTTTCAGCAAGCTCTCTAGCTCTCAAGTGTGGTTTTTCTTCTCATATGGGACAACAAGAACCTTCCAGATATCTTCTAGAGAAGGGAATGGATTGGCAGCACTCATTTTGGGATCAAGGAAAATGGTCCTTCTCTCTTGTTTGGACCAGAGCACTGGGAAACCACTGCTCCTTGGAGAGGGTCTGTTCGGTGGGAAGGAAAACCCTGTCATACGATCCCTAAAAACCCGGAGCTCGGTCTCAAAACCAGCCAAGTCTTAAATGTTGTAAATTCTATGGGAAAAACATTCAAGAACTTCACTGTCACTGGTGATCAGAARCTTTCTAGTCCCTGGCCATGGGCATTGCTCAGCCTGCACCAGCACTTTGCCTGTAGTAAATATGAGTACATGGAGATGAAAGCAAAATTGGGTGGAAATTTTCAGGCAATGTGACTGCATTTTTGCAAGTCACATGCCTTGCTTGTCTGTAAGCCACTGGCCTCTGGTGTCTGGGGAACCTGTGCAAGACACGCTCGTCTTCGGGGCACGCGCCAAGGCAGCAGGGCCAAGTTTTGCATAGCGGGGACGGGATCAGGGGTGGAAATGTCGCGCTCGGGACCGGGGAAGGCTTGTTATATAAGCGGTGAGTTTATCTTCCCCTCCCTCCTTCCTTTAGGGGGAAGTGGGGATGGAGGGAGCGAAAGGAGAGAAGGGTGCCCAGGGTGAAAAAGGAGACCGAGGGCCGCTGGGATTACCCGTAAGTCCGCAGGAAGCGCGCGGCGCTTTGCAAGCCGAGCTCGCGGCCGGGTAAGAGGATCCCTGCGCCCCAGGCACGCACGGGGGTTGGATGGGCAGAGGCAAGAGCAAGAGACCGTCTATAAATAGCGGCGCGGGCCTGTTGGGCAGCGCGGGCTCGGCTCGCCTCGCAGGGGCTTCCATAGAGCTCGACTCGAGCGGCAACGAGCGATGGGGACCGTGGGGCCACCCCGTCGCTCCGCCAGCCCCTGGGGTTCCCTCTCCACGGAAAGCACCGCGGGCAAAGCCCCCGTCCCKCGCACCCGGTGACTTTGTCCTTGCTCTTGCCTTCCTTTGGTCGCCCCGGCCGCCTGCCCCGGGTTCCGGCTGCAACATGCGTGCCTTTGCTTATGACACGTTTGGGTTTCTGGTTGTGTTTACTGCAGCAGCCATATCTGAGGGCCTGGGTGCGTCTCGCCCAGCCCTGGTCGCTCAGCTGAGCTGCTGCTCTGGCAGCAAACGCCGGTTAAAAGCTTTGCATGTAACAAGGATCCCCTGCTCCTCCCGCGTTACGGGGACAGCGTACACGGGTCCCGGGACAGCGTACGCGGGTCCCGGCACCGTCCGATGCCCCGGGCTTGGTGTTCCCTCCTGCCTGCGCTCCCTCTGCCGGTGGCTGCCGGGCAGGAACCGCCGCGAGGCCGGACCTGCTCCGGCGCATCCCCGAGCCTGGGATGCGGAGGTCCGGCCCGGACGGAGGCCTTGCTGGTTGCTCGTTGCCCCTGCGTGTTTGTCTCGAGCCACCGCTCCCTTCCTCTCTCCTCCCGTCTCCTCCCCGCCCCTCCCGGCCCCTTCCTGTTTTTGTTGACCCTCCGTGTCCGTCCAGGGTGCCTCGGGTTTGGACGGCAGACCCGGACCGCCGGTGAGTCCCGTTTCTCCCTTATCCCCGTGGTCTCCTCCCCAGTGCTTGTGCTTCGTCCTGTCTCTCCCACTGCAATCTCGTCCACAGCAGGAACAGCCCCCTCGGCCTCGGGGACATCCGTGCGTCTTGTCCCATGAGCAGATAGAGCCCCTGGGGTCTGCGTCCCATAGGGACCAGGAGGCAGCGCGTGGACAGGGAGACCCCGTCTAACACAGAACACGCCAAGTTTTGCCGGTGTCTATACGGGGTCGGATCTACCTGAACGTGCCCYTGAGGCATCGTGACCCTTTCCTGAGCTTTAAAGAGGAGCTTCATCCGGGTTCGCCTCTCACRGCCCGGGCGCCTGCGCCCGTCTCGGCAGCACGGTGCCTCTCACCCCGCACGGCCTGCCACCCATCCCTGCCTTTTGGGCTCATCTCATCCTCTCCTGAAGGAGCCGCTCTCTCTCCTGCCTCCAAGGAGGTCCCGGAATAATAATAAAAAGGCCTGACGGGTTTTCCTTCATACCTTTTCAGGGTACTCCAGGACCAATTGGGGTCTCGGGACCAGCAGGACCAAAAGGGGAAAGGGTGAGTTAGCTGAAACCCCCCTGTAAGCGCTCTGCAGCTTCTCTGAAGGCAACGCAGCCCCCAGGTCTTTCCAGGAGCAGGGGTTTCTCCCTCCTTAAGCACGGAAAGTCCGCGGAGACCCAGCCGAGGGGCTGAAGTGCCTTGTTGCTGGGCTCTGAAGGGATGTCTTTACATTTCTCCTATGACGCTGCGTTAGTCCTTGCTGTGCTGTCCACCACACAGCACGGGATTTTAATGATTTCTGCTCTTTTGTCTCCATTTCAGGGCAGTAAAGGAGACCCTGGAGTTGTRGGACCAATGGGGCCAGCAGGGCTTCCCGTAAGTACTGGGTGCGCTCGGGATTTCCATCCCTTCCGACCCCTTCCTCCTTCCACGCCCGGCATCCTGAGGTGCTGCTGAAATCTGGCACTCGTGGCTCGGTTAGACAGTTCTCACAGCCCAAACCAGGGGCTCTGCTTCCCTAGAGGAGCCTCAGGAAGCTCTGAGGAGCTCCGGAGCAGTAGTCCACAACGAGATGGATGCAGCTGATACCATGAGACTTGACTCGTCTCGGTCCTTGTGCCATCAGAAGCAGCTGTGTGGGGCTCACAGGACACGTATTTAGGGCAAAACTGCAGGAAAAGGTTTCTCGTTGTTTGTTTTTTAACCTAAAGCAGTGGGTGCAGGTGAACTCTTGAGTCTGCCCRGTCTCGTTGACCGGGCGCACGACGAGACCTGCGGGCGTTAGAAACGGCTCTTCCCTTGCTGGTGTGTTCCAGGGTTTACAAGGTCTGCCTGGTGACAAAGGAGCCCGGGTAAGCGACCAGGCAAACTCTCTCTTTGGTTACTAACCTCTCTCCGCGATGGCCAAGGGGTTCCTTTCTGAGCACCCCGACGGCAGCCAGCATGTCCTTCGGTGTGCTAAACCTTCGTATAAGCAGCTTGGCAAACCTGTGRTGCATTAGGTGATACCTGCAGTTCTTGGCATCATCTAGGGCRACCCGCTCCATCCGTCCGAGAGATGCGGAGGGATTCGCTAGTGTGTTTGCTGTTGCTGTAGCTCTGTTCCCACCGAATGGGAGGCCAAATCCTTCTTCCCTGTGCRGAGAATTGGGAAGATGGAAATTCGGACAAGACAAATTAATTTCATACATCCTAACGAATCGGACGTGAAGCCTCCTCAGGCTTCGCCCTGGATGGATGTGACCGATGAAGAGCTGGGTTCCCCTGGGGCAACCAGTGATGCCAACAGCTGCATCTCCATCACCTGTGTTATARAAAGATCAGCAGGACCCAAGCGTGTGTTTAAGCACCTTGCTTTTCCATCAGGCTTTCGACAGCCTGCAAGGAGTYTCTTGTTTGTTAAAGCTCCGAATCTTTTTGATAACACCATTGGAATTTAACTGATATTTGCAAATATAAATGGCTTCTTCAGATCATAAGGCTATAATCGCATGAATAGTTCAAGCGGTTCGGTCAAACACACGCATGTGCATGCACGGATTTGCACCTAGGCACGTGTGCTTTCYCTTCGTAAGACTCGGGTGTCACCTACATTTATCTGAAAATGTAAAGTTTTATGGTGCATGTGCACATGCAGYGGTTTCCTGATGTGAATTTATGTGATTTTTTTTATAAGTATATATATATATATATATACACACACATGTAATGAATAGCTTTCTGTCCTCACCACCTGCGGTGTGTTTCTGGCCTCACCCTGCACAGGCGGGCAGTTTTGAAAAGCAGTAGCCAATGGGCATCTTAAACCAGGGGAGAAAGGCCCGAACGCCGCGGCAGCTGCAAAGCTCTCCCCTTCTTTAACCGTTCCATTTCTGGCCTTGCTTCCTAACTTCCCCCTTGGCACGGTTAGCGGCGTGTTGCTTGGCCCTCCTTGCGTGGCTCCCAAGAGGAACGCGACCCATAACCGAGCGTCCCGGCTTTCTCAGTTGGCCTTTGAGCTGGGKGTTGGGTTGGGGGAAGGTCTCCGGGGGGCTGCGGGCGGGTGGGATTGCCATAAACGCCTATGGAAGGCAGGCCGCGTGGCCCTCGGGAATGCCGGTTGTCCCGTTGGGAACGAGGGCCGCTCCACGGCGTGACCGGCCAGGGAGCAGCCGGCCTTTGGGCACCCCAGCTGAAAGCGCGTGGCCTCGGGCCCGTGTCCGCTCTCGTTTGAATTCCTGCGCTGTTCATCTTCTCTCGTGTGTGTTTGTGYGTGTCTTCCTTGCTCCTACAGGTCCACCTTTGTCCCCCTTATCCCCCGCTCCTCTTCCGCCTTTCTTCCCGGTTCCTTCCTCCTCCCTGCAGAGCAACGCACGCCGCCTTTTCCTGGATTATCCTCTGTGCTCCAGTGCTTGGCTCGGGGCGATTTCTCCTCGTTTCCTCTCCCATCCATTTCTCTCGCCAGCTTTGAGTTTAACATAGTTTTTTTTTTTTTAAAGAGAAAAACCAGCAACCTGTGCTGCCTGAATCCTAAATTCCTTTAACCTTCCCCACCAGGACCCAGCTCCTTGCCCAGCCGCCCCTTGCCCTGTTYCATGCTCGGCATCTTTAAGCTCCTCTACGTCCCGCAGCGAGCTTGGGTGTAGATAGAGGGTCAATACCCAACCGTAGCCCGCCCGGGCCCTGTGCTGGGCCTTGATCAAGCCAAGAGCCCATGAGCCCAAGAGCCCATCGGCCTCAGCAAGGACTAGTGTCTCTATGGCCAAGTGGAGCTCCATGCAGGGCTTTCTCCCAAGAGCACTGAACGAGCACAGGTTTCTCTCTTTTTAAGATGTTTCCTAGATATTTATCATATATATATTTTTTTTTCTTAAGCTATCGCTGACACGTGTTTTGAAATGGATGATCCTAAAGCTTTTGTATGTTCTCTTTTTTTCTCGGCCTGGACTATTATTTACAGGGGGAGAGGGGCAAGAAAGGCTCTAGAGGGTCTAAAGGGGATAAGGGAGACCAAGGAGCGCCTGGATTAGATGCACCCTGCCCGTTGGTATGTTCTCTTTTATCTGACCTATCGCTGGCTCTGCCTCGCCGCGAGTCGCGGCTCCTCTCCGGAAGCGCTTGGCGTCATCGCGGCGGCGACACCCGGGTGCTCCGAGTGACACAGGGCACCGCGCCACGGTACCCAGAAGGGGAGTGAGCCCCCGGCGCCCGAACGGGCTGCATTTCTGCCCGCGTTGGCCTATAAAATCCAGACGAACGCTGCCAAGGAGTCCGCAGCGCGGCCACGCGTCCCGGGCGGATCCGGGCCCTGCGCGTCCCGAAACGCAGCGTTCCCTGCGCGGACGGGGACGCGCAGGAGCAATGGGAAGGATCCTGCCGCTTCCGAGAGGCCCCCCCCGTGGCGGCGGCCTCCTGCGCGCTGGGTCCGTGGCCGGCGTGCCCTGTGGCAGCCCCAGGAGGCGGCCGGCAGGAACCCCAGTAACCACCGTGGTTGATTTCACAAACAGGGCTTCCGAGGCTTTAAAGGCGAGAAGGGGGAGCCCGGCTTGCCCGGGCTCGACGGGCTGGATGCCCCGTGCCCGTTGGTATGGCGTGTGCCTTCCTTGCCCTCGCTGCATGCGCGCCCGCTCGCGCCCGGCCCCGCGTCGGCCTGCGCTGCGCCCCGGTGCATGAGCAGCCGCCTCCGCCGCGGCTCCGACCCACGCGGCTGCGCCCAGTCCTCAACACGGCCCGGCCCGGCRCCTCCGCGGCACCTCGGGCACCCCGTCCAACCTGCCCGGGCGTATTGCCCGGGAGCTCATGGGAACGCTGCTGCGGACGCTCCATCCCTCYCTTCCCGCCGTCCTCCTGCCTACGGCCCTCTCCTGACAGCAGAATCCCGAGTCTGCATTAGGCCCTGTCCTCGCATCCACCCTAACTGGGTGTTGAAAGGAGGTTATCCTGCTCTCATCTCATCTAGCGAGGCCATCACTTCCCTGGCTGCCTCCCCGAGGAGAGGAGCAGCACCGGGACACGCGCTTTGCCTCCCGCCAACAGCAGCTTCCACGGAAGAGGCTTTGCCTGCACAAAACGCCTCCGTTCGGAGGAGCACGGACTCCACCGTGCCCCAGCCGAGCTGCCTAGCTTGGTTTAGCCCCTTCTTTCCGTCAGGGTCGATGCATTTTTGCATCCTGTCCTATTACTCTCAGGGGAAACTTGCCGCTGAAYGTGCTGAAATAGAGGTGCCGTATACAGCACGCGCACACACGCGGGGCCCCGGCATGCGCGCGGTGCCTCCCTCGAGCACGGCTGCGCCCCGCTAGGCTGGCAGCGAAGCCTCGCGCCGCCGCAGCCCCGCGCCGACCCCGCATGGYGCCCGCGCTCGCCCCTCCGCCTGCCCCCTCCTCGTCGGGCGCCGCGGCCTTCCGAGCGGGGAATCGGGGGCGCCGCCGGGAGCGACGGCATCTCCTCCTCGCCGCGATGCCACCGCTCCGCTCTGCGTTTGATCCCAGCGCAGCCGCCCCTCTTCCAGCCCAGCCCGGGGGGCTCCCAGGAGGGCAGGGACGCGTCGGACACGTTGCGCCCCGTCCCCCGCGCCGCGGCTCGGGGGAGTTCGCGGCACCGCTCCGGGTTCCCCATCCCACCCGCATCCCTTCCCCTCCCGCTCCTCGAGCACCGTTTCACCCGCCTCTTTTGCAGGGAGAAGACGGGCTGCCCGTTCAGGGCTGCTGGAACAAGGTAACGTGGCCCCGGCGGCGACGTGGCTGCCGTGCCCCCGCCCCGCGCCCGGTTGTCACTAACGGGGTGCTCGGGGTCGTCACTAACGCCCCGTCGCGGGCTCTTGTTTCTCTTTTTTTTGCAGTGATGGCTCTAACCCTGGACTGGCCTGTGTGTGTTACTGTACATAGGATATTTATTTTTATACGGTGTTCTTCCCCAAAGTGCCAAAAGTTACGTATTTTTACAGATTATCAACAGGCTGCAGATTTTTTGGTTTTGTACAGAAAATGCTAACCCCGTCCCCCCTCCTCTGTCATTTCTCCRTCCCCGTTATGCTTGTCCTGGCATGGAGTACAGCTGTGATATGTACACGGTATTTGTGCACACGTGGTGACTATTGGGACCTTAATAAATTATTGCATTCGGAAGGGCCCGGGGGAAGCGTCCTGTGTACATTAAAGGCCGTTTCGTTTGCTCTGCGGGCCGCAGCCAGGCGAGAGCATTTCGTGAATTAATTCATTAAACGGGACCGCTGGTGACGCGGAGGACTCGAAGGCAGCGCGGAGCAGCCGAGCGCCACCCGCGCGGCTCCCSGTTAGGAAACGGGGTCAAGGCAAACGTTTCAAGGCAAACGGGCCCCCGGGCTCGTTCGTATAAATTATAAAACAAAAGAACAGAGCCAAAGCAGATGTATTGGTGACAGAAGGGGTTTTGGAGGTTATGGCAGTGAGGGCAGGGAGTTTCTGCTTGGGCCTGGTGGCACGCTGCATGCGAGASAGGTTGGTTGGGTGCTCCGCTCCCATCTGAGAATCCTGCCCGTTTTCCACCCTCGGACCGGGTGGATCTGCAGGAGAAGGCTGCCCCGTCTCTGGTTGCTYCTCCGGCTTTGTTTTGTAGCTGCCCTTTGTGCATGCACTGCATGGGATTGCCTTTGCTTGGCCCTGCCTTCACCTGGGTGCAAACAGAGCGGTTCTGGCTCTGTCCATTGTTTTGGGGCGGTTTTGGGGTGGGTGGGACGTGCCCCAAGAGAGCAGAGGAGCCTGGGGCTGCCTGTGGCAAGAGCCGTGGAGGGTGGAAGGTTTAAGGCCCCAGGGAAGGGTCCTTGAGCTTCAAGGAGGACTCCCATTGCCACGGAGGGCTCCCATTGCCGAGATGGGGAGGTGCTGCCCGCGATCCGGCACTCGGGCTTGGCAGTGCCTGCCCGTGGCCCGCATGGCACATTGCGCCCCGCTCACATGGGGTCCTTTGTGTGCCCCTTCAAGGGTCAGACTCCTTGGCTGATAGCCAGGAAGTGAGCGGAGCGCCAAGCTCGCGCGCGGCGCCCGCCCGCGAGGAGCAGCACCGGGAGCAGCAGCAGCAGGAGGACCCCGCCGAGACCTGCCCGAGCCGCCTGGCCGCCCGTGCGCGGCCGCTTCCACGAGCGCTTCCTCGCTCCGGGCRTTCCGGCCTCTCCCCGGCGCTGCGGCGGACGGGGCGCTCGAGGCCCAGGCTCCTTTCCCGCGGCCGGGCGCGCTCCATAGGCACTGCTTCTCGTAGCGTCCAGGGAAGARCTCCCCGGATCCCAGGAAGAACGCCGTCCGAGCAGCTGGAATACCGCTGCAGCCCTGGGCGCTGCCCGGCGAGACGCGGTGGAACCTTGTGGCTTCCTCCAGCCTTGCTGGCTGCCGGATGGCAACCCTCCGCCCRTACCTCCGATGATTCCATCCTCAGCCCTTTCCTCACTCGCTTTTTCTTCTCCTGGGAAGTTATAACTGCATGGTTTATCTTTTTTTCTTTCCCAAAAAGGGAAACGTCTATGGAATTTTCAAGTTGTAATTTCTCTCTCTTGAGAGAGGACGAGGAGGAGCGTGGAAGAAGAGTGGTTTTGCTGAGCGTTTCTTTGGAGCTCCCTGTGCTCTGCTTGGGTCTCCACCATGCAAGCTCCATTCATCTTGTCTGGACTGCCTTGCTGACCCGTTAAGGGCCTTTATTTTCATGTGAACCTTCCAAGCGACTTATCTGCAGGTGGAACATGAGGATCACAGGGGTAAATTCCACCCCCTCGCTACSTGTTTTGACCTATCCACTGCAAAGGTGCATTTAACCCTCAGGAGGAGATTCCCGCTGGCCCCAGTGCCGGTAGATGAAAGCGCTGACTTGGAGCCCGACGGGATGCCTCCCAAACCCCAACGAGTCCCAGAACTGCCAGAATCTTCACTCAAATCCCCCCTTTYTCCCAATTTAGCGGGAGTGATCCTGACCTGCCGATAAGCAGCCCTAGCTCCAGCACCCCTTTCTTGTCACCATCGCTCCTCACTGCTCCAGAAAAGGCCTCGTCCAAGGGGCAAAGAGGGCAGGGGAAAAGTTGGGCGGTTCAAACCCAAACGCTTTACTGAATAAATACAGRAGCAGGGAAGAAATCGTCTCAGTTAGGAACCAGGCTGGTGAAAAGGTTGATTTGCTTTACTTGTGATTTTTATGTTCATTTTCACTCTTTTTGTTGTGGGGGGATGAGGGGAGAACCTGACCAGAACTGCAGGCGGTAGCCRTGCTATTTTTTCTTCCTTTTTTTTTAACAAATTATATATATAGTTTGATAATATTACTTATACTTTTTATTGATAATATTTTGGAGGCAATTTGTTTGCCATTTTTTGTTTTCTTGTGTTTTCATTTAGGAAGATAATACATATATATATATATATGTGTGTATATATATATATATGCTTTTTTCTCTTTCCTGGGCTTTTGGAATAAGTGTTTAAAAAGCTCCTCACGCATAATGTCCTCCTCAGGACACTTCTCTTGTCTTTTCCTCCCTCTTTCTATATTAAGCCGGTGCTTTGCACGGACAAAGCACTTTTATTTTGTTTTATATTTTATATTTATAAACGCGCCCACCCAGGCCACCCTTGGGGACCAGGTACCCTCTCCCAGGCGAGRCGGTCTCTCCAAAACGCCCCACGTCCGTTTCCAGCACCCAAAAGGGCTATCCCGGGGACCAGAGGATTGTGAACGGTCTCCTCCAGAAGCGGCGGGTCAAACGGTGACGAGTGCGGCGGGAGTCACGGCGTCCSCTCCCGCAGCCCGCGGCGTTTCCGTGCTGAGAGCACCAAGGCAAGGCTCGCGTCAGGGCTGCAGGTGCTTGCCGATGGTCTGGAGGTTGATTGCAAAGCTGCTCGTGTCTAGCTGCTTGCAAAGTGTCTAAGCTGCCAAGTCCAGGTTAGCTCTGTAGCTCCGGGGTCATTTGGTTTGCTTTTTACACAAAGGCATCGCTTGGCTGAACCGGCATGGGGTCGGCTCAAACACCGCAGGGTTTTTTAAAGATTTTGGTTTGTTTTGCTGGAAATATTACTTTTTTGAAGTGTTGCGCAAAGCTTTTGGAAGGTGGCACCTGCCAGTGGTAGGTGTGAAGGGCGCGTGGTGGAGGGTTCAAGACGTTGCCCTTCCGCAAAGCCCTGCTCTTATCCTGGGGCTTTACCTCAGCCTTTCCACCCGGCAGGGCTCTCCTCCTCCACCTTCTCMTCCCTCCCGCTCTGGATCTAAACACGGGGTAGGTCGAGGCAGAAGGTTGAGCCCCTCGGCCAACCTCCAAACGCTAACGCTCAACACGAGCGAGCGCGTCSCTGCCCGAGGGCGGCCTCTGAAGCGGTTTGTCGCCACGTATCTGCTTTTGTGACCCTTACGAGAGGGGTTTTACTGTTTTCTTCTTCTTTGGTGGCCTACMATATTTAATATTGGTGTACCGAAGCGCTGAGCTGTGGTATCTCTTGACGGGGCATTGTTTCCGCGTCGCTTGTGTAAATATTGATCGATGCCTTTAAACCCGTGTACGACTCTGTATACGAGTTTTACATTTGTTACATTGARCTTTTCGGTCTGTTTGTTAAACACTTTGATGCTATCTGGCCTTTGCTAATGTAAATGCTCTAATATACTCTTTTTTAGCTGTAAATATTATTATAATTGTGCTGGTTCTTGGACATGATTTTGGCTCCTTTTGACTTAGTTCAACTACTTGGAATTTTTTGGCCTCTAAGAAAACTCTGCGGAAAAAACATGCTGGCCCAGAGAGAACAAAAGATTATTCTTCTCCATAATCTTTTCCATCTCACAAACAGCTTTTTTCCCTACCGAAACAAGCATTTTCTTGTTTTTCTGAACTGATAATATGGGAACATTGAACTGTGTTTTAATCTGGAAATTCTGAATTGCAGGTAAGGCGTTTTTATTGATATTGTAGAAAAGCAGAGATGCTGTTGGACGAGGCCCTGAGCTACGCCATAAGGAGCCACCAATCTTAATCGATTTGATTAAGGATTTGATTTTTGATGCTGTTGCTGTTTTTCTTAGGAAATATGTTTCTCTGCTATTAAGTTTTTTAAGCAAGTTGTTTCTCAGTGTGTTAAAACTGAGAAAGACACCAAAGGATTAAACATATAACGTGTGTGAGCAAAGGGATTCCAGTAAATGACTCCCATCYGTACGAGTGAAAATTAGTGAATTTTGTGATTTTTGAATGTCAGGAGAACTACAACCRTAACTGAGTTACTTATTCCACGTGTAATTCATTAATTCCAGTGAAGCCCCTCCTGAGTTTGCAGCCGGGTTCCYGACTGAACTTGCTCAATAGGAAGCAAAGCTCAGTCTTGGAGCAGTCCATCGCTGCTCTATTGTAGTGCCTTTAAATCTTGTCTAATATTTTTTAAAAATGAACTAGAAATTGCATATACCTAATCACGGAGTATCGCTGAGTTGGGTGATGGCAAACACGGTGCTGTTTCTCCTCTTGGGCTGCTCTTTTCTCTTGTTTCACCCACGTGCTCTGCTTTGGAGGGCACGTTCACTCCGCCAGCCCCAGGGACACAATCCCGGCGCGATTCCAGGAGGGCAGCTCCCGGGAGCAGGTTTCTGGAAGGGCGAGCGAGGGCTCGAGCGGTGGAAGAYGGCCCGGGCGGTCGGCCCCGCCGCACGGATGGCACCTTCCTCGGCGTTGCTCGTGCCTCGTTGCAGGTGCCGTCGCCTCGCTGCCGAGAGGAGGCTGCGGAACACCCCGTGCCGTGCGCTTTGCTCCTTTGTGCCGGCGCCTCGCTGGCGTTTCTCTTTTATTTTGTGTGCTCTGCGTGTTCCTGCACAGGCTGCATTTCTCACGTCCGATGTACATACTTTCGTCCCCCTTTTATATAACGCCTGTTTGCTTATACACCCCCCCTGCCTTTTTGTAAGTGACAGCCGATGAGAATAATAAACCGTATACCCCCTTGCCTGTCTTGCTGATTTTTGGATGATTTCTGGATGAATGTGCTAAGGAACTCACTCCATCTGCTGCCTGCCACTTATCCCTAATAACTGCACGACTCCTTTGGCAATCTCCAGCCCGTTTGGCAGCAGGAAGGAGGCCCCGCAATGCTGTTATCGCAGCCGGATAGAGGACACTGTCCTGCCTCGGGCCTCTCCTAAGGGAGAGGAAGCAACGCGAGCTCAAGCGAGTAACTGGATAGGAGGAAATTGGTCATCGCCACCCAAGTATCCTCGGCAGCCAAGGGCAGCCCCAGGAACTGGGACATCCTTTCTAGGATTCCTTAAAGCTCCGGGGTTATTTTATCATTATTATTTAAATTATTAAAGGATGGCGCTTGGATGCATAGCATGGTACCTTTTGAGTGTAGTAAAATTCTGCATTTTTTCCTCTGAGGGGGAAAAGAAATAAAAAAAGCTCTGGGCTTAATGGTCCCATTCAGCATGACCATATTCCCRAGTGTCACCAGAGGAAAAAGGGAAAAACAGGTAACACCAGGACAAAGTGCTACCTCTCTGCTCCTGCTGCAGTGAGATGAAGTCCTGCCAATGCCAAAATCAAAATATAGGAGCCCGTGAAACCCCCAGGAGGCAGCTTGGATGTGTCACAAAACGAACGTGTTATTTCCCACTTTGCTCCCCATTCCTTTTTCCCTGATGATGATGACCTGACGTTAAGAAGTGCTACTGTAACAGAGCTCCCCAAAGAGCTAGGATACAACGTTAATGAAAAAAAGAAACGCGTTTTACACAAGCTGCTAGCRTAGGAAGCCAGTAGCACTGTGGGGAATGCAAGGAAAGGTTAAAAAAACGGCTCAAGGAGAAGAAAAACCCCTCAAAGCTCAGTTATGGTTCTGCTATGACAACACTCGGGCTGGTTTGACAAAATTCCTGGATCATATATGTCCTAAGACAAAGCTCCCGGAGTGTTTGACAGAGACAACCCTGGATGCCAGCCAGCCTAAGCCTGAGCTATGAAATATTCATTGCCATGTCTGAAATTGCAGCAGCTTCCGTCCAAAAGTGAGAGTGCCATCAACAGGCTGCTTTCCTCCCGGGCTTCGGCACGCCGTACGCTCCCCCTCAACAGCCCCGTTGTTTATTTTGACAGCGTAGCAGACTGTATTTGCACCGGGAAGTCAGCCGGCAGACGGTCCCCGCGCCACCTCGCCAGGGCAGGCTCCGCTCGCGCGGCATTCCGGCTTTCCCCCAGCCTTGAACGCCTCCCTCTTGGAACAACGCTGCTCGGTCACACAAGTCCCACCACAAACACCGAGATTTAAATGACAAGATAAAAAATCCTTTGCGGGCAGGACCTTCCTCGGCGTCCCGCGGCTGTCGTGGCCCCAAAACTTGGATTTTCACTCATCTTTGGCATTGCAGAGTGCTGGAGAAGTCTCCCACCATCAGCTCCCCGCCAAGCAGTTCAGGGCAGCCCGGCCGCCTTCGCGTTCCACGTTATCCAGCGGCACGAATCCGCTCCGGATCCGCACACGGAGGGAAAACGCCGGCATCTGTCACACCGCATCTATGCCAGGGATGTGAAAAAGATAAAGAGCTGAAAATACCTCTGAATGAAACCAGAGCGTTATTTTTAAACAGAGGAATATTATTTGTAAACAGAGTGAGTCGTCCTAATGCTTGAGATTCGTCCCACACGGAAGACGGGGATATGTTTTTATCTTTGAGGACCTCCTACGCGCTCGTGTTGTTATCACACAGCAGCCACTCGATGTTAATCTCCACCAAACTGGGAACGTTCTCAAAAACGTGAGGCTTATTTTGTCTCGTGTCATTTTTGTTTACAAAGCTAAATACCACACGCACGACGGCCGGTGTCACCGCATTTGCCTCTCGAGAACGGACGACGCGGCTGCTCTCCCTCCTTTTCCAAAGGGGGGGTTTCAGTTTTCTTCCCTTTTTAGGAATTTAGGAGCTTGCCCCGCTCCGGTCCCCCGAATCCAGGGATGATTTGGTGCATCTGCCGTTCCACGCGCGGCTCTCGCTCTGCCGAGTTCAAAGCGAGCGGCACCAGCGCAGACCATCACGAGAGACTTCCCGCTGCCTTTCCGATAATCCCAGCTCCTGCACGGGGGCGTTTTCCAGTGGTTTTCCCGGCGGTTTTTTTTTTGCCTGCTATCCCGTTGCGGGTTGCTCTGCCCCGCTGTAAACCTACCCGGTCAACCTGTGGCCGGTGCCATCTAAATCCGGAGGCTCCTGTGGCACATACTCGGCGTTCCCGGAGGCTTTGGGAAGACAAATGGCSGAGCGCCAGGGGAAGGCCGCGGCGGGCGCGGGAGCTCGCCGCCCGGCTCTGCGGGACGAGCCGCTCCGAAGGGTTAATCCATAGAAATGGAACCGGGCGTTTAGGGGGAGCCGGGGTGTCTTCGATTGCGTTGGTGCCCCGGGGAAGGGAGCCCTGCAGCTCACGCCCCCTTTCCTCGGGAGGCGGCAAACAGAACCCCAGGGGGCATTTTATTGGCATTTTTATCCCTGTTTTCGGGGGGGAAGCGCCACCCGGCAGCCGCACAGCTTCCCTTGGGCGGGCGCCGRGGGGCTCCCCTCGGCGCGGCGGCTGCGGCGGCTCCTCCTAGAGGCGGCGGGCGGAGAGCCCTTCCACCGCCCCCCGCCTCGCGAGCAGCCGCCGCCGCCGCCGCCATCGCCGCCGCCATCGCCACACGCAAGGCAAGGCAAGGCAAGGCAAGGCGCGGGCCGGCGCCGAGGCGCAGCGGGGCCAAGAGCCGAGGCGCAAGGGGCAGGCGAGGCGCATAGAGGAGGAAGGGCCGAGAAGGAGGCGGCGGCGGCGGCGGCAGGTGAGGCCCG
>PTEX01000052.1:622918-645010 GCA_003342815.1 Eudromia elegans | reverse complement strand
GGGCGGCCCCGCGGCCTCGAGGCCCTGGAGGCGGCGCGGAGCGGAGCGCGGCCGGGCCGGGAGCCCCGCGCCTCGGTGCAGGGCGCTGGTGGATCCGCGGCGCAGGGTGCCCCCAGGTACCGCTGGCCGCTCGTAACGGCGGAGCGCGGCGCGGTGGAAGCGCGCGTGGGAAGGAGCCCCCGCGCCCCTGTGGTGCCCGCCTTTGTTCCCCGAGTTGCAGCGTCCTCGGCGCGGGGCGGCCCCGCGCGGCCGGTGGCGGCGGGGCGCCGGCCGGAAACGGCGCTCGCGGCCTCGCAGAGGGCTGCGCTTCGGTCCCGGGGAGCTGCCGGGCTCCCCGCAGCAAGCGGGGCCGGCCGCAGGTAGAGCCGCGGGGCCGGCTCGGGGGGGCCGGAGCCGTGGGGCCCTGGGCTTAGTGCGGGCTGGGGTTCGTGAGGGCCGCACGTGCGTCATGAAGCTGGCGTGGGGCCTGGCTTCACTGGCATCCCCCCCGGCAAAGCACAGCCTTGCCTGTGGCAGAAATGAGCCCAGAGGGCCCCAAATCCTACCTATATATACATATATATATGTGTATGTATATATTTAATGTATATTTTCTGCACTCCACAGTAAGTATACTCTTAGATTTGATGATTTTTTTTTCTATCAAAAGTCACCCCCGCTATGGGAGAAGGTAAGAACAGAGCTTTGTGGTATTTCCCCTCTTTATATGTCACTGCCAGTGTAGCCAGCTCCTTATAAATTGCAAAAAAACCCCAATCAACCAACCAACCAAAAAAAACCCCAAAAAGCATTAATACAGTTTTGAAACTTTTTTGTTTTCTTTAATGTTTGGAGGCTCTTRCAAAACCCTCCAGGTACACCTGATCTGCTTCGTGAAGTGCATTTGGAAGAATGCTTTGGGAATCCAGAGGTTACCTTGACGATACGGCTGCGAGGCTTGCAGTGGCTGCAGAGAGAATAGGAAAAACAAAAGAGGTGGAACTGTAGATAAGGCAACCAAAGAATGCGCCAGAAGCGATGAATTATACGCAGAAATTATTATATAATGTGGTTGTATGCCCTAGAGCGCTGGGCTCGGTTATCCRAGTGTGTTTGGGGTTTTTTTTGTGCAGTCACAAGGAGCAAGTACAAGCGCAGCGTTCCTTGCGGGTGCAAACCTCGTGGCACTGCTTTTTCCCACCGATTTGCMAACAACTGGGATTTGGTGCTGCAGGAACAAATGCCCGCGAGATTAGCTTAATATGATTTTGATACGTGGTTCTTTGTAGTGCCCTCTTTCGCTGTGGCTCTCCGTAGGGATTTTGGTGCAGGATAGAGTTTTTTGGCCGTGAAGCTGCCCTGCTGGTGCTGTAGGAATCAAATCGTAACCTAGTGCATACGTTTAYTAAGTGCCATCTTAAAATGAGTTATTGTTGCTCTTATTGCTCATAATGTTTCCTCTGGTGGCTAGAAACCTAATTCCCAGCCTACGTTTACTCATCAATCTGAATGTCAGCTATCACACGAACTGAAAAGGCCACTTTAAAAAGATTAATCTGTAGCGTAACATAAAAATGAACATTTTTATAAAGAGCTTGACAAAAATGGAAGATTTCAAGGATAAGAGGGCAGGAGGAAGGATCCTCAAGAGATCACCTGGTCCATCCTGTTGTCCCAAGTCAAACCCAAAGACACCTGTGTCTTTCCTGGTGTGTATTTCTCTAGCCTGCTTAAAGCTGTTGTGGTAGAAAGATTGGGCAGCCTGTTCTGGTGGTTCTTCTGGTTATGAAGCCTTCCTAAGAGTTCCTCTCAGTCTGCCTTTTTCCCTTGTATGTGACACGAATATACGGAAGGCTTATTCCCAACATCTTGAAACTCTTTCTGATGTGTTTGAAAACCATTACTTTGTAACATCTTGGTCGTTGTCAGCAGAGCTCCCACCTAGCAATTGGTCCCCCATCTTGCAAAGTCAGTTACTCCCAAATAAATGCAATTTATACATTGCTTAGGAATCTTTTTCTGCCATTTTGGATTCCAAACTGGTAGTTCTCATGCAGCTTGGAAGAGATGGAGAGCAGCATGAGTTTGGATGGGTCCATGTTTAATATGTTTCCTAGTTTAATCTTTTGTAGCTTTAGTTACTGTGTCTATAACATATTCAGTTTGGCTGTTGCAAAGAGAAGCTTTCTGTGACTGTCTCGCTTAGTATGGGACAAGTGACCCTCTTCATATGTGCCCTTAGTTTGTAATAAGCAGGGCAAGGACCAAATRTCTGTGCAAAAATCTCTTACAAATGACTGTTGACCGTTCCCAAGGGTTTGCTGTGGTGTCARAGACTTTATTTGGAGGGCTACTTAAATTGCAGGTCGTCATCTCGCTGCTGTGGTGCGATACAATTTCATGGCATCATCTAATGTCGTCAGCATATTATTCACATTGTTTTCCTGCCTTGGTTTTGTTGTGCTACTCAGGATCCTGGGAATTATGTCGTTACGTGTTCATTAATGGAAATGCCTTCTGTGGCATCTGGATCTACTGTGTTGGAACTGGGATCATAATGAGGCCACTAGGGCGGCTACCGAAACAGAGTTAAAAATCTGTGGAAAACAACTTAAAGCTTCCTCTAGCTCTGGAGGGAATGGTACCAGTTTTCAGTTAGTTTTAGGCTATCCTTAACACCAGTTCTCTATGGTTTATAATTTGCTAAACTTAGTCATTGAGGTCACTGAAGTTTTCCATGCTGTTGCTGTTTTGTTGTGATATTTCTTCAAGATTCTCTTTACTCTCCAGTCTTTCTGTGGTGTTGTTAGACTAACAGCACAATTATCAAGGGAAAAGCTATAGCAAATGTTCCAGTTATCCATCTTTTCATGAATGATGCTTCTGCTTTAGCAGTTACTGAGATGGGATTTGGATTTTTCCTGTTGTAAGAACAGGGAGATCTATCAAGACGTTTCTTACACACCGAATGCCAATACAATTTGTCTTTTCCTTTTGCAGCTCTTGGATCCGAGCAAGGGAATAATAAGATTCACCAGCAAATTGACCTGCACAGACCTGCAAGATGTCGGGCCGAAGTGGGAAAAAGAAAATGTCCAAACTGTCGCGCTCAAGCAGGGCAGGTGTCATTTTCCCAGTGGGGAGGATGATGCGTTACCTCAAGAAAGGGACCTACAAGTACCGGATAGGCGTCGGAGCACCGGTCTACATGGCAGCTGTCATAGAGTACCTAGCAGGTAAACCAAGATCGTGATGCTGAACGTGCTGGTCACACACAGAGCTTGGGGGTATCCCCTGCACGCGGATGTGGTCGGCACCTCTGAAAATCAGGCTCTGAAAGCACGGAGTGTGTTGGAATTTGCTTAAAATGCTTAAGAGAATTAGTTTGCTTTTTGGAAAGCTTAAGGAGAGAAATTGTCTCCTTTGGAGGCACCACGTTTGTTTGCTGGTTGCATGATCTTTTTCATCGCTCTGCAGAGTGAGGAGTCACATCCAGATGGAGAGAATGGATGTGAAGKAGGGGGCTTGATAGCGTTGAAGATGAGTAATGTGAGAGGGGAGGARAAAAGCAAACTCACCTTGTACATCTATAGTATCTATCGAGTAAAAAAGCTCTCCTCTTGTTCTGTTCTCACAGAACAGTATCAAGGAGTTACGAAATATAGATGTTGTTCAGCTGTGGGTTTTTAATCCTTTTTT
The DNA here is from genome assembly GCA_003342815.1 of Eudromia elegans. Lineage (NCBI taxonomy): Eukaryota > Metazoa > Chordata > Aves > Tinamiformes > Tinamidae > Eudromia > Eudromia elegans. The sequence goes on along the minus strand of PTEX01000052.1, from coordinate 641,332 downwards.
GTTTCTTCAATGCATGCAAAGCTATGACCACTTGTGCCAACATATGACCTATTTAACCCACTTTTAACACAGAATTTACAAAAGTGACCTCGCTGCAGAGGAAGGAGCAGATGTCTCGCTGTGATACTATATACTGCAATATCCTGTGATATACTGCAATATTTCATACTGTCCTGTGAAAAAGAGCCATGCTCAAATCCTYCTTTAAGCATGGAAAATAACAGCTTAGGAAACTGATTAAAAGAGTCAGTGGAGAGAAGCGTGTTTGAAGATGTTACAGATCAAGACTGAGGTGCATTAGAGAACCTGTGAAGAGTCACAAGCCTGAAATTAGTTGATTGTGTTTCAGGTGTATAATATATCCCCAAAATGGCATGGGACAAACTTGTCTGGTTTCTACCTAACAACTTACCAGCCTTTGTGTAAATACTGCTGTCTCCATTACCCCGGAGAACCTGTTATTTCTATTGGAAGGTGAAAACACTCATTTTCTTTCAAAAGTGTGGAGACAATTAGAAATAGTGGCAAGGAACTTCACATGTTAAGTTTCTGATAATACATAATAACATGCTGCAGAAACTTGTGTGTTTGTGCCAGTTAATTGCAGAATGAGAATCCATCTGTGTTTTGTAAGGCTATTTTTGAGGCTGGAATGAAAAAGTATTATTTATGTGGAAGAAACCTAAACAAAATGTTGAAGCTCACTTCTACTCACCTCCCTGTCCTCTAAGAGAGAAGTCCAGAAARAGAGCTGTCTTTAGAATAAATCAAAATGCTTTCGAAAAGCAGACTCCAAGTGCAAAATGATGAGCTCATCTCCACCTCTTTTGTTGYTTTACTGTGTAGGAACCAAAGTGTTTTTGTAGGATCAATTTGCAGTTATCTTTTCTCTTAGAGAAAGATCAATTCTTTAAATGGTCTTGGAGAAGATCCTTCCCTTTTTAGAAAATATACACTTATTCATACTTGCACGATCCACTTTCACACATTAAAAACCAAGTCTTGGAACTATAGAAATCTTTTTCAAGGATTATTTCATTTTCTTTATGATCCCTCACTTGTGGATCCCCTAGAAATCATATGCAGATTGCTGAATGGCTGAATATTATAACGCAGAAACCATATTACATAGTTTGTCTTTTGTGTTTTTGAAACTGGATTTTATGACTGTTGCTACATAGTGGCTCTGCTGACCTTCAGTYGGGGGAGGAATACTTCCCTTCATTTCCCAATCCTTGAAAATCCAAGCATTCAGATGAGTTTCCTTGGATAAGCCTTTGGAGATAATCACTCTCGGAGCTGTGTCAGTTCTTGCAAGGTGTAGCAATAAATTCCGTGATGCATCTGGAACACGCAGCCCTKCTGCTGGAGTGCAGCCTGAGTTATGGTCAAGTCTTTATAACACACAACTCAGCCCTGTTTATCTTTTGTCTGGACTAGGGCAGTGTGTGTGTTGGCTCTGTTTCTGTCTGGTAAGTGCGGCTTAGTTTAAGTCCTTAATTTGGAAAGCTCAGGTTATATGTAGATCTACATAGTGTTTTGGGGGGGGAAAAAAAAAAAGATTGTATAGTCAGCCAGGCAAGATAATTGCCACATATACAGGCCTTGAGCCAATATAAATTGTAAAGGAATGTTGCTTTAAGCAGCTTGGTTCAGCAGGCAGCTTAAGAAAACTCCCAACGCTTTATATATTGCATCTGCACCGGAATGGAGTTAGGTTTCTGGGCAAACACCTACTTTTCATGCAGAGTAGTGGTTCTGTACCCTATCCAGAGTGTGTGTGGGTTTGGTTTTGTTTGTTTTGAAAGGCCTTCAAAGAGGCATAGCTCAATTAAAAAGCAGTATGTCTAACTTTCCTGATGTGTTTTTTCCCGTTGTGTGTGTGGATATAGCTTTTTGCTTTTCTTTTTGTTTCTCCAGGGATGTCTTGGGAAACAAAACCTTTTTTTCCTGAGGCTGTTGTCAGATAAGGTGCTGTATACCACACCAATAACACTTCTTAACATTACCCAGTGCTTCCTATCGTAAATTCCAGTCTTCACTCACTCGCTTGTGAAAATGAAGTCACCCTCTATGAAATGGCGACAGCCTGGGCTGAACGTCTGCATCCTGGGAAGCTAAATCTGGGGGCCTGGGAGTAAAGGAGCAAGAGGATTTTGATCTGGTTCTTTAACCTCATCGGAAAAGCAGGTTTAAGTGTCATCTTGTTAATGTTAAAATGCTCTCTGGAACCCAGGAGAGGGTGGGCTAGAGGTCTGAAGGGACTGGGACTGGAACTGGGGCAGAGAGTCCCTGAGTTGGAGTTTGCAGGAGAGCCTGATCCTGCTTACTTACAGTGAGGTGGAAGGGCAGGCTGGAATTACTTGGATAAGGAGGCTGGGAGTCAGGGAATGGGTTCCAGGCTGGGAACAGAGCTTAGGTTTGGGGCAGCAAATGGCTACAGGAGAGCAAGATTAGGCACAGAGCTAAACTAAGGGCCACTGGTGGAGGAAACTCTATGGGGGAGTCCAAATATCTGTTGGGAAGCTGGATAACAAGGTGGAAAAATATATCAGCAAAGACCAAGGCTTTGCTTGGTGAGGGATGCTGATTTTGAAGAGCTCTGAAGAGATAGAACCTGAGTGTTAATGCAGACAAGAACAGTGGACAGACAGCAGGAACTGAGGCCACTYGGGAAAGGCAGTGGAGCTGAGAAATCTCAGGTGTAGACTGCCTATCTATAGGAAAGGAGTTGGACTATGGAAGACAGAGCTGGATTAGAGGCAGGAAGAGCCACACCTGGATCAGAGCTGTGAGCCCTCGTCCATGGCCTARCCTGGAGCAGTCTGGGTGCGTTTGGCCGCCCGTGCGGTCTGATGAACGCCACGTTTGGGTTGCCCTGGGGCCCAGGACCTCTTGAGTAGCATCGTCTGGATGAGCCCTTCCCACCCTCAGCATCCTTGCTCCTGGTCACGCAGTAGTTTAGGCTGCGGTCTGTGTGTGTCACGAGCCACTGGATCCCCCTGTTTTCCTTTGTGTGCCGCGGTGTTTGTGGCTGCGACTCACAGCCCTAATCAATACTGTATCTGGGCTGTGCATTGTGTCAGCCCCTTTGTTAAAATGCCAGGAGRCAATGCAGCTTGTCACAGGAAGAGGGACTTTAAGCTCACTTGCTCAGCTAATGTGAGAAAGAGCTCATCATGCACCTAAAGTCAAACCTGAGTTTGACTCTGTATCAAATATGGGCAGCGTGATCCCAATTTGAGTAGCTTGTTGCTTCCCATTCYCAGTAGTGATTTGAGGTAGAAAACTCACCGAACTATGTTCTTTCCTTGAAGACCCACTTCCAGTGTGGATTATGAATCAAGATTATTTCAAGATTTCACTGAAATTCTTCATACCTGCTGCTGAGAGGATATAATATAGATCTAACTCATGTCTGAGAATATCAAGCCACCTGTTTGCAAAAAATAATAATGATAAAAGCTTTTTGGAGATTAGGGCCTTGTTGCGGGACCTATATTCTCAGAATTCAATCTRTGTAGAGTCTAGATGGCCTCAGCTGTCAAGATGTTTCTACTTGAAATATAAAACAGTCTCTTTAGGGGTCTGTTCACATCAGCTAAGGATAAGATTGCTGAAGCCTCCAAATGCGAGGCTGTATTTCACAAGTGCCATTTATATTCTTAAGATTGTGAGTCACTGCCTCCATCCTGRAGCGATCAATATGGCTTCAAATAAACATAACTATGTTTCCAAATAGGAAAAAAAATGCATATAGACAATCAGGAGCAGGAGAGGAGGCAATTATTTACCTTTGCAAATAACTGGCATCCTTTGCTGTGTTATTTATACCCATAACCTCTRCCTTGGATCGCCTGTGCTGCGGTAGATGTAAAGAGAAGCGGTCGGCRTTTGAGCGTTGTGCGTTTTTTGCTCTTGACATTAGGCAGAGGACRTGTGAGTGCACCAGTGTGGACGCTGGCCAGAGGAGCCCGAGCCCTGGGGACTGGGGTGAGCACGCCCTTAGCAGAACGTGCCTCTCGCGGGCACGCGCGCAGGTAAGTCGGGCTCCTCGCTGCTGCACATCCCCTCTGCTGTCAGCAAATACCTGCCGAACCCGCTGGAGCAGCGCGGGGGCTCTCCTGCTGCTTTGTGCTGGCCTGCGTGAGGGGTGACAACCTGGCACTGCTGGCTGCTGCTGCACTAGCTCCAGTGGCAGAGGGCAGGGAGGCCGAGCCGCAAGCGCCAGCCCTGCAGCCCGACGAGGGTGAATATAACTGGATTCTGTAGGATTTCTTACTTCTCCTCAAGTCTTCTCCCTTGAAGTCCAAGTCGGGCATTCCAACGTTGGGAAGTGCCACAGTCTTTCCCTATGGTTATGGTAACCACAGTTCTAATATTTCCTAAAATTCAAGTGCTTGTCTTTGCAGCTTTGGTAATATCTCTTGAAAGTTTTCRTGCATAATTGTGAAACATTTCAACAGATGCTGCTCCTAATGCTATCTAATATTCAGTTGAACATGTACATTATCTACTAGTAAAATCTGGGTGACAAGTATGCACCTTGGTTACTCCGAGTGAAATTGCAAGCTTATGTTTTTCCCATGAACGGAGAGCTAAACTTGTTGCTGATATCCCTTGGATTTCAGCCAGAGATTGTTCTGGAGTTTTCCACTAGGTTGAAAGTTCTTCTCTTTGTAAAACGTAGGTCTTTTTGTAATCCATTGGAAGGGAATAAGAGGTCACGAACAGAACACTGACGGGCTAGTATTTTCTTGCCCCTACTCTTGACAAATTTAAAAACAAAAATGACGAGTAGAGGAAAGGGACACTGGATACATTTACAAAGCAGCAAGCTGCAAGTACATATATATATTTTATGATTATACTGCTTGAAAATACTCCCTTTTCCTCGCTTGCTTGCAAGGGAAATAACTTTTAAATAGAGCCAAACTGTTAATCATGCTGATGGTTACAGTTTAAAGAAGATTAAACTCAAAAAGATTTCTGTTTCCTGTGTAAAAATGAGAAGAATCTTGGTGACTTCAGGTCCCAGCTSAAATGTTACTGCAGAGTTAGAAAGACTGCTTTTGGAATGGACTTCTACTCCTRGAAGACACGGCAAGAGCTTTCCAGCAGTGGTTTATGCATCAAAACTCTTAAGTTGTCTGCTTGCATCTGAGCCAAGCCCTTCGTATCTTATTCTGAAATGAAGCTTCTTGCTTCTCACAGATCTCCAGTGCCCTTTAATGCAGTGTTGTAGCATCGCCTGGCTCGTCTGTTGGCTTTCAGAGTGTTTCTTTAAATGCACCTCAGTCTTCATCTTACCGTCTTAACCTGGCCCTACGAATCCTGGCTGTTTTGGCATAACTTTCTTTACTAGGTTTGGGGTTTCTGTGCATGCTTTCCTGTGGTGGTGTTGCAGGGTTACTGCTAAATTTTGCAATGTGTATTTGTTTAGAGAATGTTTCTTGGTTTTTGTTTGTTTGCTTTCTTTTTGGAAAGAGATTCTCACTTGGGAACCAGGCTTAGCTTGTTTCCTGCTAAGTAGCCTTTAGAGAAGAACGAATGATTTCATGTAGATTTGCAAGCCCATTGACTGTAGTTTGCTTTCTGCAAACAAAGATAATTTAAAGCAGGAAACAACATTGAAAAGGTAACTGGGTACTAAAAAGGAATATGAATGTATAGGAATATGTACAACTGCATATGCAAGTTACATTTTTGTTGCTCATTTTTTATCTCAATGTATTTGCAGCTGAAATTCTAGAGCTAGCAGGAAATGCAGCAAGAGACAACAAGAAAGGAAGAATTGCCCCCAGACACATCCTCCTGGCAGTAGCAAATGACGAGGAGCTGAATCAGGTACCTGTTTATGTTTCAGTGCAAGAGTTATGCTCTGTAGCACGAGTGAAGCTGCTGCTTCTGGAAGCTGGAAACCCTCTAGTTTCTCATACGAATGAGAGTGCAAATGTTAGAGCAAATAAGATTGTCCCCACCTATATAAAAGCAATATATTTGTGTGTAACTACTTTTGTTTGTATAAAWACGTGGAAAGGAGGATGTAGGTGGGAGGTTCATTGCATTAAAAAGTTTGACAGGACCACAAAATGCTAGCTTAAAAAAGAGGAAYGACTCTTATGGCTAAAGTTAGATGTAATGAATCTGCAACCTACGTGTTCCTCTTCCTGTTTTGAGTAGGTATCGTGCTACAGCAAGTGGCACACATGGAGTCTGTGACAGTTTTCTCTTGGAAAAAGAGAAACGTTTCCTCTTTCAAAGTGCATGAATTTCTCCTGGGTTTTATAGGCGAAATTTTCCTATTTGTCATCCAGGATCCCATTGTTTCCGTAGCCCTTTGGAAGGGGKAGGGTTTGCCCTCATACTGGCTAATCAGTGTTTTTCCTTCCCTTTTCATGCATGTTTCTGTTCCCCTCTGGATAGAAATGTGCCTTAGGTGCCTGAGACCAGTTTTTGAGCCAACTGTGGCAACTTTTTGTTTATATTAGCTTTACACTGAGAAGCACCAGTATCTATATGGTCTTTTATTTTTCCTTATCAGTGTGCCTCCTTTTACTGGGGCTGTAAACACCTCTCTGGATTTAAATTTTGCTTCTTTTGCAAGCTGCAAGTCCTGTTAAAGTGGGTAAAGCTCCTGACTGATTTTTTTGCTTGGGGACATGCAATTCTTACATAAAACGTGTGCCATATGGAAAACTTCTTCCCGAAAGCCATAGAAYTGAGTGTTTTCTATTATACCGTGTGTGAGGCCCATCTCGGATAGGAGTCTGGCTTGCTTTCCGGGCCTGTCGATTCCTCCCTTTCCGTGTGCCTGAGTCCCATTAGCACCCAGGCTGTGGTTTGCAGTGCTCTGGCTTTGAGGATTGCTTCTGCTGAACTTGCTGAGTGAAGAGAGAGGTCGTGGCAGGGGCTGTGCTGGAGAGGTTCCGTCGACATCAGAGGAGCTCTGCTTGGAGCCCCCACGGCCACGATGGGTGACATCATTCACACTTGGCAAGATCCTCGCGCTGCGTTCGACTCCTTGCAGAAATTAAGACCTGGTGCCTGTGAAGTCATCCAGCTCTCRCTGCTCTGTTACAGAGGACCCAAAAGGGAAAACAGAGGCCAGAAGAGGGCAAAGAATGGCAATATTATCRCGCTGTTCCCTGCCAAGTACTGCTGCTCGCAGGCCTGTGAAGTGGAGACTGGATCTGCTGTTTGTCAGCTAGGAGCTCAGCAGATCCTTGTCCCTCCAGATGGTACCATGGCCTGCTCCACTATAATGAGAGTAGCCCCTATTGCTTCCCTACATCCCATTCCTCCTCTTTGCTTCTCCCAGGTCGGTGCAGGGAGCTCACGCTTCCACTAAACCCACTTGCCCACATCCTTCTCTGTGCAGGGCAGTGCTGCCGTCTCGKTTATGCAGCCTGCTGGTGCTCATCTCCTGTGAGCTGCTTCCTTCACTGCCTGTGAGTCACCAAGAGCAGATGTGCAGAAAAAGCAGCACTGAGTGGCCCTTAGAGCAGCAGCCTTCCCTGGGATGTGCCAAGCACTGCGACCTGCCGGRTGTCTGTCACTGCTGTGGATTTTTATCCTCATTTGATCCTCTCCTGATAAAGGTGTCAAGTGCACTAGCACAGCATGTGCTCCACTTGCATATGTGTAATAGCATCAAAGTGGACTGAGTGCCTCGTAAGAGAGTGGGGTGCTTAATGGGGTGTTTTCTGCTCCTTTACCCCGTTTCTCCTTGCAGTTGCTAAAGGGTGTGACTATTGCAAGCGGRGGTGTCCTGCCCAGGATCCAGCCAGAGCTTCTAGCCAAGAAGAGGGGTGCCAAAGGCAAGTCTGAGACCATCCTTTCTCCGGCTCCTGAGAAGAAAGGGAGGAAATCCATGGTGAGCAAAAAGAGTGGGAAGAAAGCAAAGTCTGCCAAGGCCAGGACGCCCAAAAAGGTAAGCACGAGGCATATATGGGATTCTCAAAGGGCAGGTTGTTTGGTCAAAAAGCATATAGGAATATTAGGATAAACATATAGTGCTGCTGTGTTGATTACTTGTTTGTTACAGCTTCAAATGGGAGGTGGAAATGGAAGAGACATTCACCAGGATTTGTTTCCTCTAAACTTTAGGAATAAGTAGAGAATCACAATTTTATAATGAGCTTCTGTAACAGAAAGCTTTAAAGGAAGTCTTCAGATTGACCATGTCACCCTTGGACGTACCTTCTACAAAAGCACGTAGAGCCCGTTTATCCTCACGCTAATCRTGTGGGAATGAGCTCTAGCATTTAAAATGCAGGAAGCTGCATTCTAAGTCCTTCCCTGGTTGACCCATACCACGTCTTCAGTCCTGTGCTTGTACTGAGGTGTGACGGTTCTCTGTCCTCAGTATAGTTTGAGTTTCATGACTTATTGGCTGAGATAATGATAACGATAACCAACTGCTTCCAAAACAAAGCATTTGATAGGGATAGTGTGTGGTTTGGAATGACCTCTGCTCYGTTAGCGGCAAAACTAGTGCAAACCCACCCATCAGCACAGCCTTAATCGTGAGTAAAAACCACAGATGGATGTGCCTACCCGCTGACCCTTATCATAACCACAGCCTTGTGTAATGCCTTAGCTGAACCACTAATCATTTAGTGTCATCGACAGTGAGGAGCCCTGTTACATCATCTTTTGAGAGTAAAAGGCTATGAATAATACATTGAGAAGATTTATATAACCAATTAAATCTATTAATTGCTGAGTAATTGTGAAAACTGACTATGTTTGGAGAGTTCTTGCTAGAGCTTTTCTTTTTTTTTCTTTTTTTTTTTTTTTCCCCTTGAAATAGAACAAACAAAAGGACAATGAAAAAGAAGGAGCTTCAAATTCGACCTCTGAAGATGGACCTGGGGATGGTTTCACTATTTTGTCCTCCAAAAGCCTCGTGCCAGGACAAAAGGTAACCCCAAATTAGAACAGATGGGGATCGCACCAGCAGAGCCCAGGGTTACCCACTAATGTCCCAGCTTGAAAGCAGGCCACAAGGTGCTGCCCTCATCAAACTGAGGGCCTGAGCAGAGCTGCAGTGCCTGAGAGCAGGCTGTGACAGTCCAGAATCCCAACGACTATCCTGTGAAAACACCTGCATGTGTCAGACTGTCTAGTCAGACTGTCTGACCCATTCATTTTTCTGAGCTCACCAAACGGATATTTTTTCTGTCCTTAATTTTTCAGCCCTTCAATGAAGCTGCATTTTCTCCTTGTAGATGTAGTGATGGAGATGTAGTCAATTGCTTTTATTGCTTTTGTTTCAAATAGGACCATCTGGGRAAAAAAAATACAGCAATTGCTTTCTGAGCCATCATCTAAATGATCTGTGAAAGACAAAATCCACCCTTCTTCTGGTTTAGTTATATGATGTGAAAACTATTGTGCTCTGTGGTTACTGGCTTTAATTCTTTCTAYTCTCGTCCTCATCCTGCAGCTTTCTCTGACACAGAGCGACATCAGCCATATTGGCTCCATGAAAGTAGAAGGAATTGTTCACCCTACAACTGCCGAAATAGACCTCAAGGAGGAAATAGGTGAGGCTCTGCTGCACGCAGAAAAAGCAAATCTAGAGGTGGAACAGTGTCTGGTCTACTAGCTGCCTGCTGAGATTCCATCCTGTTTCATCCGAGTCTTCCCCAGGCCATAAAATATCACTTACAACACTTCTGAAAATCAGGCTGGAACTGACTAGGTATAACRGGCTCATCGCTAATTCTTTTTGCTTTTTAATGATGGCTAATGACACTCAAAGTGCAGATAATTCCCTATTACCGCACATAGGTAACCTAGGAGTTGGACAGTTTTCCTAGGAGACTATTCCTGAGGGAATGTGGCACGCTCTGTATTTGGATTTTGTTGGTGCTTTGTGAACACTTGTTTGTGGTAATTTTTTAGCTGATAAGGATGCTTTGTTTTTGTTGTTCTCTGGTGTGTTTAGGAAACAAGTCCCACACATCCCACTATTCACGTTTTTAACCTTAAGGCAGAGGCAGGGAGCAGACTTGCAAATAACGCCATTAAAAGTAATTAAATAATTCCAGGAATAATTGTAAGCCTTTCAAAACCAATAAAAAGTGAACTTTATCTGTGGCTGAAAGAGTGGTAACATAAACACCAGCTGCTGCTAAACATGATATTACTCRTAGAGTGTTCTCTTAACTCCTGTATGTTTTGTTTTTCACGTGAGCGCTTTGGAGCCAAGGTCTTCTACTTTGTGTCCTTGCAGGCAAGGCTTTGGAAAAGGCTGGGGGAAAAGAGTTTCTAGAAACGGTGAAAGAGCTTCGCAAATCTCAAGGGCCTTTGGAAGTTGCTGAAGGTAAAAGAGAAGTGAAATTCTGTCCTGGAAATACCACATTCCATATGTTCTTTTCTCTTGCCGTTCTGGTCTGTTCGTGATTATGTACGTGCCTTTGCTTATGTCACTTAAAAGTTCCTGTTTCTCCTTCAAGGCTGTTGCTGATATGGACAGCCAGCTTAGGAGAGGGAAAAAAGTGGGGCTTTTTGGCTTGGTTTTGGGTTATTCTTAGCCCCTGAATATAGGATCAGTTTGGTACAATAAGCTTCACTTTTGCCCTGAATCACACATAGGTGCCATGACATCAGAGTAAGCCACTCTCTCTGTTAGTGTCACTGCATCCCTAGAAAGCAGCCTCCTTTTATGGTGCTAAGCTAGCCCAAGGAAAGAAGGTAATCCTGATTTAACGGGTGGAAGATGCAGCTTCCTTCAGCCACGGCTCCATGTCGCTGTGTTGGAAATGGCCCCTTGCCCTGGGTTTGCAGCAAGCAACACAAAACAGCCCTTGGTGGCAGGAGGTCTCCTGCACGTGGTTGGGCTCCAGCCTAACGGGCCCTGAGTTCCCGCGCTGCCAGATGGGCAAGGGAACCCAAACGGGTGGTGACTTTCCACAGGAGATCTTGGATTTCGTGGCTTTGTGTCTGAGGGAATAAATACACCAAAGCTGTAATGATGATGTGGATATTGTTGGAGGGTCCCATTATGGCTGTGACTGCACTGCCAAAATGTCTGGTGAGGAAGAAAAGACACTGTTTTCAGCACAGGGTTTTGGTACTCTGCATGAAACAAATCCRCAGTCTGTGTTGAATGAGGAGAGCTACAAAATGTTATTGAAGAGCTACTTGTTACCAAATGAACGCCGGGTCCTTTGCTCTCCGGAGAAGTAGCATTTGATCACGTATTTAATGATATTTAATGACAAGACCAACAGATGATGATTACAAGGGARTCACTGTGGCGTGTGCTAATTCCTAATGTGTTTATTTGGAGAGCTAATGTAATTAACAGCTTGAAAGGKCGCCGCGGGGCGATTTCTGTCCAAACCGAAGCGTTACCTTTGCGCTCGTTCCAGCTGCGCTCACCCAGTCCAGCGGCCTGGCAGCCAAGTTTGTCATCCACTGTCACATCCCGCAGTGGGGCTCGGACAAGTGCGAGGAGCAGCTCGAGGAGACCGTCAAGAACTGCCTAACGGCCGCGGAAGACAAGAAGCTGAAGTCGGTGGCGTTCCCCCCGTTCCCCAGTGGCAGGTACGAGCCTCGCCGCCCAAGAGGATTCTGCCTTAGGTGACACTTGTGTAAGGAGCTCTCAGGGAGCTGCTGCTGCTGAGAGGAACCRTCTCGTGCGGGGCGTGGAGGGGGCCAACGCTGGCAAGCACCACGTGCCGCAGGAGTCCCGGTGTGGTATTTGCAGGGAATGAGCCGTTTTTGTTCCTCTGCTGCAGCACCTCGGTTTTTTACATCCCCTCGTTGTGGGGAATCTTCTAAAGCTCAACTAGTGTTGGTAAGCGTGCACCAAGAGCCCCGTAAACATAGAGTATTTGCTTAAGTCATCTCTGAGCTTATATTAAACAGACTRGCTGGGCAAAAATGTTTTCCTTGCGAGGAAGATCACCCTCTTCCTCAAACATAATTATGTGCTAAAGGGCTGGCTTCACGTTTCTCTCAATGGCTGGCAAATAAAATGTGCCTGACGAAGAAATGGAGGGCAGCGTTTGAAAGCTGTTAGCTGACCTCGATTGTTCCCTGGCCGTAAGAAGTCTTGCATAAGCCCTGCTGACTGCACATGTTTTATTTTAGAGGTTGCACACTTATGACTAATGAGAAATACCGTGGCTGCCTTGCTTCGTAACGCCCGAAGGATAAGGTCCGTATCCCTGGCCAGGTTGTGCTGGCCCTGTAATGGGAAACTCAAAGCGGACCTGCRGTTTGCTCTTTTTCAAGGGTTTTCGAAGGCTTTTGGTGGCCGCCTGCCTCTGTGCGTGAGGTCCCCACGCTTGCACACCGCCAAACCGGCCCGACCGCGGCGGCAGCGTGCGGCCSGTGCAGCTGCCTCCTCCCGGCAGCACGGTGCTCGTGCGCGTCGCCGACGCTCACTTCATTTTCTCCTTCCCCTCCCACGCAGAAACTGCTTCCCGAAACAGACGGCAGCCCAGGTGACCCTGCGAGCCATTTCCACCCACTTCGATGGCAGCAGCTCTTCCTCCTTGAAGAACATTTACTTCCTGCTCTTCGACAGCGAAAGCATCGGCATCTACGTGCAAGAAATGGCCAAGCTAGACACTAAGTAGCCCCGGCAGCCAAATGAAACTTTATTTTTCAACATAAACTTGAGTAGCATTAAAAGCATTAGAGGTGGGTTTTATTTTTCCAGTGTGGTGAGGAAGGGGAGTGGTAGTAGTGTGATGTGTTGTGACTTGATGAAGAGCTGTTGCTAGCGGCGAGAGGGCTTTAGTCCCGTTCCTTCGTGCTGTCGGCATCCTCTGCCCGTTTATGTCACCCTAAGCGACTGAGTTGCCATCTCTTCTCGGGAGTTTTAGTGCCCCTTGTTATTTTAGTTTAGACGTTTTAAAGAGTAACCTCATTTTAGATTTGTAGCGATGAATTTTACACACGTGTGCGCGCGCACACACACACGTATAGAAAAGGAAGCTCTTGAAAATGTTCTGCCCCCTTTTCCCCCCTCCCTTGAGGGTGGAGGCTTAAGTTCTGCCTCCAACCCAGGTCRGGGGGGGAAAAGGGTTTTGGAAGTGACGCATGGGGAGCCTCTGTTTTGCTTTTAACCCTCAATAATAATCTCTGTAATTCCTGAGGATATTTCATGGTGATTTTTCCTGTTTGTTTTATAAGAAAAAAGAAGGAAGAGCTGTGTCGCGTGTGCTTCTTGTCAGCAGCCCTCCGCTGGCCCTGGCCGCGCATCGCCCAGCCCCAGCGTAGCCGCTCAGGACGGTGCCGTGCGGGGGGCAGATTCAGGCTGCCTTGTGCTCGGGGTGGCAGGAAGGGCATCGCTGCCGTGGGCCCGGGGCTTGCGCACGGGGGTCRCTTTTCCTTGGGCAGAGCGGCTCTGGATGGAGACGGCCGGGGGGCAGAGGCGCACCAGAACAAACCAGCCGCGGTGGCTCTTGCAGAAWCGCCCTTTATTGTTACAAACCCCGGGAAACCGCAGCTCCTGCTCCGACCTGCCTCCGCAGCGGAGCGAGAGCAGCCCCCCTGCGCTGCCTTCACCGGGGCAGCCCCTTCCAGCCACGCGGGGCCGTAGGAGCGCCCCGGGGTCCGTGTGTGCGGGTGCCCCCTGCGGCGGCCCTAGCTGGGCATGGGCTGCCCCATGGTCTTCCAGCTCTTGTAGACAAAGAGGTCCCGGCTCTTGGCGGTCGTCACCACGAGGCGGCCCACGTGGTAGCCGTTGATCTGCCCCACGCCGTCGTCCTTGCCCATGGAAAGCAGGAACGTGAGGGACCCTGGCGAGGGGCGGGCCAAGGGTGAGGCTGAGCAGCTTCCAGGTACRGCAGCTATAACAACCACCCCGAGGAGCGCTGCTGGGGCTGGGTCCGAGAGGCGCGAGAGCAGCGGGTAAGGGAGGCCGGGCGGTCCCGCAAGAACTGAGGACCCGTCCAGTCATCGTTCTTGCGCAACGGCCTCTAGGTGGAAACGCAGCCCGTGCTGTTATGGGCTGCTGACTAACGCCAGCGAGGGAGGAGACAGTCACGGCCCTAGTTAGTGCCTCGGGCTGGAGCGTGTTGCACGCGATGCAAAGCAAACAGTTAGAAGCAGAGGACGGGCAGCGGCAGAGTTAGCAGCCAGGGGCCGGCGAGAAGGGCCGTGCTCGGCGCGCAGAGCGAGCCGGGCCGTTACATCCGCAGCGTCCCTGCGAGAGCCGGCAGGAGCGTGGCCCGCGCCCTCCGGACCCCAGCGCTGCTCTCTGCCCCCGAGGAGCCCGGCCGCCTCACCTGGCYGGTAGGCCTTGAGAGGCTTCCCTCTCAGGCCGTTGACGATGTTGGCGACGGCGACGTCGGCGTGCAGCCCGGCGTGGTAGGCCATCTTGGGCTCCGGGAGGTGCGCGCAGTCCCCGATGACGTAGATGTTCTCGTAGCCCTCCAGCTGGAGGTGCTCGTTGACCTTCAACGCGCCGTCGCTCGCCATTTTATCCCCTGGTGGGACGAGCGCCGGGCGAGTTTTGAGGCCCTCTGGGCTGCCTCTGCCTGGGGCTGGACGGGGAGGCCGGGGCTCCTGGGCGCCGGTGCTTACCGAAGGCGCCGGCGTAGGCTGCGGAGTTGATCCGTATGCCCGTGCACAGGATGACCATGTCGACGGTGACCTYGGCGCCCTTGTCCGTCCTGACCACCGTGTCCTTCTGGAAGCGGTTCGCAGGGAGCTCCTCCAGGTTGCTGACCCTGTCGCCTGCGGTGGCAGCGCGAGCTCAGGGCCCCACCAAAGGGCCCCCAATGGGCCCCCAGAGCGGCTCCGCGCGGAGCCGAGCCCCGGAACGGCGGCCGGGGCGGCCTGCGGCGCTTACGCACCCAGCAGGAGCCGCACGCCCTTCCGCAGCAGGATCTCCTTCACCTCCTGGCGCACGCTGGGCCGCAGCTCCGCGTCRGCCAGCGCCGTTCCCGAGTGGATGAGGGTGACCTGGGAGGAGGAGCGAGGGCGGTGCGGGGCACGCATGCCATGGGGCAGCTCCTGACCGCCCCCGGGGCCCACGCGCTCCTACCTCCTTGGCTGGGTGCTCCGTTTTGATCTCCGCGGCCATCTCCACGCCGGCGGAGCCGCCTCCCACCACCAGGATGCGCGGGGACTTTTCCACCTTGGAGCAAACGACTGTCACCAGAGGAGCGGCCGGCGCGGGAGGTCCCGTCCCCTCGCGGCAGGAAGGCTCCCGTTCAACCAAGCGGAAAGGAGGGGGGAACCCAGGCGCTCCAGCCCCTGCGGTGACTCCTCACCTCCTTGTTCATGTCCTCGTAGCTCCGGATGGCGCTCTCCATGTCCACGGCCCGGTTGAGCTTGCCRGGGAAGGGCCCGTCACTGCCCGTCGCGAGGATGAGGTGGGAGTAGTGGAGCTCCTGAGCAGACGGGCGAGGAAGAGGATGTCAGAGCTCGGAGGGAGCTCCTCCAGCCCCTCCTTCACATAGGAGCCGTTTGCACTGCTAGGAAGGACTCCAGGGAGACTGATGGAGGTGCCGCCATCCCCTTCGGATGAGGCCAGCGTTTCCGAACGACTGCCGCGAGCTTCGAGGAGACGGAGCCCGAGCGTCTCCCGRGGCGGCTTTCCGCGGGGACACGCGGGGCCCGGCTGCGGCCGGCGCCCTCCGGCCACGCTCGGTGCAAAGGTCCCGCTGGGCGCTCACCTCGCCGTCGCTCAGCAGGACCCGCTGCCTCCCGGCGTCTATCCCCACCACGCGGCCCTGGCGGAAGCTGTCGCCGAAGGTGACGGCGTAGGGGATGAAGGTCTTCTTGGCGAAGCCTGGAAGGAGCCGCGGGAGAGAGGGGCGCCCGGGTCCCTCCCCGTGCCCACGGAGSCCCGGGGCCGCTTCCCTCCGACGGGGCAACGCCAGACCCGGTCCCGCCTGGGGCTCTGGGCTCGCTCCCTGCAGCGGGCGGGACCGGGCGGCGGCGGCCGCGGAGGGCGCTAGGGGACAGCGGGGACACGGGGGGCGCGGCGGGGGCCTTACCGCTCTGCACGGCGGCGCGCAGGGCGCCCACGTTGTGGTGGAAGGCGTCGCGCGCGTCCACCAGCACGAAGGGCACGGCCCACGCGCGGAGCCGGCTCGCGGCCGCGGCGCCGCCGAAGCCGCCCCCGACCACCACGACGCGCACGGAGTCGTCCACGGAGAGACGGGCGCCCATGGCCGAGCGCGGGCGGCGGCGGCGCCCGCCGCGGTGACGCGAGAGGCGGAGCGGGGCCGAGCGGGGCCGGGCCGGGAGGGGCCGAGCGGGGCCGGGCCGAGCCGAGTGGGGCCGAGCGGGGCCGGGCGGCTCCGCGCACCGCAGCGCTCCCCGGGGCCGCGGGACACGCGGCGGGGAGGCGGGATCCGGAGCGGCTCCAAGGAGCGCCTGGGAGCGCTCGGGAAGGTGCCTCCCTTCCCGCCGGCGCCCTCCATCCCGCCCTGGAAAAGGAGCAGCTGCCGGCCGCTCCGCAGCCGCGCCGGCTCGTCCCTTTGGCTCCGTGAACRGGACGCCCTTTCAAACAGCAGAGCCTCTTTTCCTTTGGTTTGTTACTGGTATTTATTCCTTCTCCCTCTCCCAGAAAGGAAAAGCCTCGTCTCGCGTTTCCAGTTTTCCTGCGACGGCAGCGGGCGCGCGGCAGCCCCAAGCAGGGCCCTGTGCATTGGCCGCCAGTGTCCTCCGCACAGAGCGGGAGGCGGATCCGGTTCGGAGGCCGCCGGCGGGTCCCGGCGCAGCTCCGGAGCCCGGCGGGCAGCGCACAACGCGTCAGTGTCCTCCGAAAGAGCAGCCGCCCCGGAGCGCAGGATAAACACGGCAGCGGGACCGCAGGAACGCGGCCCGCTCRGGCCGGCCGCCCCTGGGGACGAGCGAAGCCGGCGGGAAGCAGGGCTGCCGCTGCAGCCTGCCACGTGTGCGCCGCGGCCGCCCCGGCACGAGGGGCACCCGGATTATCCCTGCCAATCCCCTTAAAGCGAGCGGGGCCGCGCGAGGGGATGGCCGAGGGAGGCTGGCAGGGCGGGAGACCCCCAGCTCTGTGCAGTGTCCGTGCCGCGCGTGCCGGGGGAGGCGCTCCGGGGCTGCTCCGGTCCCTTCCGCAGGTATCGGGGCACCAAGAGGCACCTTGGCGGCGCTTTGGGCTCCGCTCAGTTCTTCCCTTTTAATGAAATAAGGCAAGTGAACAGCCCGGGGCTGGGCCGTGGGGCGCCGGGACGCGCGCGGGGCCTGTGGGGAAGCCCCATGTCGCTCGGGAGATCCCTCATTCCCCGCCCCGGCACGGAGCATCCCTGCCCCGCTCCCGGGATGTGCCCGGGAGGTAAGGGGCGACACCGGGGCGCTGCAGAGCGCGGGGCGGGCGCCTACGTGACCCAGGCGTCGGGCGCCTCCTCGAGCAGGCTGAGCGAGCGGTTGGTGAGCGCGGCGGCGCTGGGCGCCAGCCGGTAGCCGAAGAGGCGCATGGCGGGCGCGCACGCGTCCTGCACCACCTGCGCCAGCTTGAAGGGCATGCTGAAGCGCCACTTCTCGAACTGCTCCGAGGAGTTCTTCTGCGTGGAGTAGATGCCGCTGGCGTCGCGCGGCGCCTGCGTGTTGGTGCCGATCCACTGCTCCACCTGCGGCGTGAGGCGGATGCCGGCGAAGCGGTACATGAGGCGCGCCAGGCGCAGCGGGGCGCGCGCCACGTCCTCGTAGCGCACCAGCATGTAGCGCCCGCGCAGCCAGGCCGGGCGCCGCAGCCCCAGCTCGGCCGAGAGGCGGATGCTCTCGCAGTTGCCGCGCAGGCGCTGCACCTCGTCCTCGTGCAGCGGCGCGGCGCCCTCGGCCGCCCAGCGCTTCCAGGGCTCGTACTTGCCCGAGAAGGCCACCATGCGGGAGGCGAGCACGGCGCGCGGGTCGCGCACCAGCTGGATGACGCGCAGGTCGAGGCGCGGGTCCTCGGCCAGCGGCCGCAGGAACTCCAGCTGCCGGATGCGCACGGTCTTGAGCGCCAGGTGCTCCTTGCGGCGGCACGCCTCGGCCGCCAGCGTCATGTTGAGCGGCCCGCAGCGGCGCTCCTTGCAGTGGTACTTCTCGAAGACCTTCGTGGCRGCGGGCGTGCACACGGGCTCCTCGCAGAGCGAGCGGCTCGAGCCGCGCCGGAACATGAAGGGCGTCAGGTGGCCCTCGGGCAGCGGCGAGATGAAGCTCTCCAGCACGTAGAGGTCGCACAGGAAGAGCTGCTTGAGCACGTCCCTGTAGACGAGCGCCGAGCCCACGGCGTTGGCGCCGCCCGCCTCGAAGCTCACCGTCCGCTCGATGTGCCACAGCGGCTCGAAGAGGTAGAAGATGTTGCCCTGCTGGTTGAAGAACTCGCCCACGAAGGAGGAGCCCGTGCGCGTGGTGGCCATGAGCAGCACGTGGCGGCGGGGCGCGGCGGGGCGCTCGCCCGCCAGCTCCCGCGTGGCGTCGCGC
>PTEX01000052.1:573100-622878 GCA_003342815.1 Eudromia elegans | reverse complement strand
AGGCGCGCGAAGGCCGCGTCCAGCTCGCGCAGCGACGCCAGCGAGCCGTTCTCGCCCGGCGCCGCGCTCGCCTCCGTGCCGTTGCCCTCGTCCGCCTGCGGCGCCTGCTTCAGCCGCTCCGACACCCTGCGGGCGCCGAGGGGGCCCTGAGCGGCGCCCCGCGGCGCCCGGCCCTGCCCGCCGAGGTGTGCCAGCCCTACCTGGCGATGAAGTTGTTCTCCTTCTCGATGACGACGAGGCCCACGACGAAGACGAGCAGCACCGCGTACTTGCTCCTCACCTTGAGGCGCAGCAGCGCGTCCCGGCACTCGGCCGGCAGCGCGGCTCTCCTCTCCATGGCCGGCGGGCGGTGTGGCCGGGGGTCCCCGTGCTCCTCAGCGCTGCTGCCCCGCCGGCGCCCGCCGCTCCGGGCTCCCCGCGTGGCGCCTCCCGCTCCGCGGCATCCCTGCGGGACGGCGGCGATGGCAGCGGAGCGGCATGAGGCTCCCGCTCGCCCCGCATCGCCCCGGGGCGGCGGGGAGGCCGGCGAGCCCCGCGGCGGCCACAAGCGCCGCATTGTTCGCGGGAACAGAGGGGCTCTGTGCGCCCGGCGCGCTCCGCTCGGCTCCGCTCCGCTCGGCGCGCCCGGGGCCACGCGTGGGATCCCGCCGGGCCCGGCGCCCGCTCCGCCTCGGCCCACGGGCTACGGAACCGCCACCGGGAGCCGCCGGGCGCCCCGGGAGAACTTTCCAAGGCTGCGGGCGCCCGGAGCGACCCGCCGGATGATGCAATGCCAGAATAACCGCGACTCTTTACCGAGGTGATGATTATTTGCCCCCAAAGGAGCCGCGCTCCCCCCCGCGCGGCCACGGGGCTCAGGAGCCGCGGCGCCCGCGCGGGCTGTTTTTCCGCTCGCTCTTTAGGGCTCTTTTCCGAGCGAAGGGGCCGCCCCCGGCCCGGCCCGGCTCGGCCCGAGACAAAGGGCCGCGGGAGACACAAAGGAGGCGGCGGCGCCGCCGGCCCGTCCCGTCCCAGGGGGTCCCGGGGGGTCCCGGTCGCCCCCGGCACCTACCGGGCTGCGCTGGGTCCCGCTGCTCGTCCCCGGGGCGCTGTCACCTCCCCCTGCCTCCCTCCTTCCTCCCTCCTTCCTTCCTCCTCCTCCTCCTCCTCCTCGTCGCGGGGCGAGCGGGGCGGAGCCGGGGCCGCCCCCCGCCCGCCTCGTGCCGCTCGCGCCGCCCCGGAGGCCCCCGAACGGCGCGGGGCCGAGCGCGGCGTCTCCCTGCGCTGCCCGCCCGGTCCCGACGGACGGCGAGGTTCCGACCGCCTCCCGCCGGCAACGCGCCCTGCCGCTCTCGCTGCTGCCTCTGCAAAGCGGCTCGGGACCAAACAAAGGAGCCACCGCGGCTTTCTGCAAAAAATAAAGATAATAACAACGAAAAAAACCCCTTGCGGTCCTCGGACCAAGCCCAGGCCGCTTCTCCGCATCCTCTGATGGGAGCGGTGTGATGCTCCCGGCCTTGCCCCGCTCCTGCAGCACCCCGGGACAGAAAGCTCCGTTTAGGAGCTCCTAACGGGAGCGACTCCCTCTCCGCTCTGCTCAGCTTGCGTCTCGGCCAGAGCCAACAGCAGCGTTTCCACCGGCCTGCATGGAAAGAGAAACTCCGCGGAAAGCCCCGCGTTCGCGCGGGGTGTTTCCATAGCAGTGCAGGCTCCGGTCTGTGACCGGACTCACAAGCAGCGCGAAGCTTCCCCGGAGCCCGCCGAGGGCCACAGCTCCCGTTTGGCACCGGCCTCGCCGCGGAGCCGCGGGGACCCGGGGTTAATCCTGCGCCGGGCGTGGAGCCGGCGCCGCTGTTTGCTCGGCCGCTGTTTGCCGTGGGGCAGACGGCGCCTTGCGACGGCCCCCGGGCTCTCGCGCTCCTGCTTGCAGAGGGGAGATAAAGCGAACGCCCGGGAGAGCCGCCCGGCGCGTGACGGCCAAAGCCCGGCTGCTGAGCACACAACAAGGGCGCCCGGGCCTCCGAAGCGGCTCTGCTCGCAGAGGCCGAGGCCAGGCGAGGAGCAGAGCCCCTGGGGCCGAGATCCTTCTCAAAGGGAGCAGAGGAGCAGGTCCCTGCGGGAGACCCTCCCGGCCGGGGGCGCTCGGAGCGGGAAACAGATCCCGATTGCCCCAGGAAGCACTGGAAACACCAGCAGGACCTAGGGCTGCTTCCTGAGCTCCCCTGGGAAACTGGAGCAGYTCAGACCTGATACCCGTTCTTATGGTTTCCAAACCTCTTGGGGCTAATCAGGTCTCTTCTGTGGATCTGTTAGCGAGGCCAGAGCGTGGCGGTGAGCCCTCTCCCAGCACACGAGCACAGGCAGACCAGCCAAGGCCGAGCAGGGCAACGCAGCCCGAGGGAAAGCAGCAGTCACGTTAGGTTTTAGAGGGCAGCTGCGGCGTGGTGTGAGGAGCAGCACTGGGAATGGGATGGGTCCCCCCGCATCAGGGGACCAGGACCCCCAGCAGTCCTCACGTAGCATTTTTCTGGTATTTCTGTCCCGCTGTTGGGCCAGGTCACTGGTTGCGAACGCGGCTCCTACGCGGCTCTGTCCTCGCCCAAGGATGGGCCAGAGGGCTCTGGTTTCCTCTCCGGCTCCTCACGGCCAACAAAACCTGGCGGGACGGCGAGTTTCCACCCAGCCGCTTCCTGACAGCGCCATGGAGCACTGAAAAATKTATCTGCCCTTCCAGAGCCCCAGGGCAACAGCGAGCAAAGCAGAGCAGTGAGTCAGCTCTCGGGAAGAGGAATTAATAAAAAAAAACAGGCTGTAAAATCCGGGGCAAAATTCCCTGCCTAGAAGCCCAGACTCAGGCGTGGCGACCGAAGASGGTGTCAGCGTCTGACGGATACTTTCCATTTTTAGTGCTCGCCTGCACACAACGGGTGCGGGGTGGGTGCCACGGGAGGGCAGGACAAGGAAAGACCTTCCAGGGGAAGCGGGAATCGCCGCTTCCCCCGCTTCGGCCTCGTGACTTTGATTAACCCACACGWGGCCCGATTTCGGGCCCCCTGCGGGCACAAACTCCCCCTGGTTTCAGTGACTGGACCAAAGGTCCTCGGCCAGGAGGGTGACGCGGCAGCGCTGTGCAAAGAGGGGCTTGGCGGATCCCTCCCGAGGCTACGCAGACTTGGTGACGCTTCCCGGGGCCTTGGAGACCTCGGGCACTGCGGTTCCCCGCAATTCTTCCACTTTTCCTGCAGTACTCGGTGCTTTTCTTCTATTCTGGGCATCTTTACAAGAGCCCCCGGAGGCACGTGATTCTCCAATCACTTCCGCGCAGGCAGGCTGCCTTGTGTCAAAGCAGGTTTTCAGCTCCGCTGCAAAAGCAGCGAATTTAAATAGTCTGCGCTGCTGAAAGCGCCTTTGTACCGCCTCGGGGCATAGTCCTTGAACACCAGCAAAGCAGCGAGGCAAATAAACACAACTCRGCCCCGCATTTGGGGAAGGCATCTTCATTTTGGCCGCTGCTTTTTGCCCGTCTCGGGGTGTTCAGCAGCACCAGGGGCAGTGGAAGCGGAGCCCGCAGCRGGGGGAATGGAGGGGGAACGGCTCCCTGGGCGTCGCTGCCAACGCCTCCTGCTCCCGCAGCGGAACCRGCGCCCGCGGGGCCCGCTGGCCGCTCGCCCGCCGTTGCCACACGGRGCGGCGGGCACGGCAGGCGCCGGCAGCCTCCCACGCAGGGCTGGGGGCTCACGAGGAGGCAGTTCTTGGACGCGCAGCGCAGTCCCGCGTCCCTGTGAGGCGAGGCGAGCCCCGCGCAGCTCGTCACCACGCACGGCCTCTTCCCCATCCACGCTGCAGCACATCCAAAGGGTTCCTCGGAGCCGACAGCTCCTGTAGGGCCTGGGGGGACACGTGGGTCCTGCAGACAGTGCCCCTGGTATCTGCTGTCCGGGCAGGCGGCGAACCTGGGCTGGAACAACCGCGGGACTCGGTCCGTGCCGACGGAGGAGCCGCAGCCGTTCCCGGGAAGCCTCCCCCGGYGCCTTATCTGCGAGCTTCATCTTTACAAAACCCCAGTCCCACCACGCGCTCCGCAGAAGCAGAAGGATGGGGGTTCTCGGTAACTTTTCACGCTCTTCCTAATGGTGAGCGGGGCCTCCTCTGCCTGCGCACGGCCCCACGGCGGCGGCATGCGGCTGGAGGCCTCGATACCGTTTTGTGTCGGCACCGTGTCCTTCCCGGGGCGCACGCGGGCAGGGCTGTGCCACGGCGACACGCAGCCGGCTGGTTGCTGCCCGCTCCGCACGCGGCAGAAAACCTCCTCCCCAGTGCACAGATGGAAACCGACCGCGAGCGGCGGCGTGCGGCCCGCGCCTGGCCCCTATGGCTGGGCCTGCGCCTGGCCCCTATCGCTGGGCCTGGCCCCTATGGCTGGGCCTGCACCTGGCCCCTATCGCTGGGTCTGCGCCTGGCCCCTATCGCTGGGCCTGCGCCTGGCCCCTATGGCTGCTCCCGCAGGAGAACGTCTCGCCCCGAGGCATCCTTGTTTCTGCAGGCAGCCCTTCTGGCACCGGCACCGCTCCCGGACCCGCTCCCGCAGCAGGGCGCCTCGGCCCGGGCCTGCGAGGGTAAAACGCCCCCTTAGCCGCCGCCAACACGTGGGCCTGCAGAGGCCTAACTCGGGTTGTGACAGCGGTGGCGGCGGCCCCGTGGGCCCTCGGCCGCCCTGTTTCGGAGCCGCCGCCATCCCGGCCGCCGAGGGGGCTCCCAGGGGCGCTGTTACCCACACGGGCCCCATCTACAGCCGCCCTCTCCCCGGGCCCCTGCCAGGCCCGCGGGCTCCGCCATGGCGGCCGCCCCAGACCCCCCCAACAGCGCCAGGGCGGGAAGCCGCCCGTGCCGCCTGCGCATGCGCACCCCGCGCCCCCTCCCCCCACTCCGCCGCTGAATCAGCGTCAGGCGCCGCGGCGGCGCGGCGCGCATGCGCTGGGGCGGGGCGCGCGCGCATGCGCCGTGCCGGGCGGCGCCGGCTATATATAGGGGCTGCGCGGCGCGCGGCGCCGCATTGCAGGCAGGATGGCGCGGCGGCTGCTCGCTCTGCTCGCGCTCCTCGCGGCCGGTAAGGCACCGACCGCGGCCCGGAGCCGCCCCC
This sequence comes from Eudromia elegans, assembly GCA_003342815.1. NCBI lineage: Eukaryota > Metazoa > Chordata > Aves > Tinamiformes > Tinamidae > Eudromia > Eudromia elegans. The sequence goes on along the minus strand of PTEX01000052.1, from coordinate 617,759 downwards.
GGAGCCCCGCGGGGCCGTTCCGGACAGCGGGGGCGCGTGGGGAGGGCTGGCGAGGCGCCCGGCGCCGCCGCGGCCTAGCCCGCCGTGTAACGGTTCTGAGGCGGGGCTGGGGRGGCCCGGGCCCCGGTGTCCGAAAGGCGCCTCCGTTCCCCCGTGTTCCTCGCCGAGTGGGTTGTCGAGGGTGGTGCCGTGTCAAGCAGGGTGCCCGGCGTCCCGTAAGTAGGTCAGTGTGACCTCTGTGGGGCTCCCGCCTGCCCACGGGAACCGCGCGTCCCTCGGGAGCACCGGGCTCGTCCCCGCCGCTTCCAGGGTGGGGAGGTGCAAGCGGCCCTCGGGTGGCACGGGGTTATTCCTGTTTGTAGCAATATCCTGCAGCGAAAGGGGTGACTGGTTTGGTTATCTGCTCACTGCCATGCTGGTGGAGGCTGTGGTGAAACAGGTAAGGGTGGCAGAGGGCAGGTTGTACCCCCTTCATGTCCAAAAGTTAGGAGAGACCCTGTCTGTGTGTTAAACTCCTCACTGAGTAGCTGCAGAAATGCTCTGTTGGCTGCTGTGATCTTGCTTAGGTTCATGCTATGGAGTCGGTCTCCAGGAGGAAGCTAAAGCTCTGATAGCAGGTGACACTCCAGTCCCCTGGATCTGTGACAGTTTTCCTGTAGGAGAYTCGTCGGCGCTCAGCTTGTTTGCTCCAGAGTTCAACATCCCCCACGTTGAGCGCAAGGCAGCGATAGAGGAGCTGTGTTATCGGTTTAAAAGGTGTAGGAGTAACCAGCTGACAGGCACCAGTAAATAAGGTGGTGTGCAGTTGGTCAATAATGTGGTATTTAAGGAAGTACTGCTTATAGTTCATAAGATAATTCAATGAAGACTCTCATCCTGGGAGCAAGAAAACCACKGTATCTTTCACTCTGCTTATTTGCTTTAATGTAGTATGACTTCTGTTCCCTGCTGACACCTAATTTAATGTTGCCAGTTACTTTTATTAAGGTTGTTTTCAAATTGCTAAACCAGGTGTAACATTTGCCTTAAATGAAAAGGGTTTGGCTTGAAGTGTTCGGGGTTTCGCTCTGGTGCATTTGAGGAAATTGTAATGAGAAACCAGTTTAGCAATGACAGTTAGCTTGGCCTGCTAGCTAAGAGGCATGTGTAGCAGCTGAACACAGCAGAAGACTTGTTAGGCTTGTCCTTTAGGAACCACTGTTTTAATACAAACCCCTGTGGGTTTCTCCCCACGGGATCTGCTAGGACTCTGTGACTTTCCTATAGTAGGATCATGCAGTTTGCCWTGTAGGTTTTGCTGTGACAGCCGAAATAATGATTTTGGTTTTTTCTACCAAGCCAACAAATTAGCTGCATCAAAATCTAGCAACTTCTGTTGTAGCTTAATAGAGGTACTTGTCTGGCTAAGGCTGACCTACTTACAGTGCTCCCTTTAAAGGAGACACCATGGAATAAAAACAGGGCATGGAGTTCTTGTTAGACCTCAGGATGACTGATGTGCTTTTTTTCTGGTATTTGACACCAGAGAAAGAGAAGTAGGATGCTTAGTTGTCACAAAAGTCAGTTGTTCTGAGCTGGAAATATTTTGCTTGTTTTTTCCCAGTAAAATAAATTAGCTAATTTTTTTATTGCTTGCAGAGGAAATAAATAAAATTATTTACCCTTGTATTTAAAGGGGCTGAACAARCTGCTAGTTATGGCTACCAAGTGGAATGTGAAAGTCCTTCTGCACAACTATTATGTAGCCTATTTGCATGCTCAGTTTGTGCTGTTCTGAATATCAAAACAAGTCATGAGCAGCCCAGGCAGTCCCGAAGAAAGCAGAAGTCACAGATGGTGGGACAGGGGCCAGAGGAAGATTGTCAACCAAAACTGAAGAGCGCCTGCTTGCTGTGTGGCTCCTGCTAGTGGGGGTTCTCCAGGAGGTTGCACTCTGAAGCAGGGGAGTGTAATTTGCTAGGCTGAAAGGTGGAGTTTTTTTTGCTTTGTATCAGTGGGGAAATAAAACCCAGCAGTAGCAGGTTTTGTTTCAATGCCTTATCGTTSATCTGATCCTTCTGGGCAGGTTTTGGGACGGTGCCTTGAAAGCACATGACAAAGCAAGAAATCTYCTTGTCCTTTGTGTAGCAGTTTGTGGTAATTGATTTCTTGTCGTTAGGATTGAAGACCTCCTGTGTAAGGGGATGCACACCTAAGGATTACAGAAGATATGCATGCATATTAAAATAATGCTTCTCTGTGTATTGGGCAGCAGAGTAACATTGAATTCCAGATATTAACACTTCTCTTGAAGTGACTCAAGTTTGTGCTCCTTACTCTGCCTGGATTAAACACTGCTCTACAGAGAAGTGCAGAAATTGGGCTGCTCTGGTGTGATGCATTTTAACCTGTCACAGTGCTTTGATTAAAAGTAGTTTTGCTCTGACTGCAAACAGCAGTCCCTCTCTAAAGCAGTATTCACAGCCATTGGAATATTGATGCGTATTTTCAGTAGCTCCAGTAGCCCGGCAGCAGCTGGCAAAGAAATTCCTTTCAGACTTTGGTAAACAGCCTTTTTGCAATGCTACCTTCTCTTKTGCAAGACTTAAGGAATAAGTTTCCACCAAATCAGTAAAGATAGTACTTCAGTAGTAAAAAGCTGACCTTGCTGCTCTGCTATCGCTGGTTTTGTTGCAGTTATTTATAKGTACACAGAACTATGCCTCATACCATGCTTATCGTCTGGTGTGGGAAGCCAGGAAGTGTCTGGGAGTGCTTGATCCATGTTTTGCAGCAGGATAGTGTATCAGAATGGGGATGAACCCTCCACTTTGAAGGAAAAACCACTATGTGGGGAAAAACTCACGTAATCACTAGCTTGCAGTTGGTGCGGTTCATGATTACTTTTATCAGTGAATGCTGGACAGGAGCGCTCTGATTTATAGCTGATATGTGGAATACCTATAACATCTAGCCAGATTTCATCTGTTCTTCCTTCCCCTCCTGTAAAACTTCCTGTGTTCTCCCAGGTCCCATGGTCATTTTGTCCTCTTATTAATTCAAAAGAATACCAGAAGTTAGGATTGCTACAAGTTATTGGCATGTTACATGCTTACAACTTGTAAAATGTCACTTAAATGCACTTGCTCTTGAGAGGCTGAGGAGTAATAAGCTCTTCAGATAACTTAAGGTTAAGGTCACTTCTTAACTTGTTGGCGTTCGCAAGATTTGGTGAGGAGAAGTAAATCCCACTTCACTTTTTTGAATGTGACCACACTTCCCATTTGCAACCCCTGAAAGAAATGGGAAAGTCAGCAACTGACTCATTAGTGGAGTAGATTGATGGTCGTGTGACCTGTGGGTGTTTTGGGGCCCTTATGTTTGACTTTTCCCCAGGTTTCTCTCCACTTGACAGAGCCTTTCCCCTGGTAAATGCTATTAGACTAGGAACAAATCAGTTTGACTCCTCTCCCAGACTTGCCCTCTGAAATAAATGTCTCGGTTCCCTTTTCCTGCCATTTGCATTTTGCTTTTAAGAAACTAGGTCTATAGCAGGACTCTAGAGTGGCTCTGGATCCTCAGCCTGGCTRGAAAGCCGGAAAGATTAGGAAGTTGTTAAGATCTCAAAGTGCTTTGATTTGAGAYGTGGAGGGTGTTTCCAAGTCCCAAATAATCCTGTTTTATTTCAGTGCTGGCTATATCAGAAATGCTTGCTGGAGAAAGATTCCTCCTAAAATGGAAGGAACTAGATCTCAAGCAGGTCAAGGTGGGATAAACAATCCAAAGGAGGGCTGAGACACCCCAGCCTTCAGATAAACTTGTTTGGTGTGCCAAAAATAGCAGCTTCTAAGGACTTTGGCAAGGGGGGCAGGTTTGGGTGGACCTGACATGTGACTGGAGAGCCAATCAACATGGAAAGGAGAAATCTATTTAAAAAGGGATGACCTCAAGCAGGTAGAGAACAATATATAAAACAAAGGGATGCTGGAGACCTAAGACAGTAATCCCATTGGGTTTATCCAGCAAGCATTAGGAGTTGTTTGAGGTAATGGACAGTGCTTTGTTTTCTCTTGGTTTGTAGCTGTGCGGGGATGTGATGTGAAATAACCTGCTGAGACTTCCCTCTTCTTGCAGGAGAGATGGTTTTGAGGGATCAGGCCAATAACTGTTAGGATTCCAGACTAAGAATCCTTCATTCTGCTGTGAAGCAGTAGTCTAAGCCCTCAGATGGCTTTCTGTGTGTTATAACAGGAGTTAAAACCCCAAGGAATAAGCAGAAATACTGTCTCCAAACTGAAGTGAAAGAAGCAGCTAAAGGCAAAAGTAGTGCAGACAGTTAAGGATAGGAAGCTACTTCCTGAATCTGCAAAATTTAAATTAATCCTTTTTTTTTTTCCCCCTTAGACATTGAGAACGGGAGCCTGGATAATGTTGTAGTGCAGATGCATCTAGAGTTGTTGCTGTATAACACTCAGTACATTATAGAGCAATGCAGGCTTAAGGCACTGTAGAGAACCTGCTGACTTCTGGCAGAAAAGCCACCTAGATATTTTAGCACTTTCTTTTTCTTGCTGTTGTACTCAGGAGTGAGGACTTGAAATAATGTTTGGGGAGTGCTTGTACACTTAAAAGCTTTTTTTAATCCTACCTGGCTTACAAGTAATGTGCTTGAGGCTTCTCGTGCTTCCTAGTTCCTCTCAGTGGCACGGTCTGTGTTTCTTGTGGCTGTGCTCAGCGTTACATGGAGACAGCAGCATTATCCTCAAATCTGGAGGTGGCTCTGTGGTCTGGGGCAGTGACCTCACCAAAATATGGCTTGGTCAGCTCCTGTGTCAGGAGCTTGCTGGTTCTGGTGAGACTTTTGATGCAGGGAAAACAAGGCAATCAGAGGTGTAAATTAGGTGTATATTGACAGAGATTGAATCCTAATATTAAACCTTTTTTTGTCTGGAACAGACAAATCTACAACCCCTGCCTCAGATGGTATCAGACTGCTRCTTCACTCTTCAGTTAGTTCTCTGTGGGTGTTGTAAACTTAAACTGTCCTGCCCATATCACTTGCTCTTTCCGAGCATAGCAGAGTGCTAATGACTGCTCTTAATTGCAGGCTGTGGCGGATTTCACCTGAGCCTGAGTGTGTGTGGCTGGTTACTGGGTGAAAAGTTGTTTCTTCATAGTGAGTGCAACCCCAGGAGAGACTGCTGAACAAACTGCTTACTCACTGACAAAATGACTGTAGGAAGCTGGGGGAAGTGGAGTTTCTGGCCTGTATGAATCGGCAGAAAAACTCYATGGCTTGGACTTGTCCTATTACTAACTCACCCTTCCTTAAGAAGCATGGCCAAGGGTGGTGGTTTGTGTGTTCCTTCTAAATGTCATGGAGTGCAAGGCAGTCTGGTGTGGGAGGTGATGTAGGTGTCTTGCATGTTAAACTCCCCTGGAATCTGCCCCTCTGGAGGGGTAGGGCTGGCTTAATCTCAGTCTTAATCAAGTAAACTCTCCAACTGTATTGAAGCAGAAGTGCCTGAAGATGGGGGTTGAAAACTGGAGAGTTTAGAGAGATTAAGGCTTGGCAAAGCACCCAGGTTTTGGGATTTCTGATGTCACTTTGAGATCAATGTTAAGAATAATGCCATCCTTGTCAGCTCGGAGCCTATTGAAGGAGAGGGGAATATGAACCAATAAAACGTTCTAGATGCAGGTGCCTGTGTTCCTAAGTGGCTTTTCAAGGGAAAGTGATCCTCCTGGTGTACTTGAATAACCTGCCTAGGATGTCATGCATGAATGAATAGCATGTTCAAATAACACCAGGTAATTCTATATTAATCTACCAGGAAACCACTCAAAAGCAAAGGCTTGCTGTCTGTGCACAGCTGAAGAACCAACCAAGAAGAAATCCGCTAAAGCAGTTGAACATATTTRGACTGTAAAATACTACTTTGCTTTGTCTGTCTCTTGCTTTGGCTTTACTTACACTCTGTGCATGTTTTTTGTCCTCCATGCAATGTGTTKGGGCTTGTAGTCAAATTAATGTGTGCAGCTGACTCTGCTCAGCTAGGTGTGACTGCTGGTTCAGTGTCAGTGGCTGCAAGGGCAGTAGGGCAAGAACAGGGCTCTTATGCCAGGGGGGATGACAGCTGAGCTGGGGACTTKTGTAAGGAGCATTTCTGTAATTCATGACATCTAGTAGCATGTTTTTCATGTGCTTAAGCCTAAATGGCCTAAAGGAAAGASAGTAGGCATTCCTTATTGCACTACCCTGCTCCCTCTGCAGTGGAAATCCCTCCAGAGTGCAGTTTAATCCTCTTTTTCCTCTTGCAGCTGCAGCAAGCCCACTTTTGTGGCAGAAGGATTGCRTGAAGGGCCCCGAGGTGTGGTGCCAGAGCCTGCGGACAGCCTCGCAATGCGGAGCGGTGAAGCACTGCCAGCAGACTGTTTGGAGCAAGCCTACTGTAGTAAGCATCAACTACTGAGGCTCCTTTCCCTCCTGCTCTGCAACTTGGGTAGCTGCTTTCCATATGCTGATGCTTATCTCCAAGGCTCTTATGGGTGCTGAGTGTTACATCTGAGTATACCTTGGTGCTATGTCTTAATTTAGATGCTAAAACTTGCCTCCTGCTTTACCCTGCTTCCTATGACCTATTTCACAATCTGAGCATTATGTGGAATGGAGCTGCTGATTTCCTAGGTTCAGTCCTCAAATATCTATAATTCAGAACCTTTTGATTCGTACCTGGAGCCACACCACACTGAGAGACCTATTACAATAAATATGTAAGCCTCTTCAGTCTTTCCTATGAGTTAGTATTTTGTAAGATACACTTGATACTAAGTTGTGAGACGTAATGGCATAATCACTGCATTTAACGTGTTTTTTCAGGTTGGTTTGTACTAAATGTAGGTTCCCCTTTACTGCATGTAGCTGTGGTTTGCTGTATGGCTTCACAGATTCCAGGGAAATGTATTTTAATAGACGGAATTGACTTTGCATATGTGGCCACAGGAAAGTGGGAACAGGAACTTGTTAGCTTGGCAGAGCACTGTTAAAATACATGAGGCTGAGAAGTTATGCTTAAAGTGCCAGTCAATTTGGATAACAATTTCTGGTGCTTTTAGGGGGGAAGTTCTCATTCCTCTTGGACTGCAAGCTTGGATTCTTTACTCTGCTGCAAGCTCTACTTTGGGCAAAATACTTAGATTCGTATAAAGTCTTTATTACTCCTGTCCCAGGATTTTTGGAAAGCYGATTGCTCAAAGATCAAGGGTAAAACAGGCTCAGAGAAGGTCCTCAGGGCAGAATGYTTCAGGCTGCATGTGACAAACTGCTAAACTTTCCCATAGAGCACAATTAAGGGTAAAAAAATCAAGTGGTAACATGCCTGATTTCTCACTTTGTGTTCATTTATTGAAGAAATTGGGGATTTGAGATGTTTCAAACAGCTTCCCCCCTGCAGCTTCAGCCAGTATTTCTTTTTGTTTCTTGGTGTTTCTTTTGTTTCTTCCTCTACCTTCTATTTAGATTCCACCTTGAGATGTGCTTAGTTTCATCCAAGAATAACCCTCTCCTCCTTTCCCCAGAACAGTATCCCCTGTGACTTGTGTAAGGAGCTTGTGACAGTGGCTGGCAAGGTTTTGAAGGACAATGGCACAGAGGTAAGCAGAGCTCCCTTTCTGTGTGCAAAAGTGACTTCCTTGTCTCAAGATCTCAAGAGGGGGTGGAAGAGCCTTCTGTATTATAATAATCCTATGTGTTTTGGCTCCTTTCAGCATTCACTGTTTAGATTGGGTAAAGTTTTTACAGTCTGGTCTAGATTAGCAAGTTCTAGAGTTTTTAGTTTGTAGCACATCTGTGATTGAATGTTTCCTTTAATGTCCCACAAGTATACAAACAATTGATCAGAAAAGGTAGAGTGCTTCAATCTCTAGAAGTGAAAGGTTGTATAACAAAGTAGGCTTTATTTTAGTTGCATAAYGTCTCCCTTTGTTCTGTTGTGAGGACAGAGCATTTGTTGTACACCAACTGTCCTGCTAGTCCATTTCACCTCTTGTTTTTAAGTGGTATATGGTAGTGGAGCTGTGTTGGCCAGGCCTTGCAAGAAATTTTTTGTCTTCATCCATGTCTTGCTGAAGGCATCTAGAGAACCTCATTCAGGTTTTGCTTGCCCATGGTCTTGACCTACCTGAGTCCTAGGTGTTCTTATAGCTTTTGAGAACAGAAAGAGCTCTTCTGGTATCCTTATAGTCTCATCTTTCTGCTACAGGATGAGATCCGCTCTTACTTGGAGAAGACGTGTGAATTTCTTCCTGACCAAAGCCTTGTCTCTGAATGCAAAGAAATTGTGGATTCCTACCTGCCAGTCATCATGGACATGATCAAGGAAGAGCTAGTAAGTAAAGAGATCCAATGCTTACACATTTCTGGAAACAGGACCCTTGTGGATGCCCAAGTGGCCCTGTTGATGCAATTCAATTTGTCARGTCCTATAAGCCACTGGATGAAGACCTGCCTTTATTTAAGCTGGAGCTCTGTTCCCTGTTTATGGGGAAGAACAGTTGTTTTAATGCTTCAGATAAGCCTGTTGAATCACCAAAGAATGCTTKAGTTATCTGAAAGTTGCTACAGTAAATATTTTGAAGTTCTCTTTGTGGAGATGAGCCCTGGGAATTCTGAGGAACACAGTTTAAACAAGACTACTTCTGTGAAACTGGCTTTGTGCYGTGCTTTTAAAGCTGAATAACTGTCTCAGTGTCACAATGCTGTCAATCTAGAGCTTTATGCCTCTCATCTCATTCAGGACAAACCCGAAGTAGTGTGCAGTGCCCTTTCGTTGTGCCAATCCCTTCAGAAGCACCTCGCAGCGATGAAGCTTCAGAAGCAGCTCCAGTCCAATAAGATACCAGAGCTGGACTTCTCTGAACTGGCATCTCCATTCATGGCTAATGTGCCTCTTCTCCTTTACCCTCAGGACAAACCCAAGCMGGAGTCCAAGGTAAGGGTAGGAAGTCAAGGTAGTGTCAGCATGTGAGAGTTAATATTTTCCAGAGCTTTAGTGTTTCTTTGTGTAAGAGCTTATTGAGGATTATAGGTAATGACTGACTTTACTAGCCTCGGATTATGCCACATGTTTCACTTGAGTGCCTGTCCCATGGTGAGTATTTTGCTGCTCCTTACAGACTTACCTTTTTTCCTAGCCTTTGTGTGCTTACAGATAGGCTAAATAAAATGAAAGCTGCATGCACTATGGACTGTAGACATAGACCACAGCTCTTAAGGGTAAGGCAAGTCTTGTGCTGGGCTGTTCCCATCCACAAGTGTGCTAGTCAAGCAGGTCATACTGGAAATAACTTCTTTCAAGTGCAACTTTGGCATTACTTAGAGGAGTTGTCTGCATMCTAATGAACGTTTTGGTTTTGTCCTTCAGAAGAAGCCCTCATCTCTGAATCCAGAGATGACAAACTGGATGGGAAAAGAACTGGAGAGCTGCCGGGGGAAATAAATGAGACAGCCTGCAAGTATAGGCTGGGGYTTGATGATAAGCTTGAGTCAGGAGGAGACAATTGAGTGGGTAGAGTGCTGCTGTGGGTAGAGAATGCTGCTGTGCAGTGTTCCTCCTCTGCTGGAGCAGATGGATCTGTCCCAGGCATAGAAGCTCCCCTCTGTAGTAAAAAATCAAAGGGTTTTGAGGATTGGGCATCTTAACAGTGATCTGGGGTTTCAGAGCTGAGCAGGTACCTCATCCCCATCTAGTGGCTGGCGTGCATATGAGCAGGTACCAGTGCCTTGGCTTTTCCTATTAGCTCARGTTTTAAAGGCTTCTGTGAGGATTTATCAAAGTGCTGTTATATATAGACTGAAACAGCCCTTTAAACGTAGTCATAAATGATACCTGCAAATGGGCTGTGCAGTGACTTGCCAACTTGTTCTCTTTCCCCCAGGGCACTGGCGATGTCTGCAAAGACTGCATTCAGCTCGTTACTGATCTCCAGGAGGCCGTGAGGACAAACTCCTCCTTTGTGAAGTCCTTAGTGGCTCACGCCAAGGATGAGTGTGACCGCTTGGGACCGGGAATGTCTGATATGGTAAGTGATCGTTCCTAAAGATAGGTCCCTATGTAGGAGCATGAGGAGCTTGTGCCTTCGTTGTCTCAATATAATTTCTATTAAATAAAATAAAGGAGACAGTATAACATATGGAATGCATTGCACAGCATAACAGCCAGCCAAAAATAGCAGGGGTAGGTGAGAAAGGTCAGAGTGAGTGTGGGGAGAAGAAACTTAAATTTCCATTTGTCCTTAAGGGCATCTGTCATTAAAAAAAGCCCTGCCAAGGTAATATGGTAATATTGTTTGGGGCAGTGCACTGGGGAAGAGAAGGGCTCACGCAATGAGCCACATTGCATATGCAATGCTCRAGTGGCATGAAATACCATGTCATATTTGGGGCAAGCCCTAGATAGTTATTTAGCAGGACAGGTAAATTAATACCTTGAAAAGGGTAAGGAAAATTAACTGTGTAGCTGAAGTGCCTTGATATTTACAGCAGTGTTTTCTTCCCCCTTCCTGCAGTGCAAGAGTTACATCTCTGAATATTCAGACTTGGCCATCCAGATGATGATGCACATGGTAAGTTCAGCAGAAGATGGTGTTTGCTGTTAGTTCACTTCAGCTTTGCATAGCTAACTTGTTAAGAAATAAACACCTAATTTTACAGTAAAACTCTGGTGTATGCTCTTGATCCAAACCTTTAGTATTCMCTATGAACTTGGCATTTATTGAACAGTAGATTTGGGCTAAGGATGTTTACTTGAGCACTTTTCTTTCACAGCCTTTTAACAATGCAAAAGACTAGTCCTTTGAGGCAGGACAAGTATATTTTTCTGCATTCATTATCTGTCTTGTGCTCAAGTCCCTTTTATCCTCAAAATACTAGCTCAGCACATTAGAGCTGGTCAGTGTTTAGCTGGCAAACACAGTCCAGTCAAGTAATAAGTTGGAAGYTGTCCTAAACCTCACTTCTCCACTTCAAGTCTGCTGCTTTTTGGCCTTTTGATAGGAGCAGTGGTGAGTAGCACCAGTTTTGGTCTTGTGCAGCAATATATTTTGCCTCTGACCATTTCTGTAGTGTCTTTTTTTCATGGTATTTCGAAGCCATTTGAAAAAGAACAGACTTTTCCTTGAAGGAYGCAGTCCTGAGTTTTCCCAAGTAATGTATCAAGTTATTGGTGAATTTACGTGTGGAATGCGTGGCTGACTGGAGCACTTGCYTCAGACTGTACAGGAATTGCTTCCTGTTGGACTTGGTTGTCCAAATTTGAGCTCGAGGCAACTGCACAGTGTTAGAGTGATTTAAATGTGGGGTGACACTCCAGCACTGCCAAAGTTTATATGCTGGATCTCTGGGGTGGGGACCACATATTCCCCCTTCATRGCAAGTGTATGTGGTTCAAATGCTTTTTTCTTATTTCTAATTTCTCCTATCTTTCTATCTCCCACCTCCTCTGTCAACAGAAGGATCAGGTAGGTGAGCAATTGCCTGTGGTGACACCTTGCTTTTCTGTTAAAGGGCTTGTAGTTTACTCGCTATTAGYTGTGTATTTGGTGTGACTGTACTCAGTTTTGACAGATACAAGGGATGCTCRTGGGATTAAAGCAGGGAAAGGCCTAGAGACTTCCTTTAGTGTGTCAGTCCTGTTTCCGAGCCCAGACACCAGCTTGTGATGCAAAGGCTTGATCATGACTTGGCCAGTGGAGTAGAAAATATAATTACCTTCATGTCAGAAAAATGTGGAAAATGTAGCCAGCAGCTCCTGTTGGCTTCTGGCTTCAAGTTTKGGGTCAAAAGGGCTCTAATGAAGCTATTCCTGGCTCTTCTGTGGGGTGGCTTTAAAACTAGGTTGATACAGTTGTTCAGAGTATATGGATTTTTTGAAAAAAGGGTGTAGGAGGCCTTTAGAGTTCCTAGAACTGTTCAGGCTTTGGATGAACACAGTTCTGGGGGACCTTGTGTCTGTCACCTCTGTGAGGATGTGTGCATGTGGTGTTGCTGTAGCATTAATAYCTGGAAATGCTTTTTGTAATGCATGAAGCAAAGGGCTTGACTTAAAGGAACTGCCTGGAGTAGTGTGAAGCAGRTGCTGTATTTGAGAGGGTGCTTTTGCCTGTGCATGAGGTTATGGCCTGATGCATAAACACAAACCTCTGCTTGATGCCTTAGTGCCAGTGGTGTGTGATGTCCTGTCTGTAGRACTGAAATAACACTGAGTTCAACAGCCTTTCTAGGGGGAAACTCYACATTTTATGCATTTCTCTGTACAGCCTTTCTCACTTCATGTGCAGGGATAATGTGGCCTATTGTAGTAGTTTGCCTTGTATATTCAGTCCTTTCTGTACTTGATAATGTTCTTAAAAACCCTTGGGAAGAACCCAGAGCCCTCAGATTATTTTACTGTTTCTTACCTGTGGGAAGAACACTCAGTACTACTGTAGACCCTTGTAGGGAGGGAGTTCCTGCAGGGCTGGGTTTTAATAAGGTTTCCTTATTTCTTATAGGCTGTGATGAGTAATTATGCAGGAATTTGTTGCTGATTGTGTAAAATAACCTTATTACATGCTTCAAAGGAGGTAGTTTGTGAATGGGAAGTCTCATCCAGGCATTTCTTTTTCCTTGGGTGACTTGTGAAGTCAGGAAAAGTAGCATCTTGTACATGATAACTTGAGGCCTGGGGGGATGTAGCTTCATGGAGGGGTCAGACGTTGTCAYGGTGGTGGCCTCTCTGGTGCCGGTGGCTTTTTTAAGTCAACTCCTTTGTGAGGGGTGCTCATAATGTGCTAGCTCGTGGTAAGGGGGGTTTAATGGATGTGACCTMACCTCCTCCTAAAGCTGCTTGATGAAACTGGAAGCTGCACCTAGTGGCTGTCCTACTAGTAACCAGTGTCTGAAATAGCAGTAGTCTTGAAACATAGGTTGTGCTGGAGCGTTTTCAAGCTATGGTGTCTATTCCTTGCCCTTCGATAGGCTCCATAAAAGAGGGGCAAGGAGTCGCCCGGACACTTTGACCAATTGTGCATTTCTTTCCAGCAACCCAAGGACATTTGTGCCATGGTTGGGTTCTGCCCTTCTGTGAAATCTGTTCCTCTTCAGAAACTAGTGCCAGCTCAAGTGGTTCATGAAGTGAAAATGGAAACTGTGGAGGTAAGRTAGCTGCCTTTGTACTATTCTCGCAGCTCTGTGGTCCTTACTGCTTTGCTGTAATAAACTAGATAAAGCAGAAAAACAGACTTGAGGCTATTATCTATAATCTAAACCACACACAATCTGGCATCTTCCTGTTTCTGAGGCTCTTCTGTGAGTTGGAAAAGCTGACTGATTTAGAATAGCACAGCTATAAGGTATTGCTGCAGGTTAGGTTTGAAATAAAACTCTTGGGTTGTTCTATTTCAGTGCAAGAAACTTTGGTGGGGGAAAAAACCCTTCTCAATGTGAGTTTTGCCTGATTTTCAGAGTGATCCTTCAGCCCTTTAAAATGGGACAGCAATGCACATACAGATGAGTACAGTCAGTCTGGGAGCAGAATTTGGCCCAAGCACCTTGGTTTCCCACAGCCTTTGGCTTGAAGTGTGCCAAGTTTTTTTTCAAAGCCCCCTTCTTGAGGACAGCTTTTCTGATTAAGTAACTCTGAATGGAATCTCCAAGTTCCTCTATTTTGTGGCCTCTTGTGCAAGCAGAAAGGAGCTCTGGGCTCCAGATTGCACTTAGCTAAAAAGAAAAACATCTGAGAAACAAAGCACTTCCCACTTTAGCCACTGTTGGTCTTGTTACTTTTCCATGTCTACAGGATGCAGTCCCCTTTCTTAAATGACCAGGTATCTTAATGAAGGGTGCAAAGGACTGCTTCACAAAGGTGTGTTGTTACTGAGATCTTTGAGGCTTTGGGCTTGGGTGATATTTTGAAATCAGCCCAAACTGACTAGGTAAGCGAGATGTCATGCTTCATCTCAAGTTAAATGCTGTTGGAGCCTTAGTCATCCATGCCAGATGGGGTGAAGTGTTGACCTACTGTTTTATAAATATTATCTTTGTTCTGTAACACTGCAGAAAGCATCAGTTCAAGAGAAAACGTTTTCTGTGTGTGAAATCTGCGAGACGGTGGTGAAGGAAGTGACTGGCCTGCTGGAGAGCAACAAGACAGAGGTGTGTGAGAGGTGAAAACAGTGACTCTTTGAAAGCTCTGCCCACAATGGTCCTCTTGTGGAGGTGGAGGCTGGTTCGTTTCTCGCTTGTTTCTGTGCAAGTGAAAGGTGTGCTGTCCTTGGGCAGCACAAATAACCAAGCAAATGTACCTAAAACTGGCACGRTGTCACATTGCTGCTTCCTTTGCCCTGTTATGCTCCAGGAGGAGATTGTCCACGAAATGGAGGTGGTCTGCTACCTGTTCCCAGCAAGTGTCAGGGACCAGTGCAAGGACTTCATAGATGTCTATGGGCAGGCYGTGATTGACATGCTTTTGGAGGCGACTAATCCTGAAGCTGTGTGCGTTATGCTCAAGTGCTGTGCAGGCAACAAGCCGCCTCAGCCAGGTTGGTGATGAGGAAATCAGCATGTTGCAAGACAAGCTGGTTTACCTCTGATTACATCTCCTTTTAAGGACTCCTACCTGCTAGTCTGTTTAGCTTGATCTTGCCCCCTTTCACCTTGGGGGGGCTCCACRAGGGTTAATTTTCTCTTCAGTTTTAGCAAAACCTGCGGGTGGCTTCTGTGATGTCTGCAAGATGGTGGTRGCTTATGCAGACAAGGAGCTGGAGAAGAATGCCACGACAGCGGAGATCGAGGCTTTGCTGGAGAAAGTCTGTCACTTCCTCCCGGAGTCTGTCAGTGACCAGGTAAAGCCCCTGTGTGCAAGGCAGCCTGAAAGSCAGTGTTAATGCTGGGGCATCAGGGGCTGTCCCTGTGCCGTTTGATTTGGGTAGATCCCATGATGGCAGTTAGGCCTATCTTGCTTTCTCTAGGTTTTCACTTGCAATCTGTGTACATAGTACTTTGGGGTCATTAGTACTGCCCTTAATTCTACTATAAAGGTCCAAATATTCCTCATGGAARTCTTTATGTGGCTGGCTGGCTTTTTAGCAAATTCTATTTGCAAGGTGAGAACCAAATGGGAAAGGGAAACAAACTGACCACAAGTGCAGCTGAGGCTCAGGCCTCTCTTCAGCCACCTGATCCTTCCTAAGGTTTCTTCCCTAATTGGGAGCAAAGGGGAGAGAAGCTTCATGTGCAGTAGAGCAAAGGACATGGGCAGACTTCATGGAGGCCACTAAAATGCCCACACAAGCCTGCCTTGTGGTAGGAAATGGGTGGACCATGAGTTTTAGCATGCCCAGGACTCTAATCACCTGTTAAAGCACTGCCTTGTGCTGGACTGTATTAAAATAACCAGCACAGTGCAACTTGRAGCTGAAGGAATCCCTCCTTTTGGAGCCTGGCTGGAGTTGGGACCACGGAGGGGTTCCGCATTTGCCCCTTGTTTAGGGGTTGGCACTCCTGAATAGTTGGACTTCCAAGGACCTGGCTCAGCTGAATTGGACTCATTTGCAGTCAGTAATGGGGTTTTGCCTGGAAATCCTCTGAGAAGAGTGTGGGAACTGCTGAAGGGTTTTTCTCTTAACRCTGATCTTGTTCAGAGGATTAACCAAGTAATTGGAAGCAGGCTGGCATAATTCCAGGGAGATAGCAAAAGGTAATACCTGCTAGGYCATTATCATCAAAAATTACATGAAGTCTTATGTGGCTGCTGAGTAGCAGCAAGAGGCAACTCTTTAAGTTTAGCAGGCGTAAAATATACAGCTATTAAGTGGCTATGAAACATCTATCCCTGCTGACTGCTGTGAGCTGGTTTATAGTGGTGGTTGGTTTATTAATCAGAGCTATTAGTYGCTGCTGAGAGCTGATGTCTCCCTGCACTTGGGAGCTCCTCTCTGCTGGAGGGCTGGTGGTTATTGATGGGTGGGGATGCTGCTGCCTGGCCTGGAGCTAGCAGCAATGGTGCTAAAGCTGAAGAGGCATCAGCCTTTTGCTGTTTTCTTCAGGATATTTGTCTCCAGCTTGTGTGCTGTTAGCTGAGATGGGGCAGAGCACCCAAGGTGACCCTGGGAATTGAAACCTGTCCTGCTGGTTCCCTTGCCCCTCTGGAGCATGTATCAGCCTAAGTGCTCTTGTCCCGGTTAGTGCGCTGCCGAGTCTCAGCCTGCAGAGCTCGAGYCTCTTCCCAGTGTTTTAAGAGTTGTTTTAAGAGTGTGAAGCTGTGCTGCCTCAGTCCTGTCAGCCTTCAGCAGAGGGATGTCTCAACCTGTGCTTTGTTGCAGTGCGTTCAGTTTGTGGAGCAATACGAGCCTGTGGTTGTGCAACTCCTGGCACAGATGATGGATCCCACTTTCGTCTGCACCGTGAGTATCCCGCTCGCTCCCACTCAGTCCTGCCTCTCGTGGCCTAGCATGCACGTTCTGCTGGGATAAAATCAGCTGGGAGCAAATTCAGGTGCCCGAGTTGGGGATTGAGGGGTCTCAGTGCGAATGAAGATCCCGACTTTGCTGTCCCCTTCACAGAAACTTGGAGTCTGTGCAACAGCAAAACAGCCTCTGCTGGGGGAGGATGCCTGTGTCTGGGGTCCGGGCTACTGGTGCAAGAACATGGAGACTGCTGCTCTGTGCAATGTGAGTAAAGGAGGATTCACCTCATTCCTTTGGTGCCCCCTCTGAYTCTCTTCCATTCCACACTGGAAATGGATAAATTCCACCTTCAGAAGGCTGGATTCCAGCTAGAGGGAATGCCTCGAGTTTGACCTCAGCTTTCTTGGAGCAGGCTGCTGCTGCTCCCCTTGGCTCCTGCTCCCTGCCACTCTGTCAGTGTTTCAGAGTCCCATGCAAGGTGCAGAACGAGCTGGACGTTCGTGTTCTGCAGCGACTCATGGACTCTTAAAAACTGGCCCCAGCTCTTGCTGTTGGCTGTATTGCCTTGCCAGGGGGCAGTCCTCAATGGTTAAGGGTCATCAGTGTTGAGTCCCTGTCTTGGGGGGGAAAAAAGGTTATTCACCATAGCTTTCTCTTTAAATCTTTRTTTAAAGAAAAAGACTTAATCACAAAAGTCTTGGCTCAAAATAAGGTATTGATTGAATAAGTGCCCTTTTTGCAAAACCAGGCCTTTTTCCCCCCTCAGTCCTGCTCTGTTCTCTCCCTTTAGGCTGTTGATCACTGCAARCGTCACGTGTGGAACTAAAAGCAGCATTTCCAGTCGGGAAAGTCCCCCGTGACGCCTGAGAACACGGGCTGAGGCTGCCGGAGAAGCTGCATCGCAAATGTCCCTCCGGCCTCGCTAACAATTTGACCTTCGAGTTCCTTTGTTGTAACTTTTCTGTAGCAGTGCTGCTGTTGAAGGATCAGATCTTCGTTGTCCATTTAAAGATACTTCTGATTGTACAGTTTAACTCATTATGCTCCTAAAAATAGTCAGTGTTGTAGATTTTAATTGGTAGGCTGAAGTGTTTTTAGGCGCAGAGAATGGCAGGGAAGATGAATGAGATGAGGATATTATCTTTTTAATTAAAAAAAGAGACAGTGACTAAACTTCCAAGTGTCTTTCTGTAGCTGGGAGATTACAAGCTTTGCATTTTTAACATCTGCCTGGATTATTAATTTTCTGTGTTAACTGCTGGGGAACCCTCAGGGGAGACCTTGAGTCCCCGACTCCCTCGGGCTGGAATTCTCAAAGCTTCACAAACGTAGGGGGGCCCCTTTGTGTGCCTGGCCGCTTTCAAAGTGGCTGGTGCATGAAGCACCCCTTGCCTTGGGGTCGCCGTGCTCAGGAAACCCTCGCTCAGTGTTGGGATCGCGTTGCCTCCTTCCTTGGCCCTATGGAAGGAGGGTGTTCCCCTGTCGGGCCTGGCTGGGATTTYGGGGCGCGTGCTGATGCAACCGGGGCACTCCTGCCTTTTGTCTTCAGCGCTGCCTAGTCTTGCAGCTTTCAACACGCAGCCGGCGTGGGCATGGTGAGGAAGGGCTGGTGGAAGGATGAAGGGGGAGAGAGAGGAGCTAGCTGCAGAGGATGGGTTCCTCCAGGCCCCTRGTGTTGGGGGGCACCAGGAATCATGTTTTCTGATCAAGTTACACCCCCAAAGGCAGGTCCTGAAGCAGCTCTGGAAAGAGCTGGGGCAGAGGTGAAGCTTTGACAATTCCAGGCCCGGGGGGGAAGGTGCCTGCAACTGCTTTTGTGGGGGCTTGGGGGAGCYGGGAGCAGCTTTAGGAACAGGCAGACCAGTCTGGATGGGGCTGAGCTGAGACCCACTYGGCTGCAGCCTTTGTTACTTGTACATACTCCATGCCCGGGCAGCGTTGCCAGCTCTCGGTACTGATTAGTCCTTTCTGTTTGCGTTTGTATGGGGCTCTGAGGTGCTCATTGCTTGGGAAAAGGGTCCCCTAAAGGCTTCCAAGCTGAAGCGCTCTGTCAGGGTGGGTTTGTGCAGTGGGGAACCAAGCGCCCCAAAGTGGGTGCATGTGTCAGCAGCGGAGTCCCCTCAAGGGGCTGCCTTCGTGTGGCTTTGGGCATGGGCTTGACCCTTGCTGTTGCAGGTAGTGAAGATCTAATTCTCTTTTCTCCTGGATTTTGGCACTGCGCAGCCTTTAGCGGCCCTTGGGAGCGAGGGCGGCCTCGTGTCCATGCAGGGCTCGGCCTCGTGTCCATGCAGGGAATCCCTCTATGGAGTTTTCTTCCTGTGGAATGTTGCACCTGACCTGCTTGCCTGGCGTGTGTGGGGGAAGCACGTGGCTGCTTTGTAACAGAACATTGTCTTGAGTTTGTTTTTTGCACAAAGGCTTCTTTAATGAACAATAAACACCTGTAAACCACGGCGTGCTTCCTTTCCTTGCTGTGCGTYGGGAATGGGACATGGGAATGGGATGGGGAGCCCCACCTGCTCTGCACTGCCCTGGCTGCTCCAGCCTCCCGGTGCTCCTGGGAGGGGGTGTGGTGAGCAGCGCTGCGTGGGTGCTGCTCCCATTGCTCCTCCCGCCTGCTCCGGCGTTCCTCACTCCGGGAGCAGCGCGGCAGCGGAGCCGGCCGCCCAGGGACASCATGGAGAGCCGACGGAGGGGCTGGGTCCTGGTCCTGGCGCTTTGCTGGGGGGCCTATCAAGGTAAGGTTGAGCTGGGGCTAGGAGAGCACACAGATCTGCTCCAAACCCTTACAGCCATTAGAAATCCCTCTCGGAGGGATTTGTGGCCTCTGCGAAGGGTGGAAACGCCTTCATGGAGCAGCGTTGCTTCCTTAGCCCTCRGTGCTGTGAGCATTGGGCTGTGGGAAGGGAGGCCGAGCTGGGGGCTGGTGCTGTGGTCCTGGCCCTGGAAGGGCATCCTTGGGGTAGAGGCAAGGGCTGGGGCCAGCAGCCCCTTCCCCTYGGGAACGGCAGGGATGGGGAGCATCCATGTGTGGGGCTGGAGTAGGGTTGGTGTGTCAGGACATGGTGGAGCACAGAGGGGAGCAGAGAGCGATCCTGCTCCTCCCTGYACCATGGAGGAAGCTGAAGCAGCAGCCCCCTCAATGAGCAGAGGGGAAGAGCAGGGCTTGTTCCCAGCCATTCCTGCCTGTCCCTCTGGATCCCTTCCCTTCAGCACCTGGGGAGGAGCCCAATTCCAGCCCACAGGAAATAATGGGGTGGTTCTCCCGGGGGAGAAGCGACCCAGCGCTATGGCTGAAGGGGGGGAAACAGGGAGATAAAGGCCCCCCAGCACCTGCAATGGCTTGAGACCTTRAGGAGCACTGCCCATGAGAGCTGCCTTTCTGAGCACCCTGCTGGGGTGCTCCAGCGCAGAGCTGCCCCACAGGGCCCCCATTGCTGTCCTTGYGAGTGGGGTGCATGCTGGAACGCCCTCCCCTGCCCCCGGCTCTCCACTGCCGCATGCTGCTCTTCCAGTTGGTCCTGATGCCGGCGGATCCCACGGCGAGGGCAGGGCGCCGCGGGCGGCCGCCTGACTCAGGGCGCTGCTGCTGTGGGGGCAGGAGCGCAGCCTGGGCCCCGGCACCGCGCGATGGGGCAAGACTGGGGCCGAGGGCGGTGCGGGAGCGCGGGTGACTCAGGGCGCCGGCCCGGCCTTCCGCACGGGGTGTCGCAAGCTGCCCCCTCCGCTCACGCTGCTGGGGAGGGACGGCCTTCACGGTTAACCTGCTCTATCAATGTCCTATTTGCTGTCCTCGAGCGGGGCGAGGGGCCGTGCGTGAGCGCGCTGTGCTGTGCCCGCAGCGGCCGCGCGGCCGGCGTGCGACGAGCGGGAGCCGGCGCTGCGCCCGCACAAGGGCGTCCCGTGCCACCTGTGCCAGGTGGCGGTCTCCGTGCTGGGCAAGATCCTGCAGGACAACTGCACCGAGGTGGGCGCCGTGCGTGGGGCTGCGTGCACATGCACGCTGGGGCGCCCGGCCCGAGCCTGCCCTCCCGCCTCGCCCCCAGGACAAACTCCGGGCCTTCCTGGAGAAGGGGTGCCAGCGCCTGCCCTTCCAGGACTGGTCCACGCGCTGCAAGAAGATGGTGGACACGGGCATCCTGGTGCTCACGCAGCTGGGCAAGCAAGTGCTGGTGAGCGCCGGACGGGCGGGCAGGCGCCACGGGGCAGGACGGTGCCCTCAGCGCCGCCCGCCCGCCCGCAGTCGGACCCCAAGGTGGTGTGCGGCACCATCAAGCTGTGCGGGCCGCGCGCCGACGGCGCCCTCGCCTTCGAGCCCGCGTCGGCGTCGTCGGCGTCGCCGGCCGGGGACTTTGCGTGGCCGGCTGCGTCCGTGGCAGCGCGCGCGGAGGACGAGTCGGGGCAGCTGTGCGGGGCCTGCGCCCGGCTGGCGGCCGCAGTGCTGGACATGGGCGCCGCGGACCTCGGCACCCACTGCGAGAGCCTCGGGCCACTGCTGGCCCCCGCGGTAAGGAGGGGAGGCGGGAGGCGAGTGGGGCGCCGCGGGGCACCCGCCTCAGCTGCCGAGTCCCACTTGTCCCCGGCAGTGCCAGCGCCTCGCGGCGGCGCACGGGGAGGCAGCGGTGCGCCTGCTGCGGCTCGTGGTAAGCGCCAGTGCCCCTTGCACTTCTCGCCCGTGAAGGGCCCCGCGTGGGTGGCAGCAGGACTGTGACTGCGCCTCCCACGCCGCCTGTGCCTGCAGGACGCGCGGGCGCTGTGTTCGCTGGCGGGCGCCTGCCCCGCACCGCCGCCGCCGCTCGCCGAGGCCCTGCTGCACGTGCTGGGCGCCCTCCCGCCCCACGCGGTAAGCGGGGCGGCCTCGGTCGGTGCGCGGTGCACGGTGCGGGCTCATGAGTCACTCCCCCTGCCCCTGGCTTGACCCAGGAGGGCAGCACGCCGCTCTGCGACGTGTGCCAGGTCACTGTGAGGACGGCCGAGAGCCTCCTGGAGAGCAACGTCACCGAGGTGGGTGCCTGCGGTGGCGCGGGGCAGCGCGACGCGGGGTGGCGGTGACCGGGCGCCGTGGGGCTGTCCCCACCCTGCAGGAGCAGCTCGTGGAGGGCATGGAGAAGGTGTGCGACCTGCTGCCCCACGCCGTACTCGCCCAGTGCCGCGACTTCGTGGACTCGTACGGCAAAGCCGTGCTCACCATGCTGCTGGAGGCCACCGAGCCGCAGGCCGTGTGCGCCCTGCTGCGCTGCTGCCCCAGGGCCCCCGCAGGCACGGGGGACCAGGCGGCGGCGCTGGCACGGCTCTCGGCGGGCGCCCTGTGCCTCGTGTGCCAGAGCGTGGTCACCTACGTGGACAACGAGCTGCTCCGCAACGAGACGCTCGCTGAGCTGGGCGGCGCGCTGGACAAGGGCTGCGAGCTGCTGCCGCCGCCGCTCGCGGGCCAGGTACGCGTGGGCCGGGCTGAGGGGGCGTTGTGCCGCCCGCCCGCCGTGGCCCCGCTCGCAGCTGCCGCGTCCCCGCAGTGCGAGGCGCTCGTGGCGCAGTACGAGCCCGCCGCCCTGCGCCTCCTCGTCCAGGTCCTGGACCCTGCCTTCGTCTGCACCGTGAGCACCCCTCCTCAACACCCCCTGCCCACCGCGGCTCTTATCCCCGTCCCGTTTCCCATCCCTCTCCTCTGCCCACAGAAACTGCGAGCCTGYGACGCGCCCGAGGAGGATGAGGAGCGCAGTGGCGCCGACCCCTGCGCCCAGGGCCCCAAGTACTGGTGCCGGAGCGTGGCCACCGCCGCGGCCTGCGACGTGAGCGCATGGAGTGGGGACAGTGGCACGTGTCGGGCCCGGCCCGGCCATGCCGCCCCCGCTCATGCAGCTCTGCCCCCGCATTGCAGGCCCTGGAGCACTGCCGGCGGCACGCGTGGCGCTAGGAGCCCCCCGAGGGCCACGGCGCCCGCCCGCCGCGGGTTGTACCAGGAGAGGAGAGGAGGACGGACAGCAGAGAGGAGCCGAGCACGAGCTGCAGCCACACGCATGCCATATGTGCGTGTGTGTTTGTCTGCATGTATATAAATATATATATATGAGAGACGAAGAGGCTCCGGTGTGTTCATTCTGCTGCCCCCCGCCCCAAGGATGACAGACAGCTTAACCAAAGCCATAGACGGTGTATTTGGGATTGCCGCGGCCGAGCGGCAGGGGCGCCGGGACACGCACGCGAGTACGCGGCGCACGAAGGCCCCGACTGCCCAGTGCGCACCGCTGCTGTCACCGCCTGCTTGCTTCGACCTCGCGATACGTTTTGGTAAAGCCAACGAAATGGAGGGGGAAAATGAACAAAAAAGGCCTTGTCTTGTTTTGTTTTGGAGGGGAGGAAGCTTTCCTTTCGGGAAGGGTGATGACACAGAGCAATGCCGAGCGGAGCCCCCGGCCCCGCACTGCTTGGTGCACCACGGTCGGCCCAGGAATACTTCCCTTTCTCTTCGCTGCTGTTTCTTTTTTTTTTTAAATACATTTTTTTTTGAAAAAAAAAATCTTTTTTTTTCTTCTTTTATAAGAAAAATAAAAAAAACCTCTCAATGGTTCCATGACTAGACGGCACGCAAGTAGATGACACGCCGCGCGGTCCTGAGAGCCCTTTCCCGGGGTGAGCTCACGCCCGGGCGGCCGCAGGCGGCCGGGTCGGTGTCGCGGTGCCGGGCGGGCGCCCTCGGCCCCGCCGTGCGCGGGCAATGCCCATCATAGCTCCGTGATCTCCAGCGGGCTCTCCACGATCACCTCCCGCATCTTGTGCAGCGGCGTGGACTTGGCCGACTCGGTGCGGGCGTTGTGCTCGCCGTAGGCGCCGCAGTCGGCGGCCAGCGTCTCCAGGGAGCGCCCCAGGCCCTTCTGGTCGTCCTCGGGCAGGCTGTTGAGGTCGGCGGGCAGCAGCGTGCCCGTGCTGCCGTGCACCACGTGGATGCCGTCGGGCCCCTTGAGCTCCACGGGCTGCTTGTGCCGGAAGCGCAGGCTGCCCTGCCCGGAGCCTGCCTCCTCGTCCTCGTCCAGCTCCTTCTGGATCAGCTGCAAGAGGCAGCATGGGGGTCACCAGCGGCACTGGGAGCCTCCACTTTAGGAGCGCTTGCAGTTGCCTCAAGAGCCCCGAGCACCTCCAGTCACGTGGAGGACGCGCAGGCCCGGGCTGGCCCCAGCGCTGCGCTGGGGCAGGGCTTGGAGCACAGGCCCACGACGGGACCGAGGGAGGTGCTGGGTCCTGTGCCCCGGCCGGGGGAGGCACGGCATCTCAGAGGGCAGCACAGCATCCCAGAGGGCAGCATGGCATCCCAGAGGACATGGCATCCCAGAGGGCAGCACGGCATCCCAGAGGGCACATCACGCACGTCCCCGTGCCACGCACACCCTGTCTACCTCAGTGACCGAGGAGCGGTCCCCCAGACTGGCGGTGGCCTTATGCACCATCCGCTGGGCAAAGAGCCTTTTCAGGCGCATGTAATCGTCCAGGACCACCTTCAAGAGTGAGCCCTGGGCGGAGCGGGAGAGAGCGCCGTCACACGTGGAGCGCCCGCCGTCCCCCACCGACGGACCTGGCCGCTTGCCGCCGTGGACAAGTCCCTCTGCGCCGCCCGGAGCTGTGGGAAGCAAGCCCCGCCGCGGCGCCGCTCACCTTGAGGGGCCCCTCGCGCATGATCTGCCCCAGCTTGGCGATGTTGTCGTACTCCTGGATGGCGGCGCGCAGGTAGCGGTCATCCTCGGGCTTGGCCGCCGACGGCTCCCTGCCGAAGGTGCCCTGCGAGGCGAGGGGGCGCTTGAGCGCGCCATGGGACAGCCGTGGCGTGCCAAGGGCTCCTCAGCAAGCTGCAGGGCCGGCCCTGAGCGCCGCGGAGAGGCCGGTTCCGCCAGGCCAGCAGTGCCGTGTCTCACGTGCGTCCTGGCCGGGCTGTTCCACAGGTCGGTGATCTCACTCAGGTTCTCGGGCAGGTCGTCCTCGTGCTCCGCTTGCGCCGCCAGCTCCATGTTCCTGCAGAAGGGGTCCAGCCACACCGGGTTCGCCCTGCGCCAGAGGAAACACACACGTTAAAGCAAGGAGAGGGCTGAAACACCCCTGTGCATGAGCGTGTTGGAGCCCTCACGGGACCTGGCCCTGGGAATGGGCAGAACTCACCCGTCAAAGGAGTACTTGTTGGTGTTGGGCATATCCATGATGTCCATGAAGCCCCGGTTCCCTGCAGAGAGGCGGGGGTTGCGTGTGCCCATCGCCAGTGCCCATGCTCTGGCGTGCCCTCCAGGTCCACCCGGCTCTGCTTTGCAGCAGAGGAAGCCCAGGGCAGCTCACCTGTGGAGCCCGCCACTATAGCCTTCAGCTTGCGCTTGTGCCTGCGAAACAACGACCCAGAGAAAAACAGGGAAGACGCGTCAGAGGAGAGAGGCGTGGGGACTTGCAACAAGGTCAGGCAGCAAGCGCGGCGAGGAGGGCTCCTCCTGTCGGGGCAACTCACACTGTCCGGTAGTACCAGTTCATGAGGATGAAGAGCATGGCAGCCAGGAAGAGGAGAACAGCCAGCACAATGATCGCCATCTGGGAGAGGCAGGGGCTCAGCAAGATCTGGGACTCAACTAGCACCCGACTCTGGGCGCCTGCATGACATGAACCGGGCAAAAAGGCCTCTCTGGGTCATGGGGAGGCCGGTTACCTGCAGAGCTGAGAGGTCGTCTGGAGCCCGGGCCGTGATGGCGGGCTGCACGTCCAGCACATTGTAGTTCCTGAAGAGGTTCCTCAGCTGCTCCTTGTTCTCATCGATCATCTGGATTACTCTGGGAAGAGGAGGGATGCAGCGGCTGATGGGAGGTCCCTCGCCTTGCTCAGGTGTGTCAAGACTGGTGACGTTCCCGGGTGCTCCACAAGCCTGAGCGGTGGCAGGCCCACAAAGCGCAGGGCAACGCACCGCTCCACGTCCAGGATCCGGTTGGTTTCCCTGTTCACCACGTGGATCAGCAGCTCTGTCTGCGCGAAGTTCACCCGGCCCTTCTTGTCAACGTGGAACTGAGGAGACAACAAGGGCAGCCCGCGCTCAGGACATCTCCAGAGCCCTGACCCAAGGAGGACTTGCAGAGCCAGAGACCCTCTACACTGGTGTGGGGCCACCCTGGGCCTCTTTCATCAAAGACTTCCAGCCCAGGGGTCTTCCAGCAGGCCACCATGCTTTTGATAAGCTCTTCTGTGACCCGATTCCCACCTCTCTTTTGGAAGTGGTGATGGTGGAAGCTGGGTTTCTGTGTCAGGGCACCCCCTTAGGATAGAGCCCTCATGAAGCGGTAGGGGAAGGCAGTTACCTGCACGTCATCCGTGTTGACGATGGCACCCGTGATGTTGGAGAGGAGGCTGATAAACTCCTCTTCAAACTGCCTGACTTTGTCGGGGATCTCGTTGATGATGATTTTGACCCGCTGATCGTCTCGCAGGATATAAATCCCCACGACGGCCGTGTCGTTGTGGCCCACAAGGTCAGAAGCCATGATGTCCACCACGAAGTAGCCGGGGTTGTAGGCTGTGAAGAGGTCGAAGGTTCGCAGGATTCCATCGAGGGTGCCTGGGGAAGGAGGAGCACACCCTAAGGTTAGGTAGAGCTGGGACTAYTAGAGCAGAGTCTTTGGGGCTGGGCCAGGCAAAGAGGTGAGGGGCACTGTGAGGGCTGGGCCACAGGCCTAGCACTGTGAGCCTTTTGGCCTCCTGGAGCTCTAATAGGGACACCCGGCTCTCTTGTAGGCACCCCTTTACTCCCAGTAAAGGGCCCTGAAGCAAAGCCTGAAGAGGAAAGGAAAAGGACGTGGTGGATGGCTGTGTGTGTCCTTTGGAGTACGGCCTGTGGAAAAACAGGCCCTGGTGGACAACCTGCTGCAGTCCCTTCAAACCATCTTATGCAAAGCCAGAGCCTGTCTAGGGGGCAAGTGGGAGAGACGCCAGCAAGGGCAGGTGGCTGTGCTTCCTGCTCCGTGGGGACACCTCTGGCCATGGCTCCTCTGGCACACGTACCGATGCTGAAGATATTGGCCACCTCCTCAGAGTCGTTGGAGTGCTGCTTGATGTAGCGGATCCCCAGGATGGTGTACAAGACCAGGCTGTTATTTCCCACATCGGCGTCCACGGCTATGACTCTGATGAGCTCTGAACCCACTTTGGCATCAGTGGCAACCCCTTTGAGGGAGAGAAGGGAAGAAGAGCTGGAGCCAGGCAAGAAGACCTTCTTCCTCAACGTCACCACTAACACATTGACCCTGGGCTTGGCTCTTCTTGTCTGACCACTTTCATACCTCTTTCCCCAAGAGCCTCCTTGGAGAAATGGACGTGTCCCTGGAGCACCACGTGCTCTGGGGGCTCAAGAGCAGAGTGTGTGCCCTGGGTGCATGCAGCACCCCTTACCCGCTGTGTATTCTGCTTTGGTGAAGCGTGGCGCCTGGTCGTTGATGTCCTCCAGGAAGATGCGCACCTCCTGGAGCGTCAGGTCTGTGCTAAGGTCCCAGGCCTGTGCCCTGCCCGCCCGCTGGCCCCTGGGTGGCATCCAGTTCCTCTGGCTGGATGCTTTGACGATGATAGAGTGGTAGGGCTCCTTCTCTCGGTCCAGATCTCGCAGCACTTGCAGCTTTCCCTCTCGGCTCAGCTGGAAGTTGCTCTCCCGGTTCCCGGCTAGAAGGCACAAAGGGGAACTAGGTTAGTTGTCTTTCTGAGGAGGAGTTCTGTAGGGTCCCTTCTCTTGCACATCGCGGCACAAAGCCAGCTCACACAAGCAACACAGTACGTTGGTGAGGGATGTGTAGGAGGAGACCACGGGCTGGGGTGGGCAGGATTGATGGGCAGAGATGCCCAAGGGCCAGGGGCTGAGGTCAGCAACCTTGGTCCTCCCCAAAGTCACTGAGCTCCCTCCTCTGCAAAGCAGAGTCACGCGCCCCATCTTACCCGCTATGAAATAGTAGACGATGGCATTGGAGCCCTCATCCGCGTCCACCGCTCCTGTGACGTTCCCCACCACCGTGCCAGGCCGCGAGTGCTCGGGGACAGAGAGTGCCTGGTACTGGGGGCTGTCCCTCTGCCGGGAAGCCCCAGGACAAGGAGAAGGAGGGTTACCATGGGCAAGCAAACACGGCACGTGCGAGGCACCCTCCAGTGCCTCGTCCCTGCTGCTGCCTCTCTGGCCACCCCCAGCCCCGCACACCCCGCGCTGGCCCAGGGCCTTACGGGTGGCCGGAGGAAGAGTGGCTCGTTGTCGTCGATGTCGTCAAGCGCAATCTGGAGGGGCTGCATGGTCTCATAAGGCGGCTGGCCCTGGTCACAGGCCACGATGATGAGCTGCAGAGAGAGGCGAAAGAGCTGCCTTGCGCAAGGCCAAGAGGTGGGGAGACAGCATTGAGACAGGGCCTGGGGTGGTGGCATGGTACAGTGGAATTTAGCAGGGAACTGGTAGAGGGGGGCTGCCATCTCCTGCAGCAAACAGTTGGCCTGGGGCGCTTGGGTTCTTGTGGATTGCTGGGGGTACATGTTCCCTAGTGCAGGCTGGCTCCCGCCCCGCTTACGTTGTACACTGCCTGCTTCTCCCGGTCCAGCCTCATTGCCGTCTGGATGAGCCCGCTGGTGGAGTCAATGCTGAAATACTCCCAGTCTTTGTTTCCTGCGCCTGTTTTCAGGAGGTTGTACAGGACCGCGCCGTTCAGGCCCTCGTCTTTGTCCGTGGCGTAGACCTCATACACATTGGACCGCAGCGGGATTTCCTGGTGGCACGAGCAGCCTGGGTCACACCTAGGCTGGATGCTCCAAACCCCATCCCACCAGGATGCCCCGCACACCAGCCTTGGGGGCACAGGTCAGCATCGTGACACACTGCGCCATGTCCCCATCAGCAGCTCCACACCAGACTCTGTGCTCTCACCGCTCTTCCGGTGGTCACGATTGCCCCCAGACGCAGGGGGGGAGCTGCACAGCCCACACCCACGGTCCCGAGTGGGAAACGAGGAGTTACGATTTCCTCCGGTTGGGCAAGCACATCGTGTGCGTGTTTGGATTGGCCCGAGCTACACATGGCTTCCCAGAAAGGAGAAATTCTCTAAATGTCAGCATTCCGGCTCTCGTTTATAAATAAACTCAGCACCCGGTGACCGCCTGTTTCCTTATTTCTGGGTGCCGCTGGCGTTTCTGTTCCCCAAAGCTGCCCTGTGAATCCACATGCACGGGCCAGGCTCCAGCGCACACGGAGAAGGGCTTTGTCAACCTCTCTGTCCCCAGGCATCTCCCCCATATCCAGGTTACCTCTTTAATGTGCAGGATGGTGCCGTTGGGTGGGCGGACGAACACGGGGCGGTTGTCGTTGATGTCAATGACTTCAATGTGGAGCATGGTGGTCCCCCAGAGAGGGGGCCGCCCCTTGTCCGTGGCCACCACGGTCAGGTTGAACCTCTCGTAGGACTGCAGACGACGCCGAGACGTGATGAGCCCGGAGTCTTTGTTGATCTTGAAGGCCTCTGAGGACAAAATAAGCACAGCTCTGTCTCACTTGACGGGGACATACCGAGACCCGGATAGAAGTCAAGGCCTGGCTGTGGCAGGAGGGTAGGCAAGGTCGCGACATGTCACGCCACAAGGAACTGGAAACTGCAGAGCGATACTGAAAGCAGCTGCTCCTGGGCCTGCATCTAACCACAGCAGGACATGGGAAATGTGACTTGGCCCAAACACCTCCTCCAATTCCTCTTCCTAACCCTTGCCATTGCCATGGAGGTTCCCCCCTTCACTGCCGGTGCCTACCTACTCCTGGGCCTTCGATGCTGTAGGTCACGATGCCATTGTCGCCCTCGTCCAGGTCTGTTGCGCTCATGGTGATCACAGACGTCCCTGCCGGCTCGTTCTCGTAGACGCTGGTGCTGAACTGGCTCTTGCTGAACTGGGGCCTGAAGTCGTTGATGTCCAGGACCGTGATGAGCACCTTAAACATTCACCACACAGCTTGGTGGGTCGCTTGAGGCTCCTGGAGATGGCTGTGCAGGCGAGCACAGCCCTGCCGTGACCCGCAGAGCACAGCATGCCTCTGCCGTAGGGCCGCGGTGCCCTTCCTGCTATTTGTTTCCCTCTGCTGATGGAATTCCTGTCTCCGACAATGGGAACAGCGGTGGCCCAGGGTGAGGTCCATTCACTCTGCAGCTGGCCGGAGCACTGGAGCACAATGGCATCCCCCTGCGCCTCCGTCTCCCTCCCTGGAGGGCTCAGTCCGTGCTGTGCAAAGCCAGCTGTCTGAGTGGACTTGGGAGGTGCTGGAGCAGGTCAGGCAGTGCCCACAGGGCCCCTTTCCTCCAGGCTGCTTCTCTGCAGCACTCGCCCAATGGCCCCTTTTTTCTGGGGCCATCTGTTTTTCCTCCTGGCTTATTCCCAGCTATAGCAAACCCATGGGGGAGGAAAGCCAGAGCTTYGACATCTTCTTGCAGACAGGGTGGGAAGAGAGAGCCCCACCTGCACGGAGTTCTCGCGCCGGTTGCTGGAGACGTCCCCGGGGTTGTCCCTGGCCACAGCRGTCAGCGTGTAGTGATCCTTCTTCTCCCGGTCCAGGGCGGATAGGATGTAGATATCACCCTGCAGCACACGGGAAGCTTCAGGTGGTTCTTGCCTGGCAGGTCTGCTGCTTGAGAGGCGACGAGCAGCCTCGTGCTTAGCCCCAGCACCCATGACAAGGCTGTGTTCAGCCCAACAGCAYGGGKTTKTACTGGATTCAGAGCCAGCCCCAYGCTCCGTGGCTGCTGGGGCCACCCYGCTCTCCYCTCCCTGYTTTCCCCTCTCTTAYSGCCTCCATTGGCTTCTTACCGTGTTGGGATTTATCCCAAACTTGCCCTCTCCATCCCCTAGACTGTACTGGATGAGAGAAAAATGCCCGGAATCTGCATCTGTGGCCTGGACCCTCAGGATGACTGTGCCCAACGGGACRTCTTCAAAGACGGATTTCTGCAAGCAAGAGCAGGAAGGACAGGTTGTTTCACTGCCTGCTGTTCTAGTGGAGGAAAGGAGCTAATTCACCTCCAGTGAAAGCAGGAGCATCATCGGGTTGACCACCTATTTCAGATGGTCTAAGAACATACAGAGGGAAGAAGCTGACCCTCTAAGAGCACGCAGTTCTTGGCCTGTTCTGTCCTGTGAGGCGCTGCCCAACTCCGCACGGTGAGCCCAGCTCACCTGGTAGGACGGCTGGCTGAAAACTGGATTGTTGTCATTGATGTCCACTATTTGAAGGTACACGGGGATCTCCGCAGACCTRCGCGGAGAGCCGTTGTCTGAAGCTCGGATGGTGAAGTTCAGCCACTGCACTTCCTCATAGTCCACTGTCCTGTTGGCTATGACCTTCCCTAGAGGATGGCAGATACCAGATATCAGAAACCCGCTCCAGATCCCCTCTGCAGTTATCACTGCGCAAGATGCAGCTCAATAGCTGCTGTGCCCTTGCTGGAGGGAGGCAAGAGAGGAGTCTCTTCTGCCAGGATACAAGAGAGAAATGAAGTAAAGAAACCTCCCTATCCATTGATGCAGCTTGGCCCTCTTAAGTCTCTTAAGAATGGGCACAGTCAAAGTCTCCCCTTTCCCCTGTCCACTGGTCTCGGGGGCCTTTGACCTTTTCCAGGTCACCAACCTGCTGACTGGTCTTCAAGGCAGGCGTAGCCTTCCGGGGAGAGATCTAGCAGCTCATAGGTGATCTGCCCGTTGGCGCCTTTGTCTGGGTCCACCGCCGAGATAGAGATCAGCGTGGTGCCCTGCGTGGCTCCCTCCAGGATCTTCTCGGTGAAATAGGTGGCCCCAAAGGGGCGGAAGCGGGGTGTGTTGTCATTGACGTCCAAGACATTGATGGTTAGCTTGGCTGTGCGAGGTGGACACCAGGTGGAAGGGACAAGGGAGAACGAAAGGGCAGGGAAGGAAGGGAGGGAGRAGAGCGCCTTGTGAAGATGGAAACAAGAAGCTCCTCTTGATCAGGAGCTGGTTCTTCAAGAAAGGCTGCAATATTCAGGAATGCCCCAGGGTCCTGAGCCGGTGGCRTGACAGTCTCACCCACTCCAGACCTGCCCCTGGCCCTGCTGTGCTCCGGAGCATGGGACCACACTCACCATTGGGCACGCTCACCGAGCGATCAAGGACCTCGCTGGCGTTGTCATGCACAGAGATGGTGACCTCATAGGTGGCCACGAGCTCCCGGTTGAGGGGAGTTTTGATCTTCACAGCTCCTGGGAATCCCAAAAGGACTTGGGTTACCGGCTGTACCTGCGCATCCTGCCAGGGACCTGAGGCAGGCAGGTCTGCACCAGCCAGGTACCGCGCTTGCTCTCCTGCCCCTCCAGAAGCTCCCGACAGGAGACACAACTGGCAGCTAAGGGSTGTGTGAGGGGTTTCTTGGCCTCCTGCCTCCCTGCTTGCTCCTCTTTGCCCAGCTGTTCGGGTCTCACACGGTCTCAACCACGGTAGGGGCTACGGCAGGGAGCAGTTCCTGGCACTCCCCTGAGTGATGCTATCTGCAGCTCAGGGCTTTGAGGTCTTTCTTTTAAGAGCCATGACCATGCAGATGGGGGAGTTCCTCTTCCCCAARTCAGCTCTACCCTTGCAAAACACGTGGGCTTGGAGCAGGTGAATCCAGAGAGCAGCCTGGGACATGAGGGGTGTCTCCTCCTCCTCCTCTCCCCGAGACCCCTGGCACCACTTACCCGGGCAGGCCTCCCCAGCGAGCTGCGCCAGAGGGGCCCGTGCTCGGTCTGCGAAGGCTGCAGAGCCGCCCATGCCCGGGGAGGGCGACTGGGAGCGGAGGCCATGGGATGGGCATGAGTGAGATGGAGGGGACACCACGGATGGAGCGTGACAAGAGACATGGGCAGCACGCGCACGGACATAGAGACAATCCTGGCGGTCCAGAAAGGACAGAGAAGTGTTAGAAAAGCYGGGTAGCCAGCAGCACTGCCAGGCACCGGAGAGGGAAGAGGACAGCGCGAGCAAGAGGTGCCACAGGAGCAGAGCATGAGCATCCCCTCCCGCTGCRTGTCTTGGACACCTACCTCTAGGCAGAGCAGCAGAGGAGCAGGAGAGAGGAGAGGGAGCCACGCTGCCCGTGCCGCCCCTGCTGCCCTCCTACCTGTCYGGAAATCCACCGTGAACACTCCTTGCTGGTCAGGCACCAGCGCGTCCGTGTCATCGCGGGCCACGATCTCCAGCAGGTAGTACTCCAGGCGGGCATTGAGGTCCCTGTCCACAGCGGTCACCTCAGCCACCACGGTGCCCGGGGCGGCCGACTCGGGCACGCTCACTGTCTGGACRGGGTTGATGAACTCGGGCCGGCAGTCGTTGACGTCGTCGATGAGGAGGAGGACGGTGGCCGTACCCGAGAGCGCCGGCGTGCCTTGGTCCACGGCCACCACCRTGAGCCGGTAGGTGTCCCGCTCCTCCCGGTCGATCGTGTGGTTGGCCACCCGGATCACCCCCGAGGCAGCGTCGATCACAAACCTGTCCTGCCCGCCGCCCTCAATACGATAGTCCAGCTGCTTGTTGAGGCCGCTGTCGGCGTCCGTTGCCGTCACCCGGAGGATGGAAAAGCCTGGAGGAGGGGAYGCAGCACGTTACATGGGGACGCCCACGGTGAGACCCTCCTGACCCTCAYCCAGCGCCCACAGTGGGACCCTCTGGGCCCTCCCCTGACCTGGAGGGCTGTTCTCCCGCAACTGCGCGGTCACGGACGCCGGGCGGAACACGGGACGGTTGTCGTTTTCATCCAGGATGGTCACCYGGAGGCTCGCCGTGCTGTTCAGCCCTCCCACGTCACTGGCCACCAGAGTGAAGTCCAGCTGAGGGCTTGGGAAGGCCTCATGGTCTATCACTCTGCCAGGCCTGACCAAGATGGCACCTGGAGGAGACGGAGACACCGGGTGACAGACCCCACCGTGTGCCCTGTGGTGCTGACACGGCTGCCCTGCAGCCCCAGTTTGGGCTCACGTCACCTGTCCTGTTGTCCATAACGAACAAGTCCGGAGAGGCATCCAGGAGCTGGTACGTAACCACGGCGTTGCTTCCCTCGTCCCTGTCCACAGCCAGGATGGGCCCGTTGAGCACCGTGATGGGGGTCCCTGGACAGGATGACAAGGGTAAGCTCATCCCTGCGGAGAGCCCTGCACCCCGCTCCCGCCCTGGTGACACATGAGGGACAGCGATGGATGGATGGATGGAGGCGGCACACAGAGCAAGGCCTCGCGGCCATGGCGCAGCACGGGCAGCTGCTGCAGCCTTGGCGGACTGAGYGGCGAGGCCCGGGCGCAGGAAGGGCAGCGTCCAGCTAGAAGCAAACAGACACATCCGTGAGACGGGCCACCCTGGCGTGCTCCTGCCGTCCCCTAGGCATGCGTGCGCCAGGACCTGGCTGAGGAACCGCTGTGTGGCCTTTGGGAGTCACCCCAAGTCTGYGTGCCAGGCCCTGATGCTGGAAACGAACCTGCTTGTGGTCTTCAAGCAAGGAGCAGCTCAAGTGGCAGGAGGGGGAAAAAGGAGGCCTATTCCTAGCTAATGCCCTGGCAGCAGAGAGGACCTCTCCTTGGTGTAGCCCTTCCCAACAACCTGCTGTGCTCAAGGGCAGTTGGGGCTCAGCCCCTGTGACTCCTCTGGCACAACTGACGAGGCACCTACCCCAGGAGGCCAGAGCTGCGTGAGGGAGYGAGGAGAGACCCACCTGGGGGCGAATTCTCCATCACCTCGGCATGGTAGGTGCTCTCAGTGAAGAGGGGGCGGTTATCGTTCTCGTCCGCTATCGAAATGACCAGCAGGTCGAAATCCTGAAGGGGTGTGAGGCAAAACAAGAAGGGAGTGACTGTGGTGTCCTCTCCCCGGCTCACCTCCCACTCTGTCACCTCAGGCTCTGGGACCCCCTTGCACACAGCGTTCCACTCCTGGAGGAGCTGTGTGGCTCCTAGCCCCGCGGCTACACTTCCCTTCTCGGCCCACCCCAAGGGGTGCCCCTGGGCCGAAGGATCCTGCGGTGCCAGCGCAGCCCCCTGACTCTGCTCCGCCCTCCGCGAGTGCCTCCTGCAGTCCTCTCCCGCCTGCCTGCTCCATAATTACCCGCCTGGCATTGCGCACGTTCTCGGGGTTGTCCTTCACTGTGATGGTGAGCCGGTACTCGGCCACCCGCTCCCTGTCCAAGGGCCGGCTCACGTAGACGCTGCCAGTCTGCGGAGAGAAAGCGAGGGGACGCATTGCACGGAAGGGAGGTCGCTCCCTCCGCGCTGTCTTGCCACTGCCCTGCCTTCCTCCCTACCCCATGTCCCCCATTGCCCCCAGGCTGGGCAGAGCATGTTGGGGGCCACGTGCAGGACATGTGTGGGTGAAGACAAGGGCAGTGACCGCCATCCACCTCCYTGCTCGGGCAGCCCCGGCCCACGTACGGTGCCATCGATGCTAAAGGCCTTCTCCGAGTTGCCGGCGGTGATGTCGAAGGTCAGGAGAGCGTTGGGCCCCTGGTCCGCGTCCCGGGCAAGGACGCGGGTGACGAAGCTGGAGACGGGGGCGCTCTCGCTGAGGGTGAGGTTCATGGGCAGGTTGAGGAGCACAGGGTCGTTGTCGTTGACGTCCAGCACACGCACGCCCACGACCATCTGGAGGGGAAGGAGGCACTCGGGCACCTGGTGGGCGCTGGGCGGGCCCATCCCTTCCGTGTTTCCCCATGCAGGAGCTCGAGGAGGGGAGGGCAAGGGCAGGAGAGCGAACACAGGCCCCGATGGGGCTCACCGTGGAGCTGAGCGGCGGCACCCCCCTGTCGCGGGCAGCAATGGTGAGGTTGTAGAAGGGGATGTTCTCGCGGTCCAGCTCGGCATCCTTGCGCACCCGCAGCTCCCCCTCCACGGGCGAGATCACAAACTCCCCTGGCGGGGGGCAGACAGCGGGTGCAGGGGGCTGGCACCTGGCCCGTGCCCTGGGGCGTGGGCAAAAGGCCATGGCCACCGCTGCGGTCCTGGCCTCGGTGGCCTTGGGCCAGCTCAAAGCATGCTATGGTACCCAAGGGTCTTCCCACGGGTCCCAGCAGGCATAGGGGTGGTTGGCTGACCAACCAAAGAGAAGTTGGGACAAGAGCCTTGGAAGCCCCTGAGGGCCCTGGGGATGGCCGGGCAGCGTGCCAGGTGGAGGGACCGCATCCAGGCTGCCGGGGCTGCGCGTCCAGGCTGCCGGGCCCACGCAGCCTGGTCAGCTGGCAGACGGGACACCKCTCCGGTGGCCAGGAGCACTTGGCTGGTGTCCCTGCGGCAGCTGCCCGGCTGCCCAAGGATGGCTGAGCCCCATCCCGGCATGCAGAGGTTCCCAGGCTGCTCTGTCTGCTCCGGGGCACCGCAGCACGTGAGCTTGGCCGGAGCGGCCGGAGCTACACAGGGCCACACGTTGTCCTCTCTCCGCTACTTTTTCCACGTCTTTTTCCCCTTTTCTTCAACTGCCTTTTTTTTAAAGCAGATTCTCCTGCCCCACGGCTGCGGCTCCTTGCGCAAGCCCCTCTTGCCGGCCACTGGTGGGTTAAAGTTTCCTGTTGCTCAAAACAGGATTTCCTGGTGTCGAAAGCCTGAAGCGGCAGGAGYGCCGGGCCAGGGAGGGCGGCTCTTCTGCAAGGCTTCCGCCAGCACCCCTAAGCCGCTGCCGCCCACCCCTTCCCTCCCAATGGCAGCCGGGGACGTAGCCCGCAGAGGCTCTGCCCTGCTGCTGCTCTCCCTGTGCTGGGCTAGTGCATGGGTGTACAGGGCAGTGCGTGGGGTAGTATGTGGGTGCATGGAGTAGTGTGTGGGGTAGTGCGTGGGTGCGTGCGATAGTGCATGGGGTAGTGTGTGGGTGCATGGGGTAGTGTGTGGGGTAGTGCATGGGTACATGGGGTAGTGCGTGGGGTAGTGCGTGGGTACATGGGGTAGTGCGTGGGATAGTGCATGGGGTAGTGTGTGTGGGGTAGTGCGTGGGTACATAGGGTAGTGCGTGGGGTAGTGCGTGGGTACATGGGGTAGTGCGTGGGTGCATGGGGTAGTGTGTGGGGTAGTGCGTGGGATAATGCATGGGTACATGGGGTAGTGCGTGGGGTAGTGTGTGGGTACATGGGGTAATGCGTGGGTGCATGGGGTAGTTTGTGGGTGCACAGGGTAGTGCATGGGTACATGGGGTAGTGCATGGGGTAGTGCGTGCGGCAGTGTATGTGTGCACAGGGTAGTGCATGTGTGCACAGGGTAGTGCGTGGGTGCACGGGGTATTGTGTGGGTACATGGGGTAGTGTGTGAGTGCACGGGGTAGTGCGTGGGTGCACTCAAATGGCTGTATGGGCAGGAAGGGCATGCAAAAAGAGCCCGAGAGACCCCGCCACGGCTCACCGAGGGGGTCCCCGKCGACGATGCTGTACTCCACCTGCCCGCTGGGCCCTGAGTCCCCGTCGTGGGCCAGGAAGGTCCACACGCGGGGGCCTGGCTGCCCCTCCGTGATGTCGAAGGGTCCCTCGTAGGGCCGTGGGAAGGTGGGTTGGTTGTCGTTGATGTCGTTGAGGTTCACCAGCACCTGTGGGTGAGGCAGTTTCATCCAGGGGCCTCTCCTGTCTACCTATGAGAACRTATCTTCTTTTGGAGAGCTAGAAAGCGCTGGGCTCAGTGCCTGTGTAAACATCACAGCCCAAGAAAAGAAGCCAGAAAAGATCTAACTGGTCCTCTCTATTTGCAAGCCCTGAAATCATGCGTGATGGGGACAACATCTCTTATGTGACTTATGGAGTCTTGGTGTAGACCTCCAGAACAACCAGGGCAATAAAATCCCATATAATACTGGCTTTGGGACAGCTACTGCACTGCTCTCCGTGCTTTGAACAGAGCTCTTGGTTCAGGACATGGCAGGGTGCTGGAGATGGAAGTGTTGCAGAGAAAAGAAGTGAACGATGGGAGAACAACCGGAGTTTTGCACGGGAGCTGGTCAACGCTCACCCATGCCTCTGGGTTTTGTGACGAGGGACAGGGCTGCAGCCTCAGGGCAGCGTGGCCGCAGCAGGGAAAAGCAACCCTGGCCCATGGGAAGGAGATGTGAAACTGCTCTCCAAGGCCCTGGAGAGGCCASGAGGCCGTGGGCGCTCTGGCTCCCTACCGTGGCAGTGGATGTCAGACGCCGTGAGACCAGGGGGCACTGGTCGGTGGCGGTGACGATCAAGGTGTAGCGCCCGTGGCTGATCTCGTAGTCCAGCTCCTTCACTGTGCGGATCTGTCCCTGCAACGGGASGGCARTGCGGTCAGGGGGACACTTGGCGGRGTCRAGCGGGAGGTTCCYGCCCTGTGTCCRTACGGACCGTGGCGCTATCGATGTGGAAGGTGCCCAAGATGTTGCCTTCAGTGATGGCGTAGGCGACGGTGCCRTTGGGCCCCTCGTCCTGGTCRTGGGCCTGCACGGTGACCAGCGTGGCGTTGAGCGTGGCGGGGCCCTCGTCCAGCGTCACCTCATAGAGTGCCTTCTGGAAGGCGGGAGCGTTGTCGTTCTCATCCAGGACCGTGACATACACCGTGGTGGTGGCCTGCGYGACACGAGGAGACGCCGCAGTGGGGAACATGCCCGGGGCTCCTCACCACGCCGGTGCTTGCACCCGAGGAACACGGTGCACACGCTGGGCACGGGAGCGGGTCCACAACCCGCCCGCGCAGCTGCTGCCGCTCCAGCCGCGCGGCCCCGCGCTGGCTCCTTCCTGCCTCTCGCCTCCTGGGGGTGCTGCGGGCAGCTCCGGCTGCGGCTCTGGCTCGGGAGGCTTCCTGCGCGGCGGGCGGCTCAGAGCGAGCGGGACGTTCGGCAGAGGCGCAGCGCCCAGCGAGGCCGCAGTGCCTGGCGAGGCCGCGCCGGCCATGGAGGCGCCCCCGCGGCTGCTGCTGGCCGTGCTCTGCCTGCTTGTGGCCCACGGTAAGTGTGGGGTGCATGTGGGGACGCGGCCGGGGTGTCGGCAGGGATGGGGGCGCTGCCTGCGCGGGGCTCATGGAGCCTTCCGCCCTCTCGCAAACTCTCCTCCCGGGCGGGTGTTTCCTGGGGCCGGCGGCAGCTCCGCGTGCGGGAGCGAGAGGCTGGCGGGGTGCGTGTGCCCCGAGCCGGCGCACGGGTGAGCGGCATCCAGCGCCGCCACCTCAGAGCGCTTCCAACTAAAACAACAACAAGACCTGCCCCCGGCCCCGCCGCAGCACGACCCGCGGTTCCACGCATCCTGCCCGACGCCCCGCGGCTCCCCCAGCTCCTGCAGGTGCTTTACCCTCCCCAGGACCCTTCCCAAAGGCAGCATCTCTGCACGCTGAGCCTTTCTGGAAGCCCCTTCGTGCAGAGCAAGGCGGCAGCAGGGGGGATTTGCTCCCCACTCGCGGCTGTGCCGGGTGTGGATGGCGGTGCTTCCTCCCGCGGAGCCCCCTCTCCCCCACGGCCTCCCGCGGGTCCTGCCGAGGGGCCCTCCCTAAGGCACTCGTGCCCACGGCGCYGGGCTGGGGAGCAGGGGGCGCCGTGGCCGCCGGGATGCTCCCCCCGCGCTGCTGCCTTTGGCCGACRCCGCCTCGATATAGCAAGCGAGAAACCTCAGATCCGGGCCGGGCGGCGCTGCGGGAACAACAGGATGTTACCCAAATACGAGAACATCTCGTCCCCATAGCCCCAGCTCCTCCGCCGCGCCGCCGCCGGGAGCCTCCTTTGGAAAACCCGCCTGGGGCTCCCGGGCGCAGAGGGTGCCCGGTGACCCTCCCGTATTGGGGTCCTGGGTGTCTGTGCACACAGAGCGTTTCTGCAAGTGCGAGCAGGGCAAGACCCACGACTGGGTACGGGGTCCGCGCACGGTCGGGGCCAGGCGTTGCCCACACTGCCGCTCGTGCTCTCCCCGCAGACAGGGCGCCCGCACTGCTGGTCACGGCACCCTATGCACTCTGYGTGTGCCCCGTGGGGCACAACGTCACGCTGACGTGCCGCGTGTCGGGGCCGCTCGCCGACCACCACGACCTGCTCTACAAGACCTGGTACTTCAGCGGCGACGGCGACCGCAGCTGCTCYGAGAAGCGGCACATCCGCAACGCCAGCGAGCGCGAGCTGCGCCACGAGGGCGCTGGGCATGGCGGGCTGGCGGCCAACGGCTCCACCGTGCGCCACGGTGTCGCCTTCCTCCCCGACCGCCACGGCGCCTTCCACGTCCTCCTCACCAACCTCACGCTGGGCGACAGCGGCAACTACTGCTGCTACGCCGTGGAGGCACACCGCGAGCACGGCAGGCCGCACGCGCGGCACGTGGCCCACGGCGTCGTGGAGCTGCAGATACGGCAGGGTGAGCAAGYGGCGCGGTGGCAGCTCCAGCGCACYGGGAGGGCGGTGAGCCACAGGGCCAGCCCCACCGCGTCCTCTCACAGGGCCTCCTCTCCTCTCCGCAGGCCAGGGTGGGCTGCAGAACTGCACCTTTCACGCCRCCGCCAGCAAAGGTAGGGCAGAACCCCTCCGCTCGCTGCCGGGCGCCTCCGTGGCGCCTGCTCCAGCCCCGCCGTCTCCTGCCTTGCAGATGCGACGGCCGCTGCGCTGGCCACGGGGGCCTGCGTCGTGGGCATCCTCTGCCTGCCCCTCATCCTCCTGCTCATCTACAAGCAGAGGCAGGCGGTCACCAACAGGCGTACGTATCMTCGCTGCAAACCTCGGGAGGGGGAACTTGCCCCCCAAAACAGTCTTATTGGCACCCACTTCTCGCTGCCTGCCCTCACACGGCCTCTCCGCTCTCTTTGCAGGCGCCCACGAGCTCGTGCGCATGGAGAGGTGAGGAGGCACCGTGCTCTGCACATTGCCCCCATTTAACTCCCTTTAAAAACGCGTCCCCCAGAGCRGGACTGGGCTGACCGGGAGCTCAGCCTGTCCCCACTGCCCCCCAGCAGCAGCGCGCAGGGCATCGAGAACCCCGTCTTTGAGGCCGTACCCGCCGCCGAGACGTGGCCCCGGGTGCCAGCGCGCCGCACACCCGACCGCCTGCCCTCCGAGAGCGGCCGGCGTCTCCTCTCTGAGCCCGGCACGCCGCTCTCACCGCCTGGGCCTGGCCGCTGCTTCTTCCCTGCGCTGGGTGAGTGCTGAGGAGGTGGGAGGACAAGGGCGGCAGCACAGGGAAGTGACAAGAATCCGCCTCCCCGCGGGCCCTCACCTGCATCTCTGCCCCTTCCCAGACCCCGTTCCCGACTCCCCGAGCAGCCCGAAGGCTTAGGGGCGCTGGACACGGCCAGCCTGCGCCATGCACCGAGGGGAGCCTCTCACTCCCAGGGCTTTGCCACCTGGTTTCTATGGAGCACCAGCACCTATGGACACGTGCATGCCAGCACGCCCAYCTCGGCCTGACTTTTTCCGTCACGGACCAATGTCGCAGCATTCCCAGCCTGTGCCTCCATCCCGCCAGACACATGGAGCCCGAGGAGGAGCTGCCGTCTGTGCAAAGATGGGCCGATTTGGGGGATTTGGACCGGGCCGGCACCGTCTCACGACGACGCTCGGATGCCCYGCGCTCCTGCGAGCGTTCCCAGGGACAGTTAAGTTATTGTGCAGGTCTCGGCGCCGTGCCCGCAGCAGCATGGGCCTCAGCGGTGCCGAATAAAGGTGCGACGGGGCCGAAGGCCTCCTTGCCGGCAGCACCTGGGCCAGAGGAGCCGCAGCGGGCGCCGGGTCCCCRGGGAGGAGGCTGCTTCCGCTCTGCCGTTTCCTCTTTCCTTCGCCTGGTTTCTGCCCTGCGCGCGCTCACGCCTTCCTTTTCTTATTGCATTTGTTTCTGCCCCCGAGGAGCGCGAGACCCTCCGCGCTTTGGGCACTCACAGACAGTGAGGGGGTGCCCTCGTCCTCCACGGTGACCACGAGGMGGTAGGAGCTCTGGCGCTCGCGGTCGGGCGGCGACGGGCGCGTGGCGATCTCGCCTGTGACGCGGTCCATGCGGAAGGTGAGGTCCTCGTTGCCTTGCGTGATGTAGTAGGAGAGCACACTGTTGAGGCCGACGTCCCGGTCGGTGGCACGCACCTGGGCCACCGCAGTGCCCCCGCCGACGTTCTGTGGAGGAAGCGGCACCGGCGGCTTGAGTGGATGCGGGCAGCGCGGTGCCCCGCAGCCGTGCCAGGCATCCTGCGCTCACCTCGCTCACGCTGACATTGTAGCCGCCGGGGCTCTCCAGCTCGGGCGCGTTGTCRTTGACGTCCAGCACGCTCACGCGCAGGCTGTGTTCCGTGCGACGGGGAGGCYGGCCCCCATCCGCCGCCTGGATCTGCGGGAGGGGGCACGTGGGGCAGCACGTTCCTGCGCTGGTGAGGTCACCGCGCGCGGAGGGCTGGCCTACCCGCAAGGTGTAGCGGTCAAGGCGCTCACGGTCCAGCGGCCGGGCCACCAGCACCTCGCCGTAGGTGYCGTTGGTGGTGCGGACCTCGAAGGCGCCACCGAGGTTTCCCGACGTCAGTGAGAAGGTCACCTGGGTGGGGGGGCGGCGTAAGGAGCGGGGTGTGGGGCCCACGATGGGTTCCCGTGGCCTTGTCTGGGAGCGCAACATGGAGCTTCCTGCCTTGGCCACCGAGGACATCCCCACCACCATGCGTCCCACCTGCCCGTTGCTGCCCGCGTCGGGGTCCCGGGCCAGGACCACGGCGATGCGCTTGCCCACGGYGCAGTCCTCGGCCACGCTCACCGCCGAGTCCGAGGTGATGTCGAACTGGGGGCTGTTGTCGTTCTCATCGAGCACTGTGATAGTCACCTGCAGGCAGGGGCAGATGCCAAAGCGCCTCCCTCCCTCTGGGCCACCTGTGCTTAGCCAAAMCGGGCAAGCTCCATCCAAAACAAGCACGGGGCTCCCTCAAGGACACACTCGAGGCCCCTTGGCTGCCTCAGCCAGGGAAATGCGCTCATCGAGGGCCTGCAGCGCGCACGAAGGGGCAGGGAGGAAGGGCGCCCACATGCCGACTCCAGGTGCGGCCGGGCCYGATATCCCACAGGAAGCAGGGTTATTGTCACCGCCACAAGGAAGGAGCGGGGCTGGGAGCGCCCGRGTGGAGGCCGGAAAAGCCGCCGCAGGGGCATCGCCGCCCCGCGGCACGAGCTGGGCACACTCACCTTCTGCCCATGGGGAGCAAAATGGGGAAAAAGAGAGAAAAACAGGCGAGTGGGAGTTAGCGGCGGGCACAGCAGGGTGCCTCGAGCGCGCTAGGGCCAAGGCACCCCAATGTGAGCAATGGTGTTCCTCACCACCGTGGAGTCGACCTTGGGCCCACCGTCGTCGGCCACCACAGTCAGGGTGTAGAGGTCCCCCTTCTCGCGATCCACCTGGCCCTTGACCGTGATGACCCCCTGCCGGGGGCGAGGGCGGTGCTGAGCGCCGAGCCCATGGGGCGAGTGAACTCACAGCGGTGGCTACTCACGGTGATGCCGTTGATTTTGAACAGGGAGAGTGCCTGCGCGTTGGTGTTGGGGTCGAACTTGTAGGTGATCTGGTTGAGGTTGTCGATGGAGCGGGCCTGCACCCGGAGCACTTCGGAGCCCAGCGGGAGGTTCTCCACGATGACGGCCTCGTAGCTGGCGTTGGAGAACTGCACGGCCTCGTCCAGCTCATTGAGCAGGCTCACATACACGCTGCAGAAGCCCTGGTTGTGCGGGGGCGCCTGGTCCGTGGCAGAGACGTTCATCAGATAGCTCGTCTTGGTCTCGTAGTCGAGGTACTCGATGGTGGTGATGAGGCCCGTGCTCTCATCRATCTCAAACTTCCCTTCGGCGCCCGAGAGGATCTTGTAGCTCACCAGGCCTCCGCTCCCTGCGCACAACCACGACACGACCCATTGGCACAGGGGCACGGCGAGGTGGGAGGAGACATTGGCGGGAGGAGCTGCTTGCTCCCCGGCCCGGCTCCCCACCTGTGTCGCGGTCCGTGGCTCGCACCACGGCCACGGACGTGCCTATTCCGGCCGTCTCCCGCAGCCCCAGGCGGTTGTACTGCCGCTGCGTGAACACGGGTGCCTCGTCGTTRACGTCCTCCACGTAGATGATGACCTGCGAGTCCCCGCCGTGGGGAGAGCGCCCGTGAGCTGGGCACCCGCAAYGGGCT
Source organism: Eudromia elegans (assembly GCA_003342815.1). Taxonomy (NCBI): domain Eukaryota; kingdom Metazoa; phylum Chordata; class Aves; order Tinamiformes; family Tinamidae; genus Eudromia; species Eudromia elegans. The sequence continues at coordinate 574,264 of PTEX01000052.1, read as the reverse complement.
CAGTGTGGAGCCAGCGCCGCTCCGTCCTCTCCCGCTGCCGCAGTGCGACGGCCGAGTGCGTCCGTACCCGCACGGAGCTCCTCATGGGACCCTGCTCCGCGTTGTAGGCCTCCACCTCGAGCACGTGCGAGGAGTTACGCTCCCGGTCGAGGGGCCGYGGGCCGCGCAGCAGCAGCCCGCTGCTGGGGCTCAGCCGAAAGTGCTCGCGCTCGTTCCCTGTGGAGCACATGGCGGGCGCTGCCCCTGCGGCTCCGGCTGCAGGTGTCTCTCCCCTTGCGCCCGTGCCCGCCRCGCTCACCCTTCACGATGCGATACCACACGCGGCCGTTGGCGCCTTCGTCTGCGTCCGTGGCTTCCACCTGGGCAAGGAGGAGGGAGGCAGCTATGAGGGAGAGGGACTGGAGACCACCACAGATCCCTCGGCCCATGGATCCCTATGGATCCCGCTCCCAAGCGGGAGCATGCCACGTACCTGCACGATGCTGCTGGCAGCCGCGATRTCCTCGGGCACGCTGGCCTCATAGCTGCTCTGCAGGAAGATGGGGCGGTTGTCGTTGACGTCCAGCACGGTGATGTACACGGTGGCGGTGCCGGTCCGCCTGTTCCCGGCGGGGCCGTTGTCTGCGCGGGACAGGACAGAGAGCAGAGGGGACGTGTGTGAGCTGGGGGTGCCGCTGGCACCCCTGAGCTCCCCCCAGAGTCTGAGCCAGCCGCTTATTCCTCCCCCCATGAAACCCCACATTTTCTACAAACAAGCRCATCGCTATAGGGCTCATGGGACGGGGTCGAAGCGGCACTGGCGTGCCAAGGCCTGGCCTGTGCCAGGTGGCTCCGGATCAGCTGGCAGCCGCTGAGCCAAGGCCTGGCCTGGCAGGAGGGACACGGTGCTGCTGCGACAAGGGGCGGCTCCTCTGGGACGGGGCGGGATGGGTTCCCATTGACTGCCCCAGCGGTGCCAGTGGGAGTGAGCCATAGCAACAAGTCGGGACACATGCSGGGGAGCCCTCACCGATGGCCTCCAGCAGCAGCGTGTATGAYGCCGTGGTCTCCCTGTCGAGGCTCACGACTGTCCTGACCACCCCRTCTCGAAAACCGACGCTGAATTTGCCGTCCTGGTTCCCACCTGCAGAGTGGGACGAGGCCGACGTCCGCCCGCAGCCCGCC